>JAODUO010000134.1:160000-425000 GCA_025642075.2 Ridgeia piscesae
GTGACGTCAGCGCCCAGGCGACTGCTGATTGGCTCAGACCAAGCCCAAGGACCGGTCGACGGACACTGTGTTTGTCATGTTGTTGTGTTTTTATTACACTGACACCATCGGAGACATTCGCGTTTAGAATGTCCCTTAGTCGCCGACTGAGGCCTTGTCTTTTTAGTCGTACAAAATCCCGACCGTGCATTTTCCTTAGTCGGCGTCCCCGGCAGACCCCATGAAACTAGTATCGCTTAACCGACTGTCGCTCGGCTGCGTAGCGTCGCCGAGAAGACCGTCTGGCCACTTTATCGGCGTTTGAATGTTATCCGTGGTGGACTAAACAGTGCTACCACCTCGCGGAGCCTGGATAAACCTGCCATAATAGCTGCTTTATAAACAACTGCAAATTTGTATTTCTGCTTATTTGTTCGTGAATATAAGTTGAATTTTGATGTTTTTCATAATATAATGTTATTTGATAAAAAGGTATCCTTATTTAATTTATTATTTCAAATTCAGCCTGAGAACCAATCAGCGTCTCTACCCTATCCTGTGGCAAGGCCGGCCTGTCTGTAACATCGGCAGCCCATAACGCTACCACGAAATGTTGAGGGGCTGAAAAGTGCTGCCACGTCACGGAACCTGTTTAATTTAGGCTACCATGCAACACAATTTATTGCCGACTAAGCTACTTAAATTGGTTGGTATCCACGGTCAGTTAATCTTACCAGGACCACACTGGGCTTACCAGGCAGTGCGGCTTCTTTGAATTTTTAAATTCGTTCTGCCGTCACCACTGAAACAGACGAGATTGCATTGCTATCACTTTCATGTCGACCATATTTAGACGGTGTATATGGGCCTACAATATCAAGATACACACATTGATATTAATACAGCACAATATGTTATGCCAGCCTTCAGTGGTACGACAAACGAAACTAAACTGTTGAAGTCGAAGTAGCAATTGTACAACAAGACATAATCCGGTTTGAAGATCAGCACTAGCATTTAAAATATAAAACGTATTAAAATAAGTATGTATAAGTAAAATAAATAATAATTATTCATTTACAATATAACGTTTTTAAACAATAGAGCTGTGTGACATATGTTTCGTGACATAATCCACGTGAAGCAACACAGTGAACACACACACACACACACACACACACACACACACACACACACACACACACACACACACACACACACACACACACACACACACACACACACACACACACACACACACACACACACACACACACACACACACACACACACACACTACACACACACACACACACACACACACACTACACACACACACACACACACACACACACACACACACACACTCACATACACACACTCACACACACACACACTCACATACACACACACTCACACACACACACACACACACACACCCCACTCACACACACACACACACACACACACACACACACACACACACACACACACACACACACACACACACACACATCAGTCCTTCTTTACCCCAGCTGTTACCTGGGCTAATGACGTTACCACCACCGCCAGCAGCAGGTTGTTTCCGCCTTGTCAAAATAGATGGAGAATCACGGTACAACGTCATCGCCACCGAAGGGTGATAGTATGACGACAGTTCCCCGGCAGAAACACTAACGAATATGATGATGTCAGCTGAATCAATTGTACAGAGTTACTGATTTCGTCGGTCACGACTGTATCACCCGTGAGAACAACTGTACACGTTCCCATAAATCCCGGTGTAGTTACCCGTTCAACCATTCCCATGAGCAGTTGAGCGGTGCTGTCTTTTCTAATATTTTTTGCTATTACATATTATATGCTCACACTCGACTCCCTGGCAGATCTGCTCAATCAAACACCATCGCCACCTGATTGGGAAGCATTCAGCTGCGCTACAAATAATGTGCTAATCGTATATATTATACGAAGCATTGCCGATAGCCAGGTACTCATCATTCATACCGCCGAGTAACTGGGGCAAAAACAGTGAACACATTTGGCCACTATTCATCACGGCAGCACAGGATTCGAAGCCGAATTCTTTCGACTGTGATTCCAATGCCTTGGCCTACTCTGCTCCGTGGCTCGTCTTGCTGGAGAGGAACATCTCATGGCGCGAGACAATGCAACAGTTGTTTAGAACTATGGGGAGCCTTTCACAATGTCCATCAAACATGTCATTAGCAGGTCTTCTAGTTTTATACATGTAATAGGTGCACATGTTCTAAATTCATACGCAATGTATTTTCTATGTACACAAAAAACATTTGACAACACATTTGCTCGTTCTGCTGACACCATTTATAATACTACATGTAGCATCCAGAAGCCACCAGGTGGCGCTGCTTTACCAACGATACGAATAATGGAATGGTCACACATGAGTTGTGTAGGTCAAGGGCACACAGGCAAGTCATTGAACGGGCGGTCAGCCAGGTCAGTCATATGGAGTGAGACCACGTATAGATCTATGGGTAACAACAACAACGTGCGATGTAAATGTTTTATTCTTTCCTTCGACATAAGGTGAATCGCTTACGTTACGACTACCTAGTATTCTTGTGATCTAGTTGAGAAGATGTTTAACTTGCATAACAATATTATATGGGGTGTATGCAGGAGATGTTTAAGGAAACAAGATTAACGACCCATGCCATTTTGAAGCTATCAGTGTTCCCGCGCAACGAATCATGACATTCTGAAGCTATCAGTGTCCCCGCACAACGACTCATGACATTCTGAAGCTATCAGTGTTCCCGCACAACGACTCATGACATTCTGAAGCTATCAGTGTCCCCGCACAACGACTCATGACATTCTGAAGCTATCAGTGTCCCCGCACAACGACTCATGACATTCTGAAGCTATCAGTGTCCCCGCACAACGACTCATGACATTCTGAAGCGATCAGTGTCCCCGCACAACGACTCATGACATTCTGAAGCTATCAGTGTCCCCGCACAACGACTCGTGACATTCTGAAGCTATCAGTGTCCTCGCACAACGACTCATGACATTCTGAAGCTATCAGTGTCCCCGCGCAACGAATCATGACATTCTGAAGCGATCAGTGTCCCGCGAAACGAATCATGACATTCTGAAGCTATCAGTGTCCCCGCACAACGACTCATGACATTCTGAAGCTATCAGTGTCCCCGCACAACGACTCATGACATTCTGAAGCTATCAGTGTCCTCGCACAACGACTCATGACATTCTGAAGCTATCAGTGTCCCCGCGCAACGAATCATGACATTCTGAAGCGATCAGTGTCCCGCGAAACGAATCATGACATTCTGAAGCTATCAGTGTCCCCGCACAACGACTCATGACATTCTGAAGCTATCAGTGTCCCCGCACAACGACTCATGACATTCTGAAGCTATCAGTGTCCCCGCACAACGAATCATGACATTCTGAAGCGATCAGTGTCCCCGCGAAACGAATCATGACATTCTGAAGCTATCAGTGTCCCCGCACAACGACTCATGACATTCTGAAGCTATCAGTGTCCCCGCACAACGACTCATGACATTCTAAGAATTCCCGCACAACGACTCATGACATTCTGAAGCTATCAGTGTCCCCGCACAACGAATCATGACATTCTGAAGCTATCAGTGTCCCGCGCAACGACTCATGACATTCTGAAGCTATCAGTGTCCCCGCACAACGACTCATGACATTCTGAAGCTATCAGTGTCCCCGCACAACGAATCATGACATTCTGAAGCGATCAGTGTCCCGCGAAACGAATCATGACATTCTGAAGCTATCAGTGTCCCCGCACAACGACTCATGACATTCTGAAGCTATCAGTGTCCCCGCACAACGACTCATGACATTCTGAAGCTATCAGTGTCCCGCACAACGACTCATGACATTCTGAAGCTATCAGTGTCCTCGCACAACGACTCATGACATTCTGAAGCTATCAGTGTCCCCGCACAACGACTCAGTGACATTCTGAAGCTATCAGTGTCCTCGCACAACGACTCATGACATTCTGAAGCTATCAGTGTCCCCGCGCAACGAATCATGACATTCTGAAGCGATCAGTGTCCCCGCGCAAACGAACTCATGACATTCTGAAGCTATCAGTGTCCCGCACAACGACTCATGACATTCTGAAGCTATCAGTGTCCCCGCACAACGACTCATGACATTCTGAAGCTATCAGTGTCCCCGCACAACGACTCGTGACATTCTGAAGCTATCAGTGTCCTCGCACAACGACTCATGACATTCTGAAGCTATCAGTGTCCCCGCACAACGATCATGACATTCTGAAGCTATCAGTGTCCCCGCACAACGACTCGTGACATTCTGAAGCTATCAGTGTCCCCGCACAACGACTCATGACATTCTGAAGCTATCAGTGTCCCCGCACAACGACTCATGACATTCTGAAGCTATCAGTGTCCCCGCACAACGACTCATGACATTCTGAAGCTATCAGTGTCCCCGCACAACGAATCATGACATTCTGAAGCGATCAGTGTCCCCGCGCAACGAATCATGACATTCTGAAGCTATCAGTGTCCCCGCAAGAATCAACGACTCTCGCATGACATTCTGAAGCTATCAGTGTCCTCGCACAACGACTCATGACATTCTGAAGCTATCAGTGTCCCCGCACAACGACTCTGACATTCTGAAGCTATCAGTGTCCCCGCACAACGACTCCTGACATTCTGAAGCTATCAGTGTCCTCGCACAACGACTCATGACATTCTGAAGCTATCAGTGTCCCCGCACAACGACTCATGACATTCTGAAGCTATCAGTGTCCCCGCACAACGACTCATGACATTCTGAAGCTATCAGTGTCCCCGCACAACGACTCCTGACATTCTGAAGCTATCAGTGTCCCCGCACAACGACTCATGACATTTTGAAGCTATCAGTGTCCCCGCACAACGACTCATGACATTCTGAAACTATCAGTGTCCCCGCACAACGACTCATGACATTCTGAAGCTATCAGTGTCCCCGCACAACGACTCATGACATTTTGAAGCTATCAGTGTCCCCGCACAACGACTCATGACATTCTGAAGCTATCAGTGTCCCGCACAACGACTCATGACATTCTGAAGCTATCAGTGTCCCCGCACAACGAATCATGACATTCTGAAGCTATCAGTGTCCTCGCACAACGACTCATGACATTCTGAAGCTATCAGTGTCCCCGCACAACGACTCATGACATTCTGAAACTATCAGTGTCCCCGCACAACGACTCATGACATTCTGAAGCTATCAGTGTCCTCGCACAACGACTCATGACATTCTGAAGCTATCAGTGTCCCCGCACAACGACTCATGACATTCTGAAACTATCAGTGTCCCCGCACAACGACTCATGACATTCTGAAGCTATCAGTGTCCCCGCACAACGACTCATGACATTCTGAAGCTATCAGTGTCCTCGCACAACGACTCATGACATTCTGAAGCTATCAGTGTCCCCGCACAACGACTCATGACATTCTGAAGCTATCAGTGTCCCCGCACAACGACTCATGACATTCTGAAACTATCAGTGTCCCCGCACAACGACTCATGACATTCTGAAGCTATCAGTGTCCCCGCACAACGACTCATGACATTCTGAAGCTATCAGTGTCCCCGCACAACGACTCATGACATTCTGAAGCTATCAGTGTCCCCGCACAACGACTCATGACATTCTGAAGCTATCAGTGTCCCCGCACAACGACTCTGACATTCTGAAGCTATCAGTGTCCCCGCACAACGACTCATGACATTCTGAAACTATCAGTGTCCCGCACAACGACTCATGACATTCTGAAGCTATCAGTGTCCCCGCACAACGACTCATGACATTCTGAAGCTATCAGTGTCCCCGCGCAACGACTCATGACATTATGAAGCTATCAGTGTCCCCGCACAACGACTCATGACATTCTGAAGCTATCAGTGTCCCGCACAACGACTCATGACATTCTGAAGCTATCAGTGTCCCCGCACAACGACTCATGACATTCTGAAGCTATCAGTGTCCCCGCACAACGACTCATGACATTCTGAAACTATCAGTGTCCCCGCACAACGACTCATGACATTCTGAAGCTATCAGTGTCCCCGCACAACGACTCATGACATTCTGAAGCTATCAGTGTCCCCGCAACGACTCTGACATTCTGAAGCTATCAGTGTCCCCGCACAACGACTCATGACATTCTGAAGCTATCAGTGTCCCCGCACAACGACTCATGACATTCTGAAGCTATCAGTGTCCCCGCACAACGACTCATGACATTCTGAAGCTATCAGTGTCCCCGCACAACGACTCATGACATTCTGAAGCTATCAGTGTCCCGCGCAACGACTCATGACATTCTGAAGCTATCAGTGTCCCGCGCAACGACTCATGACATTCTGAAGCGATCAGTGTCCCGCACAACGACTCATGACATTCTGAAGCTATCAGTGTCCCGCGCAACGACTCATGACATTCTGAAGCTATCAGTGTCCCCGCACAACGACTCATGACATTCTGAAGCTATCAGTGTCCCCGCACAACGACTCATGACATTCTGAAACTATCAGTGTCCCCGCACAACGACTCATGACATTCTGAAGCTATCAGTGTCCCCGCACAACGACTCATGACATTCTGAAACTATCAGTGTCCCCGCACAACGACTCATGACATTCTGAAGCTATCAGTGTCCCCGCACAACGACTCATGACATTCTGAAGCTATCAGTGTCCCCGCGCAACGACTCATGACATTATGAAGCTATCAGTGTCCCCGCACAACGACTCATGACATTCTGAAGCTATCAGTGTCCCCGCACAACGACTCATGACATTCTGAAGCTATCAGTGTCCCCGCACAACGACTCATGACATTCTGAAGCTATCAGTGTCCCCGCACAACGACTCATGACATTCTGAAACTATCAGTGTCCCCGCACAACGACTCATGACATTCTGAAGCTATCAGTGTCCCCGCACAACGACTCATGACATTCTGAAGCTATCAGTGTCCCCGCACAACGACTCATGACATTCTGAAGCTATCAGTGTCCCCGCGCAACGACTCATGACATTATGAAGCTATCAGTGTCCCCGCACAACGACTCATGACATTCTGAAGCTATCAGTGTCCCCGCACAACGACTCATGACATTCTGAAGCTATCAGTGTCCCGCGCAACGACTCATGACATTCTGAAGCTATCAGTGTCCCGCGCAACGACTCATGACATTCTGAAGCATCAGTGTCCCCGCCAAGACTGACATTCTGAAGCTATCAGTGTCCCGCGCAACGACTCATGACATTCTGAAGCTATCAGTGTCCTCGCACAACGACTCATGACATTCTGAAGCTATCAGTGTCCCCGCACAACGACTCATGACATTCTGAAGCTATCAGTGTCCCCGCACAACGACTCATGACATTCTGAAGCTATCAGTGTCCCCGCACAACGACTCATGACATTCTGAAACTATCCAGTGTCCCCGCACAACGACTCATGACATTCTGAAGCTATCAGTGTCCCCGCACAACGACTCATGACATTCTGAAGCTATCAGTGTCCCCGCGCAACGACTCATGACATTATGAAGCTATCAGTGTCCCCGCACAACGACTCATGACATTCTGAAGCTATCAGTGTCCCCGCACAACGACTCATGACATTCTGAAGCTATCAGTGTCCCCGCACAACGACTCATGACATTCTGAAGCTATCAGTGTCCCCGCACAACGACTCATGACATTCTGAAACTATCAGTGTCCCCGCACAACGACTCATGACATTCTGAAGCTATCAGTGTCCCCGCACAACGACTCATGACATTCTGAAGCTATCAGTGTCCCCGCACAACGACTCATGACATTCTGAAGCTACCAGTGTCCCCCGATCATCAATGAAGCTATCAGTGTCCCCGCACAACGACTCATGACATTCTGAAGCTATCAGTGTCCCCGCACAACGACTCATGACATTCTGAAGCTATCAGTGTCCCGCGCAACGACTCATGACATTCTGAAGCTATCAGTGTCCCGCGCAACGACTCATGACATTCTGAAGCGATCAGTGTCCCCGCACAACGACTCATGACATTCTGAAGCTATCAGTGTCCCGCACAACGACTCATGACATTCTGAAGCTATCAGTGTCCCCGCGCAACGACTCATGACATTATGAAGCTATCAGTGTCCCCGCACAACGACTCATGACATTCTGAAGCTATCAGTGTCCCCGCACAACGACTCATGACATTCTGAAGCTATCAGTGTCCCCGCACAACGACTCGTGACATTCTGAAGCTATCAGTGTCCCCGCACAACGACTCATGACATTCTGAAGCTATCAGTGTCCCGCGCAACGACTCATGACATTATGAAGCTATCAGTGTCCCCGCACAACGACTCATGACATTCTGAAGCTATCAGTGTCCCGCGCAACGACTCATGACATTCTGAAGCTATCAGTGTCCCCGCACAACGACTCATGACATTCTGAAACTATCAGTGTCCCCGCACAACGACTCATGACATTCTGAAGCTATCAGTGTCCCCGCGCAACGACTCATGACATTATGAAGCTATCAGTGTCCCCGCACAACGACTCATGACATTCTGAAGCTATCAGTGTCCCCGCACAACGACTCATGACATTCTGAAGCTATCAGTGTCCCGCGCAACGACTCATGACATTCTGAAGCTATCAGTGTCCCGCGCAACGACTCATGACATTCTGAAGCGATCAGTGTCCCCGCACAACGACTCATGACATTCTGAAGCTATCAGTGTCCCGCGCAACGACTCATGACATTCTGAAGCTATCAGTGTCCTCGCACAACGACTCATGACATTCTGAAGCTATCAGTGTCCCCGCACAACGACTCATGACATTCTGAAACTATCAGTGTCCCCGCACAACGACTCATGACATTCTGAAGCTATCAGTGTCCCCGCACAACGACTCATGACATTCTGAAACTATCAGTGTCCCCGCACAACGACTCATGACATTCTGAAGCTATCAGTGTCCCCGCACAACGACTCATGACATTCTGAAGCTATCAGTGTCCCCGCGCAACGACTCATGACATTCTGAAGCTATCAGTGTCCCCGCACAACGACTCATGACATTCTGAAGCTATCAGTGTCCCCGCACAACGACTCATGACATTCTGAAGCTATCAGTGTCCCCGCACAACGACTCATGACATTCTGAAGCTATCAGTGTCCCCGCACAACGACTCATGACATTCTGAAACTATCAGTGTCCCGCACAACGACTCATGACATTCTGAAGCTATCAGTGTCCCCGCACAACGACTCATGACATTCTGAAGCTATCAGTGTCCCCGCACAACGACTCATGACATTCTGAAGCTATCAGTGTCCCCGCGCAACGACTCATGACATTATGAAGCTATCAGTGTCCCCGCACAACGACTCATGACATTCTGAAGCTATCAGTGTCCCCGCACAACGACTCATGACATTCTGAAGCTATCAGTGTCCCGCGCAACGACTCATGACATTCTGAAGCTATCAGTGTCCCGCGCAACGACTCATGACATTCTGAAGCGATCAGTGTCCCCGCACAACGACTCATGACATTCTGAAGCTATCAGTGTCCCGCGCAACGACTCATGACATTCTGAAGCTATCAGTGTCCCCGCGCAACGACTCATGACATTATGAAGCTATCAGTGTCCCCGCACAACGACTCATGACATTCTGAAGCTATCAGTGTCCCCGCACAACGACTCATGACATTCTGAAGCTATCAGTGTCCCCGCACAACGACTCGTGACATTCTGAAGCTATCAGTGTCCCCGCACAACGACTCATGACATTCTGAAACTATCAGTGTCCCGCGCAACGACTCATGACATTATGAAGCTATCAGTGTCCCCGCACAACGACTCATGACATTCTGAAACTATCAGGGTCCCGCGGAACGACTCATGACATTATGAAGCTATCAGTGTCCCCGCACAACGACTCATGACATTCTGAAACTATCAGTGTCCCCGCGCAACATTCTGAAGCGACGTTGCGTTGCGTCGTGACGTTGTATTGTCCGCAGGACTGCTATTGAAACCTGTCTCTATTATTGGTCTTTACTGAGTCGGATCCACACACAAAAAGCGCACAGTAGCGCAGGACGCATAGATCTAATCATCAAGCTCGTTAAGCTAAACTTGCAACCCGGTGCAACAATACTACCTAAGTGACCGCGTACACTGCGCTCGACAATGCGACGCTATCCGTATATCCTAACGTTAACGTTAACGTTAAGTAACATCGACAATAATAACAATTATAAAAGCAACACTAATTAATGCACTTGTACATAGAATGGATGTTACAGCGAACATGTCTATACATGCAGATACGAGCTACAAGTTTAAATATATATCGACCGACCGACCGACCGACCGACCGACCGACCGACCGACCGACCGACCGACCGACCGACCGACCGACCGACCGACCGACCGACCGACCGACCGACCGACCGACCGACCGACCGACCGACCGACCGACCGACCGACCGACCGACCGACCGACCGACCGACCGACCGACCGACCGACCGACCGACCGACCGACCGACCGACCGACCGACCGACCGACCGACCGACCGACCGACCGACCGACCGACCGACCGACCGACCGACCGACCGACCGACCGACCGACCGACCGACCGACCGACCGACCGACCGACCGACCGACCGACCGACCGACCGACCGACCGACCGACCGACCGACCGACCGACCGACCGACCGACCGACCGACCGACCGACCGACCGACCGACCGACCGACCGACCGACCGACCGACCACCGACCGACCGACCGACCGACCGACGACCGACGACCGACCGACCGACCGACCGACCCGACCGACCGACCGACCGACCGACCGACCGACCGACCGACCGACCGACCGACCGACCGACCGACCGACCGACCGACCGACCGACCGACCGACCGACCGACCGACCGACCGACCGACCGACCGACCGACCGACCGAGACGTGACGTACCAAGACAACGGTCACAGAGTGACGCTGAAGCCGTGTACTCTGCTCAATCCTAAAATGTCATCATGCTTCGAAGTAGCAATTTGGCTGCTCTGAATTGTTCATGTTGGCAAAAACAGTACACAACAGTTGCACAAACTAACAAAATGTATCCACCATAAAGATTAAAATATTTATGTTATAATTATAACCAAACATACATGTCGCAATGAAGTAGTTCATCTCATTTTAGTAGTATACAATGTATGTCAAAGATGTCATTACACAAGGGGTATAATATAGTTTCAATACGTGAAGCTACACGCAGCGAGTATATGAATTTGTCAGTAGACTAAACGTCGGATAAAGAAAGCAAACGTCTGGATTCCTATAGTTTTAGTCTTAATTAATTTTACGCTTTATACGAGTATATCATTGCTGCTTTATAAGAGAATAAAAATTGACGTTATGAATAGATATATCCACCTTAGCTAAAAATACAATCAAACCAGTGCAGGTACTTAATAAGTGTCGAAAACGTACATGATCAGTAGCTGTTGATAATCCTCCTTACAAAGTTGTCAACACTTCGTCTGCAATATTCACGTTGCCAGTGAGGAATGGATACGTTATCGATATTGCTAGAAACGACGTCTGGTTACCAATAATTACACGCCGACTGATTCAAAAGCAAGACTGAGGGGTTGTGTCAAAACGTTCAATTACGTTCTAAATAAATCACTCGACCAAATACATGTGCCTACCAAGCTGTTTGATGTTTACAAATGCTAATATGCTTAACTCATGTTGTAATTGTTTAATACAATAATGGAGAAAAAACAGACTAAGCCATAACGTTCGTAAGGGCCGATGGATCACTACGAGTTAGTCCCCTAGTCGCTGACGTGTGGCAAGTCACGTGACTGTCTACCATTGCTGCCATTATTACAAAGAGTATCGGCTTTGTATACACGGTGGACGTCGCCTAGTTTCTAATGAATACATTCCTAGAAGACACATGGTGCTGCTATTTTGTAGTTATGCTTATAATGGTATATATAGGCACATATAATTAGCCTGCTACTGCAATCATACCGACAACGACTAAGTATTATAGCAGCCTGTGCAACTACTACACGGCGCGTCTCATCCGCTGTCCTATGTTTCTTTACGAACGGCTTGATAAGATCAAACAACTCAGGCGGTCGCTTCAACGTTAATCTGTAATTACAGATCACCGTACACATAGTAGAGCATAACACACGAAACCACATGCATTCAGAAACAATCTGTCTACAAGCACACTCCCGACACAGCCTAATGTTACAGTAATGGTAGTGGTGGGGTCGCCGTGGCGGCGGCGGCGGCGGCTGTGGCGGTGTAGAAATAAAAGTAGTGTGACAATGTGTCTTTGCAGGCGTGACACCGCTGCAGTCAAGTGCTAGTGCTGCTCAGAGTTCTGCGACTTTGTGAACTGGTGCAGTGATTGCGTTTCATTTGGAACATTACTACTTGGGATTATCACTCTTATCACTGTCTCTGTCTCTGTCTCTGTCTCTGTCTCTGTCTCTGTCTCTGTCTCTGTCTCTGTCTCTGTCTCTGTCTCTGTCTCTGTCTCTGTCTCTGTCTCTGTCTCTGTCTCTGTCTCTGTCTCTGTCTCTGTCTCTGTCTCTGTCTCTGTCTCTGTTCGTCTCTGTCTCTGTCTCTGTCTCTGTCTCTGTCTCTGTCTCTGTTCTGTCTCTGTCTCTGTCTCTGTCTCTGTCTCTGCTCTGCTCTGCCTCTGTCTTGTCTCTGTCTGTCTCTGCTCTGTCTCTTCTCGTCTGCTCTGTCTCTGCTCGTCTCGTCTCTGTCTCTCCTCTTCTCTTCTTCTGTCTTCTCTATATATCTGTTTATTCTATTTCTATATGTTTCTTTTTTTATATATCTCTTTTCTCCTCATATATATTATATTATATATATATATATATATATATATATATAATATATATATAATATAATATAATATTATATATTATATATATATATATATATATATATATATATATATATATATAATATATATATATATATATATATATATATATATATATATATATATATATATCGTCTCTCAGCTTCCTCAATTCTAAGATCATGATCTTAGAATTAAGGGAGACTGGCGAGACCATGGAGCAGACAAGAGGTTAGCGCAAGATATACATATGTGGAAACAGCATGCTGAAGCATTCGCTGAACCGTGGGACACTACGGCTGCATAATGGTGATGATGACGGTGATGATAATTATTATAATTGTTCATATAATGATAGTGGCGCCACACGGTGGACCCATCGTGAACCTCAAAGATTCGGCGAATAGACAAAGGCCGCAAATTCTGTCAGACGGTAGCATTTATTACTTTTCGCGCATTTTGTCACAATGTCGTTTATAATTAATGATACTGTTATAAGAATTACAGCTGTATACCGTACCTCTATTCACTACACGGTATTCACACGGTATACGGTATGTACGATCTTGTACTGGTGGCGCCACACCGTAGCTTGCTGTGACAACGCCATCTGCTTTTGCGTACGTGCGTTTTCTGGATGTTTGTATGCGTTGAATCTCGTATTTTCGTTCAGTTGTATGACTTATATTGTTGTTGAAGATTCAAAAGTATTGTAAGTTGGTGATATAACATACCGTATGGAATAGTGGTTTGGATAATTAAACACGGTTTCAAAACCGCATAGAATACAACCCCGTTGGGCAACCCCATGCTTTGCCCATCAGATCAGCCCATGGCCATGCGCTGTGGCCATGCCCATGGACCGTGGTATACCGCCTGGCTAATAACTATGCTCTTCTTGTTCTAGTCTTAGTTATATGATGTACCGTGATCAGTTAGAACTAATACAGTCTTAGAGTGTTGTGTGTTGAACTAGAACTAATTCAGTCTTGGAGTGTTGTGTGTTGAACTAGAACTAATACAGTCTTAGAGTGTTGTGTGTTGAACTAGAACTAATTCAGTCTTGGAGTGTTGTGTGTTGAACTAGAACCAATACAGTCTTGGAGTGTTGTGTGTGAAACCAGAATTACTACAGTCTTACAGTGTTGTACTTGGAGAGCTACCACACAGTCTTAGAGTGCTGTGTATGGCACAATTAAGAGCTACCACAGCCTTACAGTGCTGTGTGTTAAACTAGAACTGCCACAGTCTTACAGTGCTTTGTGTTAAACTAGAACTGCCACAGTCTTACAGTGCTGTGTGTTAAACTAGAGATGCAACAGTCTTACAGTGCTGTGTGTTAAACTAGAGATGCCACAGTCTTACAGTGCTTTGTGTTAAACTAGAGATGCCACAGCCTTACAGTGCTGTGTGTTAAACTAGAACTGCCACAGTCTTACAGTGCTTTGTGTTAAACTAGAACTGCCACAGTCTTACAGTGCTGTGTGTTAAACTAGAGATGCCACAGTCTTACAGTGCTTTGTGTTAAACTAGAGATGCCACAGTCTTACAGTGCTGTGTGTTAAACTAGAGATGCCACAGTCTTACAGTGCTGTGTGTTAAACTAGAACTGCCACAGTCTTACAGTGCTTTGTGTTAAACTAGAGATGCCACAGTCTTACAGTGCTGTGTGTTAAACTAGAACTGCCACAGTCTTACAGTGCTTTGTGTTAAACTAGAGATGCAACAGTCTTACAGTGCTGTGTGTTAAACTAGAGATGCCACAGTCTTACAGTGCTTTGTGTTAAACTAGAGATGCCACAGCCTTACAGTGCTGTGTGTTAAACTAGAACTGCCACAGTCTTACAGTGCTGTGTGTTAAACTAGAACTGCCACAGTCTTACAGTGCTTTGTGTTAAACTAGAGCAGCCCCAGTCTTACAGTGCTGTGTGTTAAACTAGAACTGCCACAGTCTTACAGTGCTTTGTGTTAAACTAGAGCTACCACAGCCTTACAGTGCTGTGTGTTAAACTAGAACTGCCACAGTCTTACAGTGCTTTGTGTTAAACTAGAACTGCCACAATCTTACAGTGCTGTGTGTTAAACTAGAACTGCCACAGTCTTACAGTGCTTTGTGTTAAACTAGAGCGGCCACAGTCTTAGAGGGGTATGTATGGAACTAGAGCTACAATGGTGTTAAACTACATCTATCAGTCTCAGAGTGCTGTGTGTGTGCAACAACAGAAATCATTATTAATACAGGTCTATATCAGTCTTACAGTGCTGATGGTAGAACAAAAGCCCTTGTCCTAGAGCTTGCAAAGACAGTCTGATAGTGCCGTCTGTGAAACACGAGCACTGTGACTCCTGTACTAAGTGGTGTTGTGTTGATGAAGCTGTCTGACGTAGCTGACTTGCCCATGTGTCTGGCAGTGTCACGTGTACATGTGTATTGATTCTTCAGCATGACGGCAGTTGGGAGAATGTTGAGAGACTGGTGTAAGAGACTTGAAGTAAGAGACCAGAGACGGACGGAAGGATGTGTTGTGTTAGTCCTGAATACGACCTGTTGTCACTCGGTCACACGGACCTCCAGTCAGGTAGGAACTGTTACTATGTCAATATGTCACAATGACCTCCTGCCAGGTAGGAGCTGTCACCTTTATGTCACTTTGTCACAAAGACCTGCCAGGTAGGAACTATCACCACTGTGTCACTCTGTCATATACAGACCTCCCTCCAGGTAGGAACTGTCAGCACTGTGTCACTCTGCCATGTGGACCTCCCTCCAGGTAGGAACTGTCACCACTGTGTTCCTCTGTCATACAGACCTCCCTCCAGGTAGGAACTGTCACCACTGTGTTACTCTGTCATACAGACCTCCCTCCAGGTAGGAACTGTCACCACTGTGTTACTCTGTCATACAGACCTCCCTCCAGGTAGGAACTGTCACCACTGTGTCACTCTGTCATACAGACCTCCCTCCAGGTAGGAACTGTCACCACTGTGTTACTCTGTCATACAGACCTCCCTCCAGGTAGGAACTGTCACCACTGTGTTACTCTGTCATACAGACCTCCCTCCAGGTAGGAACTGTCACCATTGTGTCACTCTGTCATACAGACCTCCCTCCAGGTAGGAACTGTCACCACTGTGTTACTCTGTCATACAGACCTCCCTCCAGGTAGGAACTGTCACCACTGTGTTACTCTGTCATACAGACCTCCCTCCAGGTAGGAACTGTCACCACTGTGTTACTCTGTCATACAGACCTCCCTCCAGGTAGGAACTGTCACCACTGTGTCACTGTCATACGGACCTCCCTCCAGGTGGGAACTGTCATCACTGTGTCACTCTGTCATTTGGACCTCCCTCAACGTGAGAACTATCACCTCTGTGTCACTCTGCCATGTGGACCTCCCTTCAGGTAGGAACTGTCACCACTGTGTCACTCTGTCATACGGACCTCCCTCTCAGGTAGGAACTGTCACCATCTATGTCACTCTGTCATACAGACCTCCCTCCAGGTAGGAACTGTCACCTCTATGTCATCTCATGACCTCTCCAGGTAGGAACTGTCACCTCTGGTCACTCTGCCTGGACCTCCTCCAGGTAGGAACTGTCACCTCTGTGTCACTCTGCCATGTGGACCTCCCTCCAGGTAGGAACTGTCACCTCTGTGTCACTCTGTCATACGGACCTCCCTCCAGGTAGGAACTGTCATCTCTGTGTCACTCTGTCATACGGACCTCCCTCCAGGTAGGAACTGTCACCTATGTGTCACTCTGTCATACGGACCTCCCTCCAGGTAGCAATTGTCACGTCTGTGTCACTCTGACATGCAGACCTCCCTCCAGGTAGGAACTGTCACCACTGTGTCACTCTGTCATACAGACCTCCCTCCAGGTAGGAACTGTCACCTCTGTGTCACTGTCATACAAACCTCCCTCCAGGTAGGAACTGTCACCACTGTGTCACTGTCATACAAACCTCCCTCCAGGTAGGAACTGTCACCACTGTGTCACTGTCATACAAACCTCCCTCCAGGTAGGAACTGTCACCTCTGTGTCACTCTGCCATGTGGACCTCCCTCCAGGTAGGAACTGTCACCTCTGTGTCACTCTGTCATACAGACCTCCCTCCAGGTAGGAACTGTCACCTCTGTGTCACTCTGCCATGGACCTCCCTCCAGGTAGGAACTGTCACCTCTGTGTCACTCTGTCATACAGACCTCCCTCCAGGTAGGAACTGTCACCTCTGTGTCACTCTGTCATACAGACCTCCCTCCAGGTAGGAACTGTCACCTCTGTGTCACTCTGTCATACGGACCTCCCTCCAGGTAGGAACTGTCACCTCTGTGTCACTCTTGTCATACGGACCTCCCTCCAGGTAGGAACTGTCACCTCTGTATCACTCTGTCATACGGACCTCCCTCCAGGTAGGAACTGTCACCTCTGTATCACTCTGTCATACGGACCTCCCTCCAGGTAGGAACTGTCACCTCTGTGTCACTCTGTCGTACGGACCTCCCTCCAGGTAGGAACTGTCACCTCTGTGTCACTCTGCCATGTGGACCTCCCTCCAGGTAGGAACTGTCACCTCTGTGTCACTCTGCCAGGTGGACCTCCCTCCAGGGAGGAACTGTCACCTCTGTGTCACTCTGTCGTACGGACCTCCCTTCAGGTAGGAACTGTCACCTCTGTGTCACTCTGTCGTACGGACCTCCCTTCAGGTAGGAACTGTCACCTCTGTGTCACTCTGTCGTACGGACCTCCCTCCAGGTAGGAACTGTCACCTCTGTGTCACTCTGTCATACGGACCTCCCTCCAGGTAGGAACTGTCACCTCTGTGTCACTCTGCCATGTGGACCTCCCTCCAGGTAGGAACTGTCACCTCTGTGTCACTCTGTCGTACGGACCTCCCTCCAGGTAGGAACTGTCACCTCTGTGTCACTCTGTCATACGGACCTCCCTCCAGGTAGGAACTGTCACCTCTGTGTCACTGCCATGTGGACCTCCCTCCAGGTAGGAACTGTCACCTCTGTGTCACTCTGTCGTACAGACCTCCCTCCAGGTAGGAACTGTCACCTCTGTGTCACTCTGTCGTACGGACCTCCCTTCAGGTAGGAACTGTCACCTCTGTGTCACTCTGCCATGTGGACCTCCCTCCAGGTAGGAACTGTCACCTCTGTGTCACTCTGCCATGTGCACCTCCCTCCAGGTGGCAACTGTCACCTCTGTGTCACTCAGTCATGTGCACCTCCCTCCAGGTAGGAACTGTCACCTCTGTGTCACTCTGCCATGTGGACCTCCCTCCAGGTAGGAACTGTCACCTCTGTGTCACTCTGCCATGTGGACCTCCCTCCAGGTAGGAACTGTCACCTCTGTGTCACTCTGCCATGTGGACCTCCCTCCAGGTAGGAACTGTCACCTCTGTGTCACTGTCATACAAACCTCCCTCCAGGTAGGAACTGTCATCTCTGTGTCACTCTGTCATACAGACCTCCCTCCAGGTAGGAACTGTCACCTCTGTGTCACTCTGCCATGTGGACCTCCCTCCAGGTAGGAACTGTCACCTCTGTGTCACGCTGTCATACGGACCTCCCTCCAGGTAGGAACTGTCAACTCTGTGTCACTCTGTCATACGGACCTCCCTCCAGGTAGGAACTGTCATCTCTGTGTCACTCTGTCATACGGACCTCCCTCCAGGTAGGAACTGTCACCACTGTGTCACTCTGTCATACGGACCTCCCTCCAGGTAGGAACTGTCACCTCTGTATCACTCTTGTCATACGGACCTCCCTCCAGGTAGGAACTGTCACCTCTGTGTTTGTGTGTACTAGTAGGTGGGTGTGTAGTAGTGGGTGGGTGTGTAGTAGTGGGTGGGATGTGTACTAGTGGGTGGGTGTGTAGTAGTGGGTGGGTGTGTACTAGTGGGTGGGAGTGTTCTAGTGGGTGGGTGTGTACTTGTGGGTGGGTGTGTACTAGTGGGTGGGTGTGTAGTAGTGGGTGGGTGTGTACTATGGGTGGGATGTGTACTAGTGGGTGGTTGTAGTAGTGGGTGGGAGTGTACTAGTGGGTGGGATGTGTACTGTGGGTGGGTGTGTACTAGTGGGTGGGTGTGTAGTAGTGGGTGGGAGTGTACTAGTGGGTGTACTAGGTGGACTGTACTAGTGGGTGGGAGTGTACTATGGGTGGGGGACTATCGGGTGGACTGTACCTATGGTGGCATGTACTATGGGTGGACCTGTACTATGGGTGGGACTGTCACCTTGGGTCATTTACATGTGGTCTTCATGGGTGTGTACTTGGGTGTCTCTTGTGTACTAGTGGTGGGAGTGTACTAGTGGGTGGGTGTGTACTAGTGGGTGGGAGTGTACTAGTGGGTGGGAGTGTACTAGTGGGTGGGACTGTACTAGTGGGTGGGAGTGTACTAGTGGGTGGGAGTGTACTAGTGGGTGGGTGTGTACTAGTGGGTGGGAGTGTACTAGTGGGTGGGAGTGTACTAGTGGGTGGGAGTGTACTAGTGGGTGGGGGTGTAGTAGTGGGTGGGAGTGTACTAGTGGGTGGGAGTGTACTAGTGGGTGGGAGTGTACTAGGGGGTGGGACTATACTAGGGGGCACTGTACTAAAAGGTGGCATTGTACTAGGGGTGGCACTGTACGTGGTTATGGGGTGGGACTAGATCATCCATTCTACACATTTTCAGACCATTGTTTCTGGGGATTTCTTTCTCTGCCCGATTGTGTGAGTCACTGCCTGGCTCACACACTATTGGCCACTTTCTGGGTCTTTGTTTCTGTGTTCTTGTATCTTGGCCAATGTCCACATTGTGGTGGACAGTGGACACTGATGCTACCCACCACTCAGCGTGAGCAAGATAATCTGCAGTGTTGCCACATCTAGGCTGATTGCTCTTGTCATAGTCGCACCTCTTCCACCTCATCTCACCAGCCATGTGTTGTGTTCAGATGACATCATGGCAATGGCAGAATAATTGCAGCGTCTCAACTCTCATTGAACATCCGATTATGTGAAGATGATATACACTTTATTTAAATACTGTTCTCCAGAGTATGACACTGTCCAGTGATGTTCATAGTCTTCTATAAAGCAATATAAGTTATATATATATATACAACTACAAAGATTAGGGATATAAATATAAATTAAGCCTTAGGTCTTAGGTGGTTTCCTCCAGACAGCCCAAACTTGGGTTAATGCAGGAATTGTCTGTCTCTAGAATTAGTGAGTCCACTACAGGTTACATATTTACCCAGTGGTGGGATGTAACGAAGTACATTTACTTCGTTACATTACTTAAGTAGTTTATTTTGAAATCTACTTGTAACGAAGTACATTTTTGGGGAATTACTTTTACTTGTAACGAAGTACTTTTTTGTTTACTTTCTTACTTTTTTACTTCTAAATTTTGCGTTACTATAGCCTACCACCAATTTTTAAATTACCATCGAACCCTGATTGTGTAGTCGTTGTTTGCTTTGCGGTCGGGCCGACATCATGGCATCAATCGTGTTTCACGCTGATCTATTATATAACTGGCGCTTGGTTTCCGAGACATTCCAGCGTGTGTTAAAACCCATGAAGAGTCTGTTTGATTAAGGTCAATTAAAGAGTAAATGTGGAGCAAGGCATTGTTTGTTTTGTGCAGACATCAATGATCAGTAGCATTTCCCTGCTGCCAGTCCTGGCTTCGCACATCGGTGTTTTACATAAGACCGGCGCATCGACCATGCCGCGAATCAATGGCTTGAAAATTGCAATCGAGATTCATTGACACTTCTTGTTTAGAAATCGGATAAATAGGTTGCATCTCAGTAGAAAAGATCAGTATAATGCTATGCTGAAATGCCATGATGAATTGCGTCGCAAATATTAGGCGTAACACTTCGCCACGCAAAACATGCTACTGATGCATACACTTATGAATTCATCAACCGCCTATAAAATGGGGAGTCGTAGTCGTTTTGGCGTGGTCAGTGCGCGTTATAAATCGGTATTTTAACGATAACTAAAAGACGAAGGAAGTTGTGCCAATAATGAGCGTATTTATTTTAGTTTTGAATCTTTATGCGCGTTCAGCGATTGAGAGCCAGGTTATTATTCTAGATCTCATATTATCGCTCATCTCCATACATCGTGGTCTGTTGGTGCATAATTTATTTCAAAACTATACAATTTTATTTTATTTAGTTCAACATTCAACAGTGTATAACAATGTTTTCTGAACATCGCATAGACTGCGCAGTCGACACGTAGTACCTTCATGTTCTACGAGGTTTGTGGTGCAGTGGCTGCATATTGGTCTTCTTTTAAATGCCGTTGTTGGTAGATACAGAATGGATTCGTAGTAAATATGAACGCTAAATGTAAATATCAAAACACCTTCAATTTAGTCATTATCTTAAGCTAAGATAATTATATATATCATATAAGTCAAACATCAACAGCATAATTGAACTGGTGGCATCATAAGATCTTATATAAGTTTATATATGTCATTATCATCGTATATCGTATACATATGTATATATATATATATATATATATATATATATATATATATATATAGATATATATATTGGCACTGACCGAATACGTTTGTACTTTTACTTAAGTAGTTTTGTGAAGCGGTACTTTTACTTAAGTAGTTTTTTTCGGGGGTACTTTTACTTTTACTTAAGTAGTTTTTTGGGAGATTACTTTTACTTTTACTTAGTTACTTTTCTGGAGTACTTGTTACAGCACTGTATTTACCCCCTGAGTGGGATCTTGGCAGTGTTCATTGAGCACCCGCTTGTGTGTCAAAGATAGAGACCACTGGTTTAGTGAGTCTGTGGCGTGGTCATCCATTTATATACCAGGTATGTAGGATGTTTTAGTTTCCTGTGCATAAATAGCTCACTGATGGCACCATTGGTTTCCAGCATCTTTTTCAGAAAGACTAGAACTCAGTAAAGTCAACAAAAGAGACATTGAGCTATTATTGAGTTTTCCTCCCAAACACTGCATCTTGGGTTCCAAACATTCTCACATTTAGCAGTGTTACAAAACACTGCTCAGTTTTACATAGTGTTCATTAAACATCAGTTTGTTTCTCAACCAGAATTAACCAATGACCTCTCATCATGGTGTTTAGTCATTGTGACCCCTCATCATGGTCTTTAGTCACTGTGACCCCTCATCATGGTCTTTAGTCACTGTGACCCCTCATCGTGGTCTTTAGTCACTGTGACCCCTCATCATGGTCTTTAGTCACCGTGACCCCTCATCATGGTCTTTAGTCATTGTGACCCCTCATCATGGTCTTTAGTCACTGTGACCCCCATCATGGTCTTTAGTTACTGTGTCCCCTCATCGTGGTCTTTAGTCACTGTGACCCCTCATCATGGTCTTTAGTCACCGTGACCCCTCATCATGAGTCTTTAGTCACCGTGACCCCCATCATGGTCTTTAGTTACTGTGTCCCCTCATCATGGTCTTTAGTCACTGTGACCCCTCATCATGGTCTTTAGTCACTGTGACCCCTCATCATGGTCTTTAGTCACTGTGACCCTCATCATGGTCTTTAGTCACTGTGACCCCCATCATGGTCTTTAGTCCCCACGACCCCTCATCATGGTCTTTAGTCTCTGTGACCCCTCATCATGGTCTTTAGTCACCGTGACCCCTCATCATGGTCTTTAGTCACTGTGACCCCTCATTATGGTCTTTAGTCACTGTGACCCCTCATCATGGTCTTTAGTCACCGTGACCCCCATCATGGTCTTTAGTTACTGTGACCCCTCATCATGGTCTTTAGTCACGGTGCCCCTATGATCCCACCATCATCGTCTTTAGTCACCATGACCCCTATCATGGTCTTTAGTCATGGTGACCCCCATCATGGTCTTTAGTCACTGTGACCCCCATCATGGTCTTTAGTTACCGTGACCCCCTATCAAAGTCTTTAGTCACTGTGACCCCTCATTATGGTCTTTAGTCACTGTGTCTCCTCATCGTGGTCTTTAGTCACTGTGACCCCTCATCATGGTCTTTAGTCATGGTGACCCCCATCATGGTCTTTAGTCACTGTGACCCCTCATCATGATCTTAAGTTACCATGACCCCCTATCAAAGTCTTTAGTCACTGTGACCCCTCATTATGGTCTTTAGTCACTGTGTCTCCTCATCGTGGTCTTTAGTCATTGTGACCCCTCATTATGGTCTTTAGTCACTGTGACCCCTCATCATGGTCTTTAGTCACTGTGACCCATCATCATTGTCTTTAGTCACTGTGACCCCTCATTATGGTCTTTAGTCACTGTGTCTCCTCGTCGTGGTCTTTAGTCACTGTGACCCCTCATCATGGTCTTTAGTCATGGTGACCCCCATCATGGTCTTTAGTCACTGTGCCCCCCATCATCATTGATCAAAGTCTTTAGTCACTGTGACCCCTCATCATGGTCTTTAGTTACTGTGTCCCCTCATCATGGTCTTTAGTCACTGTGACCCCTCATCATGGTCTTTAGTCACTGTGACCCCTCATCATGGTCTTTAGTCACTGTGACCCTCATCATGGTCTTTAGTCACTGTGACCCCCATCATGGTCTTTAGTCACTGTGACCCCTCATCATGGTCTTTAGTCACTGTGACCCTCATCATGGTCTTTAGTCACTGTGACCCCTCATCATGGTCTTTAGTCACTGTGACCCCTCATCATGGTCTTTAG
Organism: Ridgeia piscesae; assembly: GCA_025642075.2. Lineage (NCBI taxonomy): Eukaryota > Metazoa > Annelida > Polychaeta > Sabellida > Siboglinidae > Ridgeia > Ridgeia piscesae. The sequence goes on from JAODUO010000134.1 coordinate 183,708, forward strand.
TCACTGTGACCCCTCATCATGGTCTTTAGTCACCATGACCACCATCATCGTCTTTAGTCACTGACCCCCATCATGGTCTTTAGTCACTGTGACCCCCATCATGGTCTTTAGTCACTGTGACCCCTCATCATGGTCTTTAGTCACTGTGACCCATCATCATTGTCTTTTGTCACTGTGACCCCATCATGGTCTTTAGTCACTGTGACCCCCATCATGGTCTTTAGTCACTGTGACCCCCATCATGGTCTTTAGTCACTGTGACCCCTCATCATGGTCTTTAGTCACTGTGACCCATCATCATTGTCTTTAGTCACTGTGACCCCCATCATGGTCTTTAGTCACTGTGACCCCCATCATGGTCTTTAGTCACTGTGACCCCTCATCATGGATCTTAAGTACGTGACCCTATCAATAGTCTTTTGTCACTGTGACCCCCATTATGGTCTTTAGTCACTGTGCCCCATCGTGGTCTTTAGTCACTGTGACCCCCATCATGGTCTTTAGTCACTGTGACCCCTCATCATGGTCTTTAGTCACTGTGACCCATCATCATTGTCTTTAGTCACTGTGACCCCTCATCATGGTCTTTAGTCACTGTGACCCCTCATCATGGTCTTTAGTCACTGTGACCCCTCATCATGGTCTTTAGTCACTGTGACCCCCATCATGGTCTTTAGTCACTGTGACCCCTCATCATGATCTTAAGTTACCATGACCCCCTATCAAAGTCTTTAGTCACTGTGACCCCTCATTATGGTCTTTAGTCACTGTGTCTCCCATCGTGGTCTTTAGTCATTGTGACCCCTCATTATGGTCTTTAGTCACTGTGACCCCTCATCATGGTCTTTAGTCACTGTGACCCATCATCATTGTCTTTTGTCACTGTGACCCCCATCATGGTCTTTAGTCACTGTGACCCCTCATCATGGTCTTTAGTCACTGTGACCCCTCATCATGGATGGCCTGTGAAATGTGACAGCCTACAATACTCTTTGTCGTCACCCACCATTTTTTAAAGAAATGCTGATGTGTGTGAATATATATTATATATATTATATATATAGAGAGAGGGAGACAATATTTCTGTCAATATTTTCATACCCATTCAATATTTTAAACAACTCAATTTGAACTCCTCTTAATCTTCTGGTTTCTAATGTTGTAAACCACATACTTTTAGATGCATTTCGTAACTAATATTCCTGAGTTTTTGTATCATTTTGGTTGCTCTCCTTTGTACTCTTTCTAGCATATCAATATCCTTCTTGCGATATGGCCTCCATGCTTGTGTACAATATTCTGAATGAGGCCTAACTATTGTTTTATACAGCGGTATTATTTGTTCTTTTTTTGTACACTATATTTCACCTAATTAATCCAATAATTTGGTTTCCCTTCGCTGCTGCAATTCCACACTGCTCTGATACCTTCATGTCAGCACTAATAGTTAACCCTAAGTCCTTTTTCTTTAAGGTAGTATTTAGTACAGTACCAGCCATTGTATATTGTGCATCTTCATTCCCATGTCCTGTGTGGATGTACTTATACTTCAGAAAATTAAACAGCATTTGCCACTTCTCAGACCATTCTGTCAACTTATTAAAATCATCTTGTAAATGCTGTCTATCTGCATCACTTTTAATTTTCCTAAACACTTTTGTGTCATCCGCAAACTTCAACACCTTGCTTGTATGTCATCATCCAAATCATTGATATATATTAAGAATAAATAGGTCCCAGTACTGATCCCTGCGGTACTCCACTCAAAACCGATTTCCAGTTTGAAACCTCCCCATCAACTACTACTCTTTGTCGTCTATCAATAAGCCATTTTTCTATCCAGTTAATCATACCATTTCCTATGTCATGGGCTTTTATTTAGTTTAAGTAGTAATCTTTGACGTGGCTCTTTGTCAAAGGCTTTTTTAAAATCTAAGTAGATTATATCTACTGGTGATCCCTCATCTAGCCACTTTGTGACATCTTCCAAAAAACATAACATATTTGTTAAGCATGACCTCACTTTTAAAAACCCACGTTGAGATGGGTTTATCAACAAATAAATCAACCAAGTGATCTTTATTTAGTCTTTCTAATAGTTTGCAGACCAGATAGTTTGTACATTACAACACACAGACTAGATGCAGCCTTCTATTTGTACAAGTTGACATTACAACACACAGACTAGATGCAGCCTTCTATTTGTACAAGTTGACATTACAACACACAGACTAGATGCAGCCTTCTATTTGTACAAGTTGACATTACAACACACAGACTAGATGCAGCCTTCTATTTGTACAAGTTGACATTACAACACGCAGACTAGATGCAGCCTTCTATTTGTACATGTTGACATTACAACACACAGACTAGATGCAGCCTTCTATTTGTACAAGTTGACATTACAACACACAGACTAGATGCAGCCTTCTATTTGTACATGTTGACATTACAACACACAGACTAGATGCAGCCTTCTATTTGTACATGTTGACATTACAACACACAGACTAGATGCAGCCTTCTATTTGTACAATTCGACATTACAACACACAGACTAGATGCAGCCTTCTATTTGTACAAGTTGACATTACAACACACAGACTAGATGCAGCCTTCTATTTGTACAAGTTGACATTACAACACACAGACTAGATGCAGCCTTCTATTTGTACAATTCGACATTACAACACACAGACTAGATGCAGCCTTCTATTTGTACAAGTTGACATTACAACACACAGACTAGATGCAGCCTTCTATTTGTACAAGTTGACATTACAACACACAGACTAGATGCAGCCTTCTATTTGTACAAGTTGACATTACAACATACAGACTAGATGCAGCCTTCTATTTGTACAAGTTGACATTACAACACACATACTAGATGCAGCCTTCTGTTTGTACAAGTTGACATTACAACACACAGACTAGATGCAGCCTTCTATTTGTACAAGTTGACATTACAAGACACGGTCTAGATGTAAGAAGTCAGAAAGAAGAGAAGAGGTTCAGTGTCTTGTCATCAGGTTAAAAGATTCTTGATCTTTCTTATGTAATGCAGGACTGAAATATGACCACCGCTTTACATTATGCACTAAAAAGTCGTGTTTTGTGTGCGCATGTATTGATTTTCAAAGTGGCAAACTGGCAACGTTGTTTGTCGGTCAAATAGCTTGTTTCAGGGGCATCTTTGTGTGGTAGTACTATTGCTGCCAGACATGTTCAATCACAACCGATAAATTGCTTCTCCTTTGTATAATGCATATATCCATAGCATCCATAGTGCGTTACATAAAACTACAAATCAAATAATAAATATTTCACAAATTTAATATAATACTAAATAAATAAATAAAACTAAGATAACATTATCAGTGGATTAAACTTTAAACAATTATCATATTAGTTTATCCTTAGTATAATGCATTTATAGTGCTTTACATAAAACTACAATACAAATACCTGGGTACACATGTAGTAAACATTTTACCAATTTTAATATAATAAATAAATAAATAAAACTAAGATAAAACAATTAGTGGATTAATATTTAAACAGTTATGGTAGATTAAGTACATTAAATGTTCTTTCAATTGTTCTTTCTCAACTTTTTCAACATTTTTGTTGGTCCTTTCCTCTGTGAGCATTCTACCCTCTGCCCTTGGCTCCACGTAACCAGTCAGAACTTATGGATGCAGCTTGTATGACATTTTGAATCAACTGGGAGAAATGCCAGATACAAATGTGTCACGTAAACATGTCTCTAAATGCTGCAGGTGCATGATGCTGTGTCGGTGGCTGTGGGAACAAGCACAGGGGCTGATCCCTGCAAGAGTGCAAGGACTGCTCCCTGGAACTCTTTCTCTGCCAGAGAACAAAAACAGAGGATTCCACCCCGTTGATGGAAAAATTCTCCCTGAACAGGGAAGACTTCTCCCAGGACAGGGAAGACCTCTCCGTGAACAGGGAAAACCTCTCCCTGAGCAGGGAAGACTTCTCCCTGCACAGGAAAGACTTTGTCCAGAACAGGGAAGAAATCACCCAGAACAGGGAAGGCTTGTCCCGGAAAAGGGAAGACTTAGCCCAGGACAGGGAAGACCTTTCCCCGAAGAGGGGAAAGTTTTGCCACAAGACGGAAGTCTACTTCCCAAGGAGGGAAGATTTTCCCCAAGGCATGGAAGATTTCTCCCAGCAGGAGAAGCAGCCACCAGATCATCTGTCACACTGTGTCATGAAAGTGTCACCAGCTTCTGTCACGCAGCACATGTCACCACCGCCTGTGAAAGCACTGTCACAGATAGATGCCATTCCCTCGACAGTGACAATGACGCAGTTGACATCAGGTGGTGTTATGACGCTGGAGACGACAGTGTCAAGGACTGACGTGTCATCAGATGTCATGGTCGTGACAGAGGCGCCAGTGTCAGTGAAGACGGTGGTGGATTTCTTCAAGTCAGTGTTCTACACCAACACAGGTAATACGACTGACACTTGTCTGTTCTGTTACTGTACAGTGTTTAACCCTATGCACACCAGATCATTCGGAGAAATATACACAGAGTCCCAGCACCAAGGTCAGCAAGATATGGGGTGTACTTAGTATTTTGTTGTAATTATTTGTACTTTGTTTCCAAACATTGCCAGTTTACTAATGAACTGTTTAGTGATTTTACATCCATAAATGCAACAATAATGAATTATTATTTGTTCCAAAATGAAATCATTTTTGAGAGCACTGTTTGTGGAGATCACATATCCTATCTCTCATAATGGAGCAATCTTCCTGAACTGCATTTAGGGGGTATATATATATATATATATATATATATATATATATATATGTGTGTGTATATATATAGACTTCCCTCTTGTGGGAAAGCTCTTCTTCGGAAAAAGGTCTTCATTGTCCTTGGCCAAGTCTTCCTTGTTCTGGGCTAAGACTTCTCTGTTGCACCTTCCCTATATATATATATATATATATATATATATATTATATATATATATATTATATATATATATTATATATATAATATAATTTATATATATATTATTATATATATATATATATATATATATATACTATATATATATCATGTATATATATATATATATATATATCATCACTATAATTATATATATATATATATTTTTATATATATATATATATATATTATATATATATATATTATTTATATATATATATATTATATATATATATATATATATTATATATATATATATATATATATATATATATATATAAGTATACTCTCCTCAATGCAGCTCATGCAGACTGCTCCATTATGAGATATAGGATACATATGTTAAGGTATGAGTAGAATTAATACATGTTAGCATGACCCACTTGCCACTATGTATTATAGATGTGTCTTGTTAAATCACTTAAACTGGATTTAGGTTTACAGATCATTCTTGGCTTCAGCTCAACCGCGTAGACCTCACTGATCTGTATCTATTATGTCCATTTCTTCCATCATACTTAAGTCTAGCAATTAGACACAGTTTTGATGTAATTTAGATTAGTGGAAGAAGTCCCACGGTAAGCTGGTACCACGCAGGTTGGCCGAGGTAACTGCTTGTGGAGAAGTCTGCTGCGAAGCATATCAAACTGTGATCAACAAGTCATAAACTTAAGCAGATTAAATGGTGCCTTGATCTTCATATATCTTCACGTTAAATGTCTCTTCGTATTGCTGGTCTAACAGCTGTATGACACTGGAGTAACTCTGTAAAAGGTAAGGACATTAGCATCTTTATCCATGTTCGTGTTTTCTGGTACCTAATATGTGTTAATTTAGCTGGATCTCCCTGATTTCTGAGTACATAATCTGAATCGGTACTGTTGAGGATTTAGCAAGGTACATGTTTTCGCAACATCTTGACATGGCTCTGGGCCAAGCTGTCATTGACGCCTTTACGGTATATGGTGTTTTAGACATTTATGTGTCAGCTGCTTTTTTGTAATGCCAATAAGTGTCAATAAAAGACCTCCAAGCAGTTAGTGAAAATAGAAGTAAATCTAAATATAGTCCCTCCAAAGTGCCACATTGGGTACTGCGTGACATAGTTCATTATATGTCACTCAGCCTGTGTTACAGAGTGGTTGAAGTGATGAGTTTATTCAATTTGCTAACATAACGGTTGAATATTAGACAGAGAGATGTGGTCAGGCAAGCCTGGCAAAGGGCAGAGGAAGATCTTAGAGGGTGAATAATGACAGCGTTCTTAATAACTGTTGACGCTCTCTGAATGAAATGCAGTACACTGCAAAGAACTGAGAAAAATTGCATTTTAAAATCTGAACTATGTGAACCAGGAGACTTGTGCTGAGAAAGAAGACAATTTAATTATGTTGAAATTCAGTTATAATTTGGGCAATTCCATGAAAATGGTAACAATGTAATTGGACAGATTGTGAAATTAGATATGAGTCAACATGATAAGGGTATATTTATACAGAAAAGTTGGTAACTCATCTTGTTTGTTTGCTAAAATACAAGCTTATTGAACAGTAAAATAGAGGCTAAAAACTGTAATTTCAACAAATGTCTTGACCAGTGTTTAATATTATTATTTTTAATAATTACTTTTTATCATGTATACATGCAGTCAGTTTGGTTAATAATCTTGATAACTACCAACATGACTAATTTGGGGATAATTACAATTGTGTAATTTTTTTAAATTTAATTCACAGCGAGTTTTCCTTAATTAACAATAATAAATTAATTCTGGTATATCAGTTACGTATAAGCATCTGCTCCAATATTTTGGTATCATAAGCTTTGCAATGAAATGATAACTGTTATTACGTTATGTTACCTCACATTACATTAAATTACATTAGACTTACACTGTAAAGTCAGCCAAGCACATTAGTAAGCATTTTAAAGTATATTCTTATAGTTTTCAATTTATCTGTTTATTAATGGTGTGCCTCTACTACAACAATAAATCATTTGACCTAGCAGCAGCACTAATGGGGAATAAATAACTAATTTCAATTTGTTATGACTTAATTAATTAACAATAGTAGTTGCATAAAACAATATTAGTTAAATAAACTATCTATATGCGATCTGACAGCTATGTCATACTATAGATTTAGCAGAATGTAGTTTAATCTCATGAAACAATACTGTACAAACTGTAATGTTGATCACGGTAGAATCAGTCACGCACCCTTCTAAGCATTTTTATTCTTGTAATTTTCAAGAAATTTCAGAAAAATATTCATTTGTAAATAATGTGTCTACGGCACTATTTGGCACAATTTGAGAATACTAATGCAGCATGTGTCTGGTGTGACACATGTTGGTCTTAATGAATATTAAATCGAGATTTGTTTTGCAAATCTGACACTTCTACATTAGATGTCAATTTTCATTTACAAAATCCTAGTTGCAGTAGACACGCAGTGAAGCAGACATGGTCGGTGGCACAAGAAGTGTGGGATTATGGGATAGTATTAAACACTTCCAGGGCATAGGTCACTCATTGATAATTGGCTGTTTGATTAAAATGAAATATAATAAAAATCCAAATTAGATTTTTGACTTATACTAGTGTGTTTTGTAGTGTATGTGTGGAATTGTGTGGCCATACTATTTATTGGAATTTCCATATTTTCTGATACTTTTACAAATAATATATTTAATTATATAATATAATTACATGTTCCTAATGAATGCAGATATTTGGAGAAGTTTTATGGCTCATCAATACTTTTTGTTGTTGTAGAAGTCTACAATTTTTTTATATTGATGACTACCTATGGAAATGAATTTAATTAATGTGAGGTATAAATCAACCATTCTCCTGAGTCATAACGTTCAAAATAATCAGATTTTGTGACGATATGTTGAATATAATAACACTACTTTTTATAATTACATAATAATCATATTCATAATTTATATGTATATAATTTTACTTCTAATAATCTTACTTCCTAAATTTCCTGTTTGTTTAATATGAGCCTTAGATGTGTCATAACAAGCACCTCCTGGCTGGCTCAGTCTGTGGATGTAGCCAAAGCTCTGTGATCAAGAACTCACTTCAGAAATAACCACCACTGTGGTTAAACAAGCTGTAGTGAGAAATGAGAATGATGATTTGAGATGTCAGCTGACAGTTGTGTTTTTGTTCCTAGACCTGCACATGGCTTTCTCTCCCCACCAAGGCAGCATTTATGTACGTATGATTCACTTTCTGTAGGAATTTAAATGTAGAATGTTTCTGATAAAATGTATAATTCTGTAATATGTGTTGCTTGCTAGTATGTATGTATAGACATATAACTTAATAACTATTGACAAATGTGATTATGTTGTATGATTTATTTGAAGGCATTCTAATGTGATTCTACAAGTGATGCATGATTTTGTGACATGAATTTATTATTAATGTTATCCTAGAAATATTGTAGTCGCTGAATTAACATGGTAATAGTTATAGAATTAACAGCAAGATGCTGTCAGAATTAATGTTTCAACAATCATAGGATTATCTGGGTGACAGTCCCTGATTTAGCCAGGTGACAATCCCAGTTTAGCATGATGATAATTCCTGGATTAATAAAATAGTGGTGCCTGGATTAACATTGTGATGATACTGTGATTTACATGACAATGGGATCAAATGACAACTGTCACTGTATCAGTGCAGCACTAGTTATTAAATTGGTATAATCAAGATCAAACAAGTCAATCTTTAATTTTGGGTTGGTAGATATCACGCCTGCTTTTGAGCAGAATTTATATTTGGTAACATTCAAATTTTTACTATTTTGTTCATGACATATCTGGTTCGGGGGGACATGTCATCACCATTGTCTTTGTTCATGACATGACACAGGGAGAGATGTCATCACCATTGACTTTGTTTATGACAGGACACAGGGAGAGATGTCATCGCCTTTGTCTTTGTTCATGACAGCACACAGGGAGAGATGTCATCACCATTGTCTTTGTTTATGACATGTCTGATGCAGGGGGAGATGTCATCACCATTGACTTTGTTTATGACAGGACACCGGGAGAGATGTCATCACCATTGTCTTTGTTCATGACAGAACACAGGGAGAGATGTCATCACCATTGTCTTTGTTGATGACATGACACAGGGAGAGATGTCATCACCATTGTCTTTGTTCATGACAGGACACAGGGAGAGATGTCATCACCATTGTCTTTGTTTATGACATGTCTGGTACAGGGGGAGATGTCATCACCGTTGTCTTTGTTTATGGCATGTCTGGTACAGGGGGAGATGTCATCACCATTATCTTTGTTTGTGACATGTCTAGTACAGGGGGGAGATGTCATCACCATTGTCTTTGTTTATGACAAGTCTGGTGCAGGGGGGAGATGTCATCACCATTGTCTTTGTTTATGACATATCTGGTCCAGAGGGAGATGTCATCATCATTGTCTTTGTTTATGACATGTCTGGTGCAGGGGGGAGATGTCATCACCATTGTCTTTGTTTATGACATGTCTGGTCCAGGGGGAGATGTCATCACCATTGTCTTTGTTTGTGACATGTCTAGTGCAGGGGGGAGATGTCATCACCATTGTCTTTGTTTATGACATATCTGGTCCAGGGGGATATGCCATCATCATTGTCTTTGTTTCTGACATGTCTGGTCCAGGGAGATATATCATCACAATTGTCTTTGTTTATGACATGACTCAGGGAGAGATGTCATCACCATTGTCTTTGTTCATGACATGACACAGGGAGAGATGTCATCACCATTGTCTTTGTTCATGACACGACACAGGGAGAGATGTCATCACCATTGTCTTTGTTCATGACAGGACACAGGGAGAGATGTCATCACCATTGTCTTTGTTCATGACAGGACACAGGGAGAGATGTCATCACCATGGTCTTTGTTTATGACATGTCTGGTACAGGGGGAGATGTCATCACCATTATCTTTGTTTGTGACATGTCTAGTGCAGGGGGGAAATGTCATCACCATTGTCTTTGTTTGTGACATATCTAGTGCAGGGGGAGATGTCATCACCATTGTCTTTGTTTGATGACATAGTCTGTGACAGGGGGAGATGTCATCACCATTGTCTTTGTTTATGACATGCTACAGGGAGAGATGTCATCACCATTGTCTTTGTTTATGACATTGGTCCAGGGGGAGATGTCATCACCATTGTCTTTGTTTATGACATGACACAGGGAGAGATGTCATCACCATTGTCTTTGTTCATGACATGGACACAGGGAGAGATGTCATCACCATTGTCTTTGTTTATGACATGTCTAGTCAGGGGGGAGATGTCATCACCATTGTCTTTGTTTATGACAGTCTGGTACAGGGGGGAGATGTCATCACCATTGTCTTTGTTCATGACATGGCACAGGGAGAGATGTCATCACCATTGTCTTTGTTTATGACATGTCTGGTGCACGAGGGGGAGATGTCATCACCATTGTCTTTGTTTATGACATGTCTAGGGGCAGGGGGGAGATGTCATCACCATTGTCTTTGTTTATGACATATCTGGTCCAGGGGGATATGCCATCATCATTGTCTTTGTTTCTGACATGTCTGGTCCAGGGAGATATATCATCACAATTGTCTTTGTTTATGACATGACTCAGGGAGAGATGTCATCACCATTGTCTTTGTTCATGACATGACACAGGGAGAGATGTCATCACCATTGTCTTTGTTCATGACACGACACAGGGAGAGATGTCATCACCATTGTCTTTGTTCATGACAGGACACAGGGAGAGATGTCATCACCATTGTCTTTGTTCATGACAGGACACAGGGAGAGATGTCATCACCATGGTCTTTGTTTATGACATGTCTGGTACAGGGGGAGATGTCATCACCATTATCTTTGTTTGTGACATGTCTAGTGCAGGGGGGAAATGTCATCACCATTGTCTTTGTTTGTGACATATCTAGTGCAGGGGGAGATGTCATCACCATTGTCTTTGTTTATGACATGTCTGGTACAGGGGGAGATGTCATCACCATTGTCTTTGTTTGTGACATGTCTAGTGCAGGGGGGAGATGTCATCACCATTGTCTTTGTTTATGACATATCTGGTCCAGGGGGATATGTCACCATCATTGTCTTTGTTTATGACATGACACAGGGAGAGATGTCATCACCATTGTCTTTGTTCATGACATGACACAGGGAGAGATGTCATCACCATTGTCTTTGTTCATGACATGACACAGGGAGAGATGTCATCACCATTTTTTTGTTCATGACACGACACAGGGAGAGATGTCATCACCATTGTCTTTGTTCATGACAGGACACAGGGAGAGATGTCATCACCATTGTTTTTGTTTATGACATGTCTGGTGCAGGGGGGAGATGTCATCACCATTGTTTTTGTTTATGACATGTCTGGTGCAGGGGGGAGATGTCATCACCATTGTCTTTGGCTCAAACAATCGGCTCCGAGAAGATGCACACTGCTATGTGGCACTAGAGGGCAGCACCGAGCGTCATGTGACGACTGCATGGCTGGCTGGGGCATACACCCTGCGGGCGATTACCCCATGTATGTGTTATCATTTGTTATTTAACAATAATCGCGCATATTTTAGATTATGCAGTCTTATAAAGTGTGTGTGGATGTGTATAGCTTTTAGAGTTTTTTTCACAAAAGTGTTGATTTAATTTTTCAAGTGCCGCAGTGAGTTGATATTAAAGTGCTGATGGTGAAGCAGTGCTTTATGCAGAACCAAATTACCACCAGTCACACATGTTTTGGTGGACACATGGATGTTAACTGTTAAGCCAATTTACAAACTTTAAAATGTGTCTGATGACCTTGAATGGACTACAAACATACATGTGACACCATTTACACTCACTTCTAAGGCATAACTGACAATATCTATGGTTTAGGAACACCTTTTTTGCGCCTTCATTTTTTACTGTCTACCCATCCAAATGATGGGTAGATGGGTCTCTGCACAAAGCTGTGCAGTGAAGTGAAGTTTATTACTTGCAGTTTTAAATTACACCTCATTTATTGTAGTTATGTATTTATCGCTAAAGTATTTTTTTAATGACGTCTTCAGAAACTAGGTAATTTTGACTCAAATTACAAAATAACAGAAAACCTACCTCGGTAATATGAATAAGTAAATGAATAGTGTGTTCTTTTGTCTACATATTCCATGACACTTGGTCCAGCATCACTAAGGCACTAGGCAGTTGTATAGAATTCCAGCAACAACAAAATTATGTTGAAAAAGCATCTGGCAGGATTTTTAATCGGCTTTTTGGCCAGAAGAGGAATCATTCCCTCAGAACTTTAAGGTGGGTGATTTACCATCCCACGCTTTTTATCAAACAAAACTGTGTTACAATTTTTTTTCTTTTAGTAAAGTGTATAGTTAAAATAAATATGTTAACGTTAATTCTTTGATTAATACAACTCATTGTGAAATTAAATGTTCTGGTTTGGTTTCGTCTACTTACAATAGAAAGACAAAATGTTATTGAAGCAGTATTAACACCATTTATACTGAGCAGATATATTTTACGAAGCAGGTGTCCATATTAGTATTATTGTTTCCTTTGACACGAATCTACTGCCCTCTAAACAAGTAAACAGTTTTGTTATGGTAATTGTAATAGTTTTGAAATGGTAATCATGATAGTTTTTAATAGCATAAAAACAACCGTGCAGTGTTTGTTTGTCGTATCAACAAATTCATGATCATGAACTTCATGAATATAAATAACTTGAAGTGTCTGTAATGCATTGTTTATTGTGAAGCAGTCGACATTCACAGTAGGAGGAGTTCAAAGCAGACAGTTGCTCACAAAAACTGAACTGAAAATAGAACTGTTGTGATGCTCTGATACTGCATCAAGTTGCATGTGTGAAAGACGTAGGATTGTCGAGGAAGGAATGTTTTGTTGAGAACTCACACAGTAAGTCATCCAAGGTTAAAACAGGATGTAATAAAACTATCTTGTTCACATTTTGTGATTGTTTGGTTACTAACAGAGCAGTGCTTTATCAAATTGCCCGTTTTCTGATTGGAATTATTACATATGCACCAAATTGTGTTTTCTTATACAGGTAATAGAACTGTTTGTCAGAACTTATTGAGATGTGTTCAGCATTGCAACTTAGAAAATATATTCATAGCTAATCATGCTTTGATTTTTCTGGAAATTTGGTGGGAATTTGGCAGCCTCCTGCTCATATTTGACAGTTGTGCAGAAATGTTTGGAGATATGCAATTAGAAAAATGTATTAAAAACTTCACCTGTTTAAAAAATAGAATGTTGTTACTTCTTAGCAACTAGTCATTTCCTTAATTTTCTCGCAGTGATCTTTTGACCAAGTACTTGTAAACAACTCACATGCTGGATCCAAAAGAACCATAATGCACTATTTTTACAAGTATTTTCTCACTATTAGATGCGAGCATGATCGCTTGTTACAGACCAAAGACAAGAACAGATGGCAGACGGGTGCATGTTGATAATCATTAACATCAGCCACATTTACAATGTTTTATCATATTTTAAATCTACGGATCATGGACTCCTGACAAGGGACATTTAGGGAGTCTTTAAATGAAATAATGAGTGTCGACTCACGTATTCCCTTAGAAATCGAAGCCTGCTAATGCAATGTTGCTGAAAATTATTCAAATTTTTGTTGCAATTTTGAGTGAATATATTGTTGGAATTACATGTATAAGAAAAATCTAGTGTTTACATTTTGCTAACTATCAGTGTATGTATTTACTTAACCATTTTGTCAGTGGCCACAACAAAGTAATGTCTCAAGTTTGCAGTGTACAACAACTACAGACTGAACAGAATAAATAAATAAAAAATCGCTGTTGAATAACTAAATAATCACTAACAAAAACAGGGTGGAATTGAAAAAAAATTAAGGGTTTAACATTTTTAAATGTTTTTTTAAATTGTTAATGTTTTTGATGTTTTTATTTTTTATCATTAACCAAATTAATGTTTCAGCCCACATCTGTCCAGAGGATGTCCACATGACGATACACATCCGTTGCCATGGCAACTGGAGGCATCTGGCTTCGGGGACGTTTTCGTACACAAGTAACAAAGAGCATCAGTTGGCATGTTATCTACTGAAAAGTGTCCACCACCCCCTCAGACTGGAGGACTTGCAGGCCATGAAGGAAGTGACCGGAGTGGATGTAACGTCCAGTGACGTGGTCAGTCTTGACTGGACACTGACAAAATCTCTGGCCCACCTTGATATACCAGAAGACTGGAACATGCTCGGGTCTCACTCTGCAGGTATGGGTCTCTCAGGGTCTCATTTCACAGGTATGGATCTCTTAGGTCTCACTCTGCAGGTATGGGTCTCTTAGGGTCTCATTTCACAGGTATGGATCTCTTAGGGTCTCACTCTGCAGGTATGGGTCTCTCAGGGTCTCATTTCACAGGTATGGATCTCTTAGGGTCTCATTCTGCAGGTATGGGTCTCTTAGGGTCTCATTTCACAGGTATGGATCTCTTAGGGTCCCACTCTGCAGGTATGGATCTCTTAGGGTCCCACTCTGCAGGTATGGATCTCTTAGGGTCTCATTTCACAGGTATGGATCTCTTAGGGTCCCACTGCAGATATGGATCTGTTAGGGTCTCACTCTGCAGGTATGGATCTCTTAGGGTCTCATATCACAGGTATGGATCTCTTAGGGTCCCTCTCTACAGGTATGGATCTCTTAGGGTCCCACTCTGCAGGTATGGATCTCTTAGAGTCCCACTCTACAGGTATGGATCTCTTAGGGTCCCACTCTGCAGGTATGGATCTCTTAGGGTCCCATCTCTGCAGGTATGGATCTCTTAGGGTCTCCTATCACAGGTATGGATCTCTTAGGGTCCCTCTCTGCAGGTATGGATCTCTTAGGGTCCCACTCTGCAGGTATGGATCTCTTAGGGTCCCACTCTGCAGGTATGGATCTCTTAGGGTCTCATCTGCAGGTATGGATCTCTTAGGGTCCCACTCTGCAGGTATGGATCTCTTAGGGTCCCACTCTGCAGGTATGGATCTCTTAGGGTCCCACTCTGCAGGTATGGATCTCTTAGGGTCTCATTTCACAGGTATGGATCTCTTAGGGTCCCTCTCACAGGTATGGATCTCTTAGGGTCCCACTCTGCAGGTATGGATCTCTTAGGGTCCCACTCTGCAGGTATGGATCTCTTAGGGTCCCACTCTGCAGGTATGGATCTCTTAGGGTCCCACTCTGCAGATATGGATCTCTTAGGGTCTCACTCTGCAGGTATGGATCTCTTAGGGTCTCATATCACAGGTATGGATCTCTTAGGGTCCCTCTCTACAGGTATGGATCTCTTAGGGTCCCACTCTGCAGGTATGGATCTCTTAGGGTCCCACTCTGCAGGTATGGATCTCTTGGGGTCTCATATCACAGGTATAGATTCTTAGGGTCTCATTTCACAAGTATGAATCTACTTGTGTCTCACTCTGCAGGTATGGATCTCTTAGGGTCTCATTTATCAAGTATGGATCTCTTAGGGTCTCACTCTGCAGGTATGGATCTTTTAGGGTCTCATTTCACAGGTATGGATCTCATAGGGTCTCACTCTTCAGGTATAGATCTCTTAGGGTTTCATCTCACAGGTATTGATCTCTTAGGGTCTCACTCCACAGGTATGGCTGTCTTGGGTCTCACTCCACAGGTATGGCTGTCTTGGGTCTCACTCCACAGGTATGGCTGTCTTGGGTCTCACTCCACAGGTATGACTGTCTTGGGTCTCACTCCACAGGTATGGCTGTCTTGGGTCTCACTCCACAGGTATGGCTGTCTTGGGTCTCACTCCACAGGTATGGCTGTCTTGGGTCTCACTCCACAGGTATGGCTGTCCATTGGGTCTCACTCCACAGGTATAGCTGTCTTGGGTCTCACTCCACAGGTATGGCTGTCTTGGGTCTCACTCCACAGGTATGACTGTCTTGGGTCTCACTCCACAGGCATGACTGTCTTGGGTCTCACTCCACAGGTAAGGCTGTCTTGGGTCTCACTCCACAGGTAAAGCTGTCTTGGGTCTCACTCCACAGGTATGGCTGTATTGGGTCTCACTCCACAGGTATGGCTGTATTGGGTCTCACTCCACAGGTATGACTGTCTTGGGTCTCACTCCACAGGTATGGCTGTCTTGGGTCTCACTCCACAGGTATGACTGTCTTGGGTCTCACTCCACAGGTATGGCTGTCTTGGGTCTCACTCCACAGGTATGGCTGTCTTGGGTCTCACTCCACAGGTATGACTGTCTTTGGTCTCACTCCACAGGCATGACTGTCTTGGGTCTCACTCCACAGGTAAGGCTGTCTTGGGTCTCACTCCACAGGTAAAGCTGTCTTGGGTCTCACTCCACAGGTATGGCTGTATTGGGTCTCACTCCACAGGTATGGCTGTATTGGGTCTTACTCCACAGGTATGACTGTCTTGGGTCTCACTCTGCGGGAAATGAAATGTTTGCATTATGTACATAACAAGATACATAAAAGTAGCTACAACTAATAGAACATAAAACAAATAAAATATATATGTATAAACAACAGTAGATTAAATGCCTGGTAAACTTGTTTATTATAATATAATAAACAAGTTTACCAGGCATTTAATCTACTGTTGTTTTTTCAGTTACCCTTTACTTAGCTAATAATGTAGAAGTAAATATTTAATATAAAACTGCAGAAAGTATAGAAATTGGTTTCTAAGAGAGTTTAAAGAGAGACTCTGATGTGTTTTGTGTCAGATCCCATCCCGTGTGAGACGTTGCTTCACTTTGCTGCCCGTCTGGGCCTGGAGTGTCTGTGTGAGTACCTCCTCACCCTGCCTGGCAGCACCCTCGCCCTCACCCTCCCCAACAGACATGGAGCCCTGCCGCTGGACCTCGCCTGTGCCGTGGACAACGGGCGCCTCGTTGAGATACTGCTTGGGTAGGTGGTCGTTCTAGAGAGGTTATTGTAGAGGGCGGTCAGTGTGAGGGCGGTCATTTGGTGAGGGCGGTTGGGGTAGAGGGCAGTCAGTGTAGAGGGAAGTTATTGTACAGGGTGGTCAGTGTAGAGAGTGGTCAGTGTAGAGGGTGGTCAGTGTAGATGGTGGTCAGTGTAGAGGTGGTCAGTGTAGATGGTGGTCAGTGTAGAGGGTGGTCAGTGTAGAGAGTGGTCAGTGTAGAGGGTGGTCAGTGTAGATGGTGGTCAGTGTAGAGAGTGGTCAGTGTAGATGGTGGTCAGTGTAGAGGGTGGTCAGTGTAGAGGGTGGTCAGTGTAGAGGGTGGTCAATGTAGAAAAGGTGGTCAGTGAAGAAGGTGGTCAATATAGAGGGTGGCCAACCTCACTCACCCATCTATCCCCCCTTATCCCACTTTTCCCTGAAGTCTGCCCCACTGCCCTTCTGTCAAGTCCCAGTAGATACTAACTGTATCCTCAAACCAAGCCGTCCTCACTAACAGTTACCTGTTCATCACTCATCCAGTCAGTTAGCTGAGTGTTACAGGACACGTGAGTTATGGTCACACATCAGTGGTCTTGGTCACGGTTGAATGCCAGCAGTCCCTCCCCAGTCCGTCTATCAATCATGATATTACGGTTGCATCCAGTCCACAATGTGCAATACGGTGGTCGTCATTTGATCACGGATATTTGGTTGCGTTGCATACATGGAGTCTTGCCATTGTTGAGTGTCACACAGGGACAAGACGTGTACGTGATGATGTGTGACACAATGATTGCAAGAGAATGGTTGTTATCTCTCACGGATGTAGTGTATAACCATCAACACAGACAAATTCATTGTGAGGATCCTATCAGGCAGATTTGACATGTCAACAGTGTGGAGTCAGCTAATGTCATGGTAAGTCTCTATGTCACTAGAGTCACCTGGTGTCATAAGTTTGTATCATTGTATCAAATGATTAATATGAGTCTGCAGTGACCTCGTCTATTGTTTCCCGGCGTATTCCCTCTTTCTCATCCCTCTCCCAGGTACTGGACTGGGCCCTGTGAGGACATTAAAAGTCTGATGAAGCTCATGTGCTACAAGGGTGGAGTACCCTCTTGTAAAAAGTAGTTATGTTAAAATGTTAAAAAGATGTGAAGAGGACTGGAAAGTTCCTCCTGCAGTCAGTACGAGTTGGTCCACACCACTTGCTGCCCTCTTCTGCCTGGGTTGTCACAAGTCATCATCTCCAGCTCTCCTGTCCCTGTCATGGCCTTCCTGTTCTGGCTGTCCACTCGCTCCCTCCCAGGTCTCCTCTCATGGTCTTCCTCTTGTTTTGCTGGCGGGATCTGTTTACCAGTCTCTTTGTTAGTGTCAGTGTCTCCACCCACAGTCTCTGTGTATCTTGCCCAGTTCAATTGGCTTCCAGCTAACTTCATTTTATTTCAGTGTCTTAGCTCAATTCCTTCATCTTGTGTCAATTCAAATGGTCTCCAGACCAGGTTTTGCTATTTCTAGTGTGACTCCCGTCTCTGGCAGTGTCAACACACCACGCAGCTTCCAACCGTTATTTTTAGTTGTGTTTAAATGTTTATGTTCCCACATAATGCCTTCTACCCATCTCCTTGGGCAATTTTTTCACACTACATTGCTCCAATTGTTTGATTGAGTACCTGGCTATAGCATAGACAGTGGTGGATATTTGTGGCAGCGTGGCTGAATGCTTACCAGAGAAGTTGAGATGGTGTCTGAATGAACAGGTTTGCCAGTGTAAAGTGTAAAGCACAGATCGATCGTGGGGATTTAACATTGCACTATATAAAAACTTACCTTTTTACTTTCTATGGGTGACTGAACTGTAAAATGAATAAAGTTAGACGCTGGCACATCTGAAACATGACACATTGGCAGTTCACATGCACATTGTCTTTAAATAAACTTATACAGTTGCTCTCACACTGAACACAATCATTTTCAATGTCACACATACATTTTATGCCAAAAAATTTAAACAACCTTACGCAAGAGTGCATCTGAGTTATCAGTATAATTATTAACACACCTGCTGTTTAGTTGTCAGAAATATAAAAGGCTCTTTTATCATACCCACATACTGACTAGGGACAAGTCTGCGTGACAACTGAATCTAAGAAACACAAGTGAGTGTGGTTGTGGTTGTGGTTGCAGTGCTGGGGGCGTGGATGTGTTGGACATTACCCCTCCGTGGGGTAACATTGACCGGCCACACGTGGACGCTGGTTGCACCACACCTGTGACACGCATCAAGCGGTCACGCCACATGGTCACACTCACATCACAGTCACGCGAGACAACTAGACGTGTTGGTAAGTGACAGGAGAACTCATGTGATCTGTCTTATGTTGTCACCCTGTCTTTGTGTGTACATGCATGTGTGTGTGCATGCATGTGTGCAGTGCGTGTGTGCGTGTGTGCGTGCGTGCATGCGTGTGTGTGTGGTGTATGTGTGTGCGTGTGTGTATGTGTGGTGCATGTATGTGTGTGTGTGTGTGTGTGTGTGTGTGTGTGTGTGTGTTGTGTGTGTGTATGTGTGTGTGTGTGTGTGTGTGTGTGTGATGTGGTGTGTGTGTATGTGTGGTGCATGTATGTGTGTGTGTGTGTGTGTGTTGTGTGTGTGTGTATGTGTGTGTGTGGTGTTGTGTGTGGTGTGTGTGATGTGTGTGTGTGTGTGTGTGTGTGTGTGTGTGTGTGTGTGTGTGTGTGTGTGTGTTGTGTGTGTGATGTGTGTGTATGTGTGGTGCATGTATGTGTGTGTGTGTGTTTGTGTGTTGTGTGTATTGTGCTGTGTGTATGTGTGGTGCATGTATGTGTGTGTGTGTGTGTGTTTGTGTGTGTGTGTGTGTGTGTGTGTGTGCGTGTGTATGTGTGCGTGTGTGTATGTGTGGTGCATGTATGTGTGTGTGTGTGTGTGTGTGTTTGTATGTGTGTGTGTGCACATGTGTGTGCACATGTGTGTGGACATGTGTACGTACACAGTGTACATACACAGTGTGCGTGTATGCATTTGTTTGTGTTGTGAAGGTTAAGACAATTGGATCTCGCCAGTCAATTGTCTTTAAAATCCAGGATCACAATGTTCTATCTGGATTTTTATACTGTCAACGGATCTATTTCATGTTGATTCCACCTCTGTGTTCCTGCTTCTCACCAAACTCTTCACACTCTTAAACAGTCATTTACAGAACACAACCTTGAGACATCCACTTATGTCTTCTTGCAGCACCACAACATACAGTTGCATTTAATGCCACATGGAAAACTAGAAAATGCTACACGTAAGTCATCATCCCAGCCCTTCTAACATGCCTTTTTTCTCCTTAATTATGGGTTTCCCCTTCCTGAATATATAAGCCTATTCCTTGTTAGAGGGGGGTTTTTTTTCCTGGTATTAATCCTGGAAAAATAGAACACTTTGTTTGCTTGTATAAACATACAAAGGCAAATATCATGCACAAAAACAAAACAAAATAAAACCACACTAAAACTTAGTGACATAGCCTTAATCCTGTGGACTCTGTTAGCTTAGACTTGTATTGCAACATACTGATTCATCAGTTGAACCTTGCTAACATGATCAGAACCTTGATAGTATGACCATGGTATCTGGATATATCATCAGTCAAACATACAAAACAAACAATTCTGTAATTTTTTTACCAATTTTGGACTGGGTTTCTTAAAAAATATTTAGTATTAGTTGATATCATTACACTGTGTAGAAACCTTTCACAATGTATTTTTGGGGGTTCTGTGGCAAGTGTGAGTGGAACTTTCCACTCACAATTTATACTATCAAGGTTGAGTACATTTTGCTGTGTTATTGGAACTTAGGCAGTTTAATTCACTCTACATTGCTTTGGTTTAGTAAGTGTATGAATGGGTATGTGGCGATTGACAGTGGTGGATATTTGTGTGGAAATACACATTGTGTAGTGATTGCAGCATGGCTGAATGCTTCCCAGATAAGTTGAGGGGTGTTTGATTGAACCGGTCTGCCAGGAAGTAGCGTGTATGACATAAATGTCAACAGAGACACCAAGCTGGATAAGAACTTACATTCATCTTTACATCAGACATGTACTATTTGTGACAGTTATGTTACCTTCATGGTCACTCAAGAAGTGCACTTCACTTCCACACCATAATGAGGTGTGTAAATGATTACTTGGGCCCAGGGCGTCTCATTAAGCAGCTGCATTGGGTGCAGTAAACTCAATTACACTGCACCAAAGTCCCACTTTTTCACACTGTTCCATTGACAAAAATGTCTTGGGAAAATAGTCTCACTCACTGAACCTGTCATTGTACGATAACGAGTCCACACCGACATTTCCGTTATCACCCAGATTCGATCGGAAGATTCTTAGCTCTGACATCTTGAGATTCACTCAACCGTGACAATAGCCTGAAGTCGCTCAGCTGTAAATATGTCAATGACAGGTGTTAAGTTTATTGCTCGCCTGCGTGGTATTGTTTGATATGGGACAGGGACACAGTTCTCTGAGTGATAAACAGAAGGAGGTGAGACAACAACTATCTTCTTGTGAATGTTTACATACAGGATTCATGAATAACTTACTTAGTTATTAGCACATCAACGACTGCATATTTGTAGGTAAGTTCCCGTGTTTTATCTATTTGGGTCCGGCTCACTGGTTTGAGGTCCACGGTCCACTGAACACATCGTTCGCACGCCGGTGATATATGTATCTAGAAGATTGCCTGGACGAGAAAGTCTGTTAATTTCATGTATGATCTGTATGCATATAAATATTTAGTAGGTGTTTTATGATCTAGTTTGCATGTGGTCGTATCGCGGTTGGATATTTAAAAATTGAGATATAAATAGAACGGTGGGTTAGAGCTGATCCATTATTGACGTGTGTTGTTGTGATAGAACCTTTAAATTTATGGACCTTTAAATTGACGCGTGTCACACCAAAGAATAGGATTAAATGCATCAATATGTAATTCTTTCACAGAAATAAACTAAAGTTTCGAATGATGTTGTTTATGGTGCTGTTTTTTATTAGCATTCCAGGAAAGTAATGAATAATTTCTAGCAGATAATATGTGTTGGCAAACCATGATAAATATAAGCCATGATGTTGAACATTTAACTAAGTCAACAACATGAAATCCCTCAAACAACTTACTTCTGGGTTTCAGATTTATGATCCGTTGTGATGCCATTGTATCTATAACAAAGAATGTACATAAATTTATCTTTTGTAACATGAACAGTCTTGAGCATGACTGACTCTCAAATAGTTGTGTAAATGTTGTGGATTTATGCAGTACACTGGTGTAAATTGTTAAATTCTTAGATGTATGTTTCCTGGGATGTGAATAATTCCCACTACAAACAATATGGAGGAAGCACATTAACCTGGCTATACCAGTGAAGCCAACAAGTTGCTCTTTCAGACTTGCACACATATATCTTCCAAACAAAACTGTTCAGTGGTCTTCTCTTTTCATCAGGATTCCTTGATTGTTACATGGCTTGGTATTGTAATTTATTGAATATGTATTGAATTGAATCGCATATTGATTTGATTTCATAATACTTTCAAAACCACATAAGATACAAGTGCAAAGGTACAGGGCTGTGTTGTACACAGTGCTAATATAAAGTAGAATGTACAAATATATTGTACACAGTGCTAATATCAAGTAGAATGTACAAATGTATTGTACACAGTACAAATATCAAGAGAATGTACAAATATATTGTGCACAGTACTAATAACAAGTAGACTACACAAATGTATTTTACACAGTGCTAATATAAAGTACACTACACAAATGTATTTTACACAGTGCTAATATAAAGTACACTACACAAATGTATTGTACACAGTGCTAATATAAAGTACACTACACAAATGCATTGTACACAGTGCTAATATAAAGTAGACTACACAAATGTATTGTACACAGTGCTAATATAAAGTACACTACACAAATGCATTGTACACAGTGCTAATATAAAGTACACTACACAAATGCATTGTACACAGTGCTAATATAAAGTACACTACACAAATGCATTGTACACAGTGCTAATATAAAGTACACTACACAAATGCATTGTACACAGTGCTAATATAAAGTAGACTACACAAATGTATTGTACACAGTGCTAATATAAAGTACACTACACAAATGTATTGTACACAGTGCTAATATAAAGTAGAATGTACAAATGTATTGTACACAGTGCTAATATAAAGTAGAATGTACAAATGTATTGTACACAGTGAAAATATCAAGAGAATGTACAAATATATTGTACACAGTACTAATAACAAGTAGACTACACAAATGTATTGCACACAGTGCTAATATAAAGTACACTACACAAATGTATTGTACACAGTGCTAATATAAAGTAGACTACACAAATGTATTGTACACAGTGCTAATATAAAGTACAATGTACAAATGTATTGTACACAGTGCTAATATAAAGTAGACTACACAAATGTATTGTACACAGTGCTAATATAAAGTACAATGTACAAATGTATTGTACACAGTGCTAATATAAAGTAGAATGTACAAATGTATTGTACACAGTGAAAATATAAAGTAGAATGTACAAATGTATTGTACACAGTGCTGGTATCAAGTAGACCATGCACACAATATATAGTACACAGCACTTGTACCTAGTAAACTGTGTATAAATATATGGTCCACAGAATTGATATCATGTAGACCATGTACAAATGTGTTGTGCACAGCACTTGTAGCAAGAAGACCATATCTAACATGTGTTGTACACAGTGCTAGCATCAAGTATACCCTGTACAAATGTATTGTTTACAGTGCTAGTATCAAGTAGGTGGTGTACAAATGTACTGTACACAGCACTTAGGGAACCACTGTTATAAAGTAGACTGCATGCAAATGTACTCCCACACCGCACTGGTGTCAAGTAGACCATGTACAAATGTGTTGTACACAACACTAGTATCAAGTAGACCATGTACACATGTTTTGTACACAGCAATAGTATCAAGTAGACCATGTACACATGTTTTATACACAGCAATAGTATCAAGTAGACCATGTACACATGTTTTATACACCGCAATAGTATCAAGTAGACCATGTACAAATGTGTTGTACACAGCACTGAGTATCAAGTAAACCATGTACAAATGTGTTGTACACAACACTAATACCAAATAGACCATACACAAATGATCAGTTGGTTGTAGTTGGAGTGAACTGTAGGATTAAGTGTCTCCACTTAGAGTGGTATATCAGTTACATGGGTGAAGCCAGAGTAACTGTTTATATAGTGTCATCTTTAAAACATGTATCATTCTTTCAAGAAATCTTATGGTACAGAGTTCAACCTTGCTTTATGGCCACCTCTGTAATGTGATCTATAGGCATCTTCATAATGCAGTCACCTTGGTAATAGAACCACCTCGCAATAATGGTCACTGTAGCCCGGTCCTAAGTTATATTGTCACCATGATGCAGGTCAACTTTCCAATCAGGTCACATCATCATTCAGCTCACCTTGCAATTCAGGTCACCTTGCAATACGTCACCTCACCATTCAGGTCGCCTTACCATTCAAAACTCATCGCCATTTAGACTGCATTCAAGTAGTCATGAATATCACCACAGATGTGGCTAGTGAGATTCCACTGTGAATTAGATTTAGATGGTGTTAGCCAGTATATTTAATGATACAGATGTGTACATACATATGTAAGGAAAGTCATCAGTGTTTCTGTATCACACCTGTACAGGTGCTCCCTTCATTTCCTCCTTGTTCCCGGCTGCACTGCTGAACACCTGTGATTTTATCCCAAAGGATTTCTCTCCTTAGCCAACTTTCGTCCCCACAATTTATTCAGGCCCCTCCTCACAAAGTACTGCCATCACAGCTGTGGCTGTCGCATTTGTCCTATGTCCTTAATGTTGTTCCCCTCTACCCTCCTTTCTAGTTCACCTGTGCCTGTCCTTACCATGTGACCTGTAAATTTGTCCTATGTCCTTAATGTTGTTCCCTCTACCCTCCTTTCTAGTTCACCTGTGTCTGTCCTTACCATGTGACCTGTAAATTTGTCCTATGTCCTTAATGTTGTTTCCCTCTACCCTCCTTTCTAGTTCACCTGTGTCTGTCCTTACCATGTGACCTGTAAATTTGTCCTATGTCCTTAATGTTGTTCCCTCTACCCTCCTTTCTAGTTCACATGTGCCTGTCCTTACCATGTGACCTGTAAATTTGTCCTATGTCCTTAATGTTGTTTCCCTCTACCCTCCTTTCTAGTTCACCTGTGTCTGTCCTTACCATGTGACCTGTAAATTTGTCCTATGTCCTTAATTTGTTCCCTCTACCCTCCTTTCTAGTTCACCTGTGTCTGTCCTTACCATGTGACCTGTAAATTTGTCCTATGTCCTTAATGTTGTTCCCCTCTACCCTCCTTTCTAGTTCACCTGTGTCTGTCCTTACCATGTGACCTGTAAATTTGTCCTATGTCCTTAATGTTGTTTCCCTCTACCCTCCTTTCTAGTTCACATGTGTCTGTCCTTACCATGTGACCTGTAAATGTGTCCTATGTCCTTAATTTGTTCCCCTCTACCCTCCTTGCTAGTTCACCTGTGTCTGTCCTTATCATGTGACCTGTAAATGTGTCCTATGTCCTTAATTTGTTCCTCTCTACCCTCCTTTCTAGTTCACTTGTATCTGTCCTTACCAAGTGACCTGTCCATCTTGTCCAGCTTCTTTATAATCCTAATGTTAGGCTGCGTTCCATCCCAACCTGTCTTCTAGTCCATCATTCTTTTGTCTACCGACTTTGTTCTGGTATAGACAAACAAACAAAATGTTTCGTTGTCTATTTCCATACTGTGAATACCAGAAGAAATGCCGAGCGTATTACAAATAACGTGACCGACAAAGCCCAGTGACATTCAACAGATTTGAAGATTTCCCTACAAGTTTGTTAAATTCAGTGGGACACAAGGACCAATTTCACATGACAAACCCAGGTTATAAGCACAGAGGTTTGTGTGACTAATGCATACAACAGCCACCAGGTGTCAGGCCTGTCTTTTGTTATTAATTATCACAAGTTGTGCTGTGCTGGTAAAGTTGACAGTCCAACCTGGGTGTGACTGGGACCGCGGTTCATGTGTTTAGAGGTCAACTGTGTAGGCTGGATATGAATATCTTTAGCCGTTGTTATCATTTCTCATGGGATATTTACAGGTAGGAATGTTGTCGACTGTAATAACGTGTTACGTATCCGTGTTTTGCATCAGTATGAAACTTGTTTTGGATAAATTGAGAGTGTATGCAGAGTAACTGAGTATTATGCTGTGTAATTTGTAACACATCTGAGTGTGTAACTTGTAACACATCTGTGTGACCAAAACTGTACTTCTTTGTTAATAATGAATGACCTTTCAGACTTTGGTATTACAAAGTCATGACCCAATGTGGATTGACATGTTGTGCGTACATTGTAGGTGATTTTGTTTGACAAAGCATGGTTTAGTTTTGTTTACATATAGTTTTGTTGCCTTATCCAGGAAGTAAATGTCATGGTCTGTTTAGAATTAATTAAAACAATATTTTATCTATCATCATTGTAATGTTAGCATCACAACTGTATGTGCTTAAGGCTGTATATGCTTAGACACAATCTAATCAGCACACAGGGAGCATGACTTAGACATTTGACCATACAAACAGTGTGAGATACTACTGCAATAGACAGAAATATCACAAGGCTGTTGCCAGTCATTTATTCATCAAAACAACTCCAGTAATTTGCTTTGTTCATGGCCAGTCACAACCGACATTGAGGCTTTTCCTGTGACAGTCCATATTGTTTCAATGTCGAGTCTGTCTGCCAGTGGACAACTTGTGTCCTTTATTCTCATGCTACACGGTCATCCCACCAATGGGTCTCTCTTAAAGTGTTCATTGCCACACATTTAGGGCCATTTAGATTGGGGCTATATGTTTATTGGGTCCGCTAGATTAGTGTTCTTGCTGTTCAGAACATCGTTCTGAGTCTGTATATGTCCAAAAAAAACGTACGTGCAACATCGGTTGTCTTTAAATTGACACTACCAAGAAAGCATCACAACTGTGTCTAGAGACTCGCCATTCAGACAGGTAATGTCTGCTTTCAGATTGGTAAAATATGTAGTTGGATGGATAAAAATGGCAGAGCCAAAAAAGCATATTTCAAATATATTGTCAATTATGCTTTGAAAACGTGTCACACTTGCATATTCATGGATTATTATGTAGTTCTGGACATATATGAACGTATAGAATGGCTTCTGGGTACAGGTCTTCAGATGGATGTGTCTATCAGAACAATTTGTGACTGCATGGCAACAATTTTATCATGCACACAGACCTAGAAGGCGTGGCTTGTTACATGTGGAACCAATGTTGGGGTTTGCTGTTTAGGGAGTGGGAAATGGGTGGAGCTAGTGAAGGTGGAGGGGTGAAATAGGCACAAATGTGAAGCAAAGTATCCACTTTGTGCTGTAATTACACAAATTCTATGAATTAAAGTAGAACATCTTTACCTGCATCCAAAGTACTAAAATTGCAAATGATTGTCTTCAGGTCCGGCCAGCTGACACAGGCTATAAATGACATAGTTGCACTTTTGATAAACGTTTTGCACTTGTCATATTAACATTGACAGTGTGAGTGAGCTGTGGGGCCTCAGGCTTATGACTGGAACATGACAGGTATGTGACACAGGCTGTCAGGACACTGGCAGGACAGTGTGATGACAAGACAGTGTGACACCAGTCCACTATTTATATAGAGAATAGACAGTCCATTGAAGGTAGCTAGAGAATAGACAGTCCATTGAGGGTAGCTAAGAGAATAGACAGTCAATTGAAGGTAGCTAGAGAATAGACAGTCCATTGAGGGTAGCTAGAGAATAGACAGTCCATTGAAGGTAGCTAGAGAATAGACAGTCCATTGAAGGTAGCTAGAGAATAGACAGTCCATTGAAGGTAGCTAGAGAATAGACAGTCCATTGAAGGTAGCTAGAGAATAGGCAGTCCATTGAAGGTAGCTAGAGAATAGACAGTCCATTGAAGGTAGCTAGAGAATAGACAGTCCATTGAAGGTAGCTAGAGAATAGGCAGTCCATTGAAGGTAGCTAGAGAATAGACAGTCCATTGAGGGTAGCTAGAGAATAGACAGTCCATTGAAGGTAGCTAGAGCATAGACAGTCCATTGAGGGTAGATAGAGAATAGACAGTCCATTGAAGGTAGCTAGAGAATAGACAGTCCATTGAGGGTAGCTAGAGAATAGACAGTCCATTGAGGGTAGCTAGAGAATAGACAATCCATTGAAGGTAGCTAGAGAATAGACAGTCCATTGAAGGTAGCTAGAGAATAGACAGTCCATTGAGGGTAGCTAGAGAATAGACAGTCCATTGAAGGTAGCTAGAGCATAGACAGTCCATTGAGGGTAGCTAGAGAATAGACAGTCCATTGAAGGTAGCTAGAGAATAGACAGTCCATTGAAGGTAGCTAGAGAATTGACAGTCCATTGAAGGTAGCTAGAGAATTGACAGTCCATTGAAGGTAGCTAGAGAATAGACAGTCCATTGAGGGTAGCTAGAGAATAGACAGTCCATTGAAGGTAGCTAGAGAATAGACAGTCCATTGAGGGTAGCTAGAGAATAGAGAGTCCATCTGAAGGTAGCTAGAGAATAGACAGTCCATTGAAGGTAGCTAGAGAATAGACAGTCCATTGAGGGTAGCTAGAGAATAGACAGTCCATTGAAGGTAGCTAGAGAATAGACAGTCCATTGAGGGTAGCTATAGAATAGACAGTCCATTGAAGGTAGCTAGAGAATAGACAGTCCATTGAGGGTAGCTAGAGAATGGACAGTCCATTGAAGGTAGCTAGAGAATGGACAGTCCATTGAAGGTAGCTAGAGAATAGGCAGTCCATTGAAGGTAGCCTAGAGAATAGGCAGTCCATTGAGGGTAGCTAGAGAATAGACAATCCATTGAAGGTAGCTAGAGAATAGACAGTCCATTGAGGGTAGCTAGAGAATGGACAGTCCATTGAAGGTAGCTAGAGAATTGACAGTCCATTGAAGGTAGCTAGAGAATAGGCAGTCCATTGAAGGTAGCCAGAGAATAGGCAGTCCATTGAGGGTAGCTAGAGAATAGACAATCCATTGAAGGTAGCTAGAGAATAGACAGTCCATTGAGGGTAGCTAGATAATGGACAGTCCATTGAAGGTAGCTAGAGAATAGACAGTCCATTGAGGGTAGCTAGAGAATAGACAGTCCATTGAAGGTAGCTAGAGAATAGACAGTCCATTGAGGGTAGCTAGAGAATAGACAGTCCATTGAAGGTAGCTAGAGAATAGACAGTCCATTGAGGGTAGCTAGAGAATAGACAGTCCATTGAGGGTAGCTAGAGAATAGACAATCCATTGAAGGTAGCTAGAGAATAGACAGTCCATTGAAGGTAGCTAGAGAATAGACAGTCCATTGAGGGTAGCTAGAGAATAGACAGTCCATTGAAGGTAGCTAGAGAATAGACAGTCCATTGAGGGTAGCTATAGAATAGACAGTCCATTGAAGGTAGCTAGAGAATAGACAGTCCATTGAGGGTAGCTAGAGAATGGACAGTCCATTGATGGTAGCTATAGAATAGACAGTCCATTGAAGGTAGCTAGAGAATAGACAGTCCATTGAGGGTAGCTATAGAATAGACAGTCCATTGAAGGTAGCTAGAGAATAGACAGTCCATTGAGGGTAGCTAGAGAATGGACAGTCCATTGAGGGTAGCTAGAGAATAGACAGTCCATTGAAGGTAGCTAGAGATATGCAGTCCATTGAGGGTAGCTATAGAATAGACAGTCCATTGAAGGTAGCTAGAGAATAGACAGTCCATTGAGGGTAGCTAGAGAATGGACAGTCCATTGAAGGTAGCTAGAGAATAGACAGTCCATTGAAGGTAGCTAGAGAATAGACAGTCCATTGAAGGTAGCTAGAGAATAGACAGTCCATTGAGGGTAGCTAGAGAATGGACAGTCCATTGAAGGTAGCTAGAGAATGGACAGTCCATTGAAGGTAGCTATAGAATAGACAGTCCATTGAAGGTAGCTAGAGAATAGACAGTCCATTGAGGGTAGCTAGAGAATAGAGAGTCCATTGAAGGTAGCTAGAGAATGGACAGTCCATTGAAGGTAGCTAGAGAATAGAGAGTCCATTGAGGGTAGCTAGAGAATAGGCAGTCCATTGAAGGTAGCTAGAGAATAGACAGTCCATTGAAGGTAGCTAGATAATAGACAGTCCATTGAAGGTAGCTAGAGAATAGACAGTCCATTGAAGGTAGCTAGAGAATAGACAGTCCATTGAAGGTAGCTAGAGAATAGACAGTCCATTGAAGGTAGCTAGAGAATAGCAGTCCATTGAGGGTAGCTAGAGAATAGAGAGTCCATTGAAGGTAGCTAGAGAATGGACAGTCCATTGAAGGTAGCTAGAGAATAGAAGTCCATTGAGGGTAGCTAGAGAATAGGCAGTCCATTGAAGGTAGCTAGAGAATAGACAGTCCATTGAAGGTAGCTAGAGAATAGACAGTCCATTGAAGGTAGCTAGAGAATGGACAGTCAATTGAAGGTAGCTAGAGAATAGACAGTCCATTGAAGGTAGCTAGAGAATAGACAGTCCATTGAAGGTAGCTAGAGAATAGACAGTCCATTGAAGGTAGCTAGAGAATAGGCAGTCCATTGAAGATAGCTATAGAATGGACAATCCATTGGGGATAGTTGGCGAATGGACAGTCCATTGAGAGGAACTGGTTTAGAATTAAGAGTTATGGCTGTAACATCTGAGACTCCAACAAAACATCCTACATCCAGGGCCCAGGGGTGACATTGAGAGTCACGGCTGAGTGTTTTATATCTCAGACTACAACAGATAACTTACACAGACTCACAATGATAATAGTTATAGTGACCACTATGACAAGAGGTGATTTATAATGTCCATCATGGGATAACCAGTGAACTGGACACGAACTACCCAGTAGACAGTGTGTTTACACAGACACACAAGTCGAGTGTGCCACTGGTGGCATCCACCCGCCCCCACGTGTTTACTCCACACCTGAGACCTGCTCCTTGTTGTCTGTGGGTAAACACACACACAGATACCGCCCGCGTCAAGATATCAACCCACTGCCGCTATCACTGAAGAACATATATCTCCACTGGGTGTGTTTGATAATTACTCATAAAGTTTGCGTTGACTTTAATTTAACACCGGCGATTCGTGTAATTATGTTTTTATTGACGTCTACCTGACTGAGTCAAGTAGATAAGGTCTGACATGTCCTTGAAGTGACAACGACTCGTGGTAGGTTCCTGTGCCAGGTAGGTGCCATGTAGAGGATGGTCATCTGTTTTTCAGGTTACTTAGTCGTCGCCAATTAGTTGACCAATTAGTGGTCAGTTCCGAGATAATAACCCTGAAGTAGACATGTTTATGTCTTCATAAACAGCTCCTTGCAAACTGGGCAGTGGACATGGTAGTGAAGTGGTCAAGTTCGGAAAATGAGTTAATTGGCCTGGACATCCCATTGTGGACATTGCTGACCTGTGGTTTTGTCCTCAAGTGACCAGTCCTGTGGCATCATCATCTTGAGATTGTGTTACATAAAGCACCCTGGGGTGACTAGGGGTTGATGCAGGTGCTCAGAGGGTGCATGGGTGTGGAATATATGTTAACAGTGCAAGTGTTATGGGTGGCTGCAGCAACCAAGCTTTTACAGTTGGGGGTTGGTTGATAGGGGGGGTTGTCAATGAGGGGGTTTATGACTGATGGAGTTGGTGATTGAAGTGGTTGATGAATGAGGGGTTAGTGGGTAAGGGAGTTGATGATTGAAGGGGTTGGTCGGTAAGGGAGTTGATGATTGAAGGGATTGGTGGGTAAGGGAGTTGATGATTGAAGGGGTTGGTGGGTAAGGGAGTTGACGATTGAAAGGGGTTGGTGGGTAAGGGAATTGGTGATTGAAGGGGTTGGTGGGTAAGGGAGTTGATGATTGAAGGGGTTGGTGGGTAAGGGAGTTGATGATTGAAGGGGTTGGTGTGTAAGAAAGTTGATGATTGAAGGGGTGGTGGGTAAGGGAGTTGATGATTGAAGGTGTTGGTGGGTAAGGGAGTTGATGATTGAAGGGGTTGGTGTGTAAGAGAGTTGATGATTGAAGGGGTTGGTGAGTAAGGGAGTTGATGATTGAAGGGGTTGGTGGGTAAGGGAGTTGATGATTGAAGGGGTTGGTGGGTAAGGGAGTTGATGATTGAAGGGGTTGGTATGTAAGGGAGTTGATGAATATGGGGTTAATGGGTAAGGGAGTTGATGGATGAGGAGGTCAATAAATGAGAAGGTCGGTAGGTCAGAGGGCTGTTGGATGAGGATGCGATTGAGGGTATTGATGATTTAAGATATTGGTGAATAAGGGTGTTGATGGATGAAAGGGTTGATGAATGAGGGTGTTGATGGATGAAAGGGTTGATGAATGACGATGTTGGTTGATGAGTGTTGATGAATAAGGGTGTTGATGAATGAGGATGTTGGTGGGTTAGAGGGTTGGTGGATGAGGATATGAATATGAGGTTGATGATTGAGAGTGTTGGAGAATGAGTGGGGTTGATGAATAAGGGTGTTGGTGGATGAGGGGCTATATTTCTAAGGTAAGTGATCATTCTTACCCCTATCGCTCACGCAAATCACGCATCTGGGAAACGATTTATCGCTCACACTAATTATGATTATTGCTCCCATCACCAGACCACGTGACTAATAAGATGACTGACATAGTAAATGATGCATTTAGTTGTACATGTGTAACCATGGATGTTTACGTAAACACAAGAAGCTAAATAAGATGAATGAGGGTGTTGGTGGATGAGAGAAGTGATGAATGCGGGTGTTGGTGGATGAAAGAGGTGATGAATGAGGGTGTTGGTGGATGAGAGAGGTGATGAATGCGGGTGTTGGTGGATGAGAAAAGTGATGAATGCAGGTGTTGGTGGATGAGAGAGGTGATGAATGCGGGTGTTGGTGGATGAGAAAGGTGATGAATGAGGGTGTTGGTGGATGAGAGAGGTGATGAATGCAGGTGTTGGTGGATGAGAAAGGTGATGAATGCGGGTGTTGGTGGATGAGAAAAGTTATGAATGCGGGTGTTGGTGGATGAAAGAGGTGATGAATGTGGGTGTTGGTGGAAGAGAGAGGTGAAGAATGCGGGGGTTGGTGGATGAGAAAGGTGATGAATGCGGGTGTTGGTGGATGAGAAAAGTTATGAATGCGGGTGTTGGTGGATGAAAGAGGTGATGAATGTGGGTGTTGGTGGATGAGAGAGGTGATGAATGCGGGTGTTGGTGGATGAGAAAGGTGATGAATGCGGGTGTTGGTGGATGAGAGAGGTGATGAATGCGGGTGTTGGTGGATGGATGAGAGAGGTGATGAATGTGGGTGTTGGTGGATGAGAGAGGTGATGAATGCGGGTGTTGGTGGATGAGAAAGGTGATGAATGAGGGTGTTGGTGGATGAGAGAGGTGATGAATGAGGGTGTTGGTAATTGAAAGAGGTGATGAATGAGGGTGTTGGTGGATGAGAGAGGTGATGAATGTGGGTGTTG
The DNA here is from genome assembly GCA_025642075.2 of Ridgeia piscesae. NCBI lineage: Eukaryota > Metazoa > Annelida > Polychaeta > Sabellida > Siboglinidae > Ridgeia > Ridgeia piscesae. The sequence continues at coordinate 217,437 of JAODUO010000134.1, forward strand.
GTGGATGAGAGAGGTGATGAATGTGGGTGTTGGTGGATGAGAGAGGTGATGAATGCGGGTGTTGGTGGATGAGAAAGGTGATGAATGAGGGTGTTGGTGGATGAGAGAGGTGATGAATGCAGGTGTTGGTGGATGAGAAAGGTGATGAATGCGGGTGTTGGTGGATGAGAAAAGTGATGAATGCGGGTGTTGGTGGATGAAAGAGGTGATGAATGTGGGTGTTGGTGGATGAAAGAGGTGATGAATGTGGGTGTTGATGGATGAAAAAGGTGATGAATGCGGGTGTTGGTGGATGAGAGAGGTGATGAATGCGGGTGTTGGTGGATGGATGAGAGAGGTGATGAATGTGGGTGTTGGTGGATGAGAGAGGTGATGAATGCGGGTGTTGGTGGATGAGAAAGGTGATGAATGAATGAGGGTGTTGGTGGATGAGAGTGGTGATGAATGAGGGTGTTGGTGGATGAGAGAGGTGATGAATGAGTGTATTGGTGGATGAGAGACGTGATGAATGAGGGTATTGTTGGATGAGAGAGGTGATGAATGAGGGTGTTGGTGGATGAGAGAACTGATGAATGAGGGTGTTTAAATGAGAGGATTGTGAATGAGGATATTGGTGGATGAGAGAGCTAATGAATGTTGGTGTTGTTTAAATGATGGGTTGATGATTGAGGGTGTTGGTAGATGAGAGGGTTGATGGAAGACTGGGTGATAGCATCAAATAAGTGGAAGTGTTCTCAGTGATTACTGACATGTAACATTGTAATATTGTCTGCACATAATACCTTGTCAGCTGACTGCTCTGACTGCAGGTTGCAAACTAATTTTATAAGCTATATTTTTATAGCAAGGATTAATAACTGACAGCGAGAGGCTTGTCTAAACAGTTATAGCAACAATGCTTGGGAAGAAACTGTTAACTTCATTTTACGGAGATAATATTGATAGACAATTATTATTAACCAGACCAAGTTATTAACAGAAAACATATTTAAATGTCCAGGCGTTATAGTGACTGTATCTATTGCAGAGCCATAGCACAGATAATCCGTCAGCTATACTGGTTAAATCATATATGGTTTACTATGTGAACAAAAACCTAGAGTCCTACCAAAAAGACGTTTCATGCGTTTAGTAATGTGATACCTGTCATTTATAATATAAGAATTATAGTAACACTTCCATAGTGCTTATAGCCTCGAGAATTCAAGCTCAGAGGTGCAACAAAACCATTATGTATCATACGTGGGGACAGCAGGAGGCGCCATTGGAGCATGGGTCCAGGAAACGTTTAGGGTGCAAATGCAATTTCAAGCAAATATGTGTAGAGTTCATTTCAAAATGTGGTAGTTTCAGATTATTTTATTGTACTGGGGAGTTGAATCAAGTTTTTGGGCATTAATAATGTTTAAATAGATAGGGATCTTTTGACTTGTGATTCAAGAGAATGATTGTGCATCATGTTATTATTCACCCTGATGTCTAGTGAAAGTGCATGTTTGCCCAAATCTGTCAAATCCAGTTGATCTTTTTTCACCCGAAATTACATACCTACCAACTTTTGAGGTTTTAAATCCAAGGAAATCTGTGGTCGAATTAAATTCATCAACAAAATTAGGTGAATCTCAAAAGTATGATCCCACCGATTCAACATTGGAAGATGGATGGAAGCTGTTGGAGGTTGGAAGGGAACATTTGTGAGATTGTTTCTATCCCAGCAGGTCCACATAAATCTGGAAGACTAGTCACTACCGGAAAACGTCCTAGATGGTTGGCAGGTGTAAGATTATAACGGCAAGATACATGCCACCATATTCCATCCAGAGATACCACAATGTATCTCCACTTGTAACTCATCTGGAAGGTGAAATTATGTTCCCTAGCTGCTTGCTAGCCATAGACAAATTAACCAGTGAAAATGTTATAAATTATAACATTTCTGCCCACAGTACTGATGTACACTGGTTAATTCGTCTATGGCATTATCTTTGTATCAGTTCATGACAGAATCATGGAATGGCTAAACTGTCTCATCATTCCATGATTCTGTCATGAACTGATACAAAGATAATGATCCATTTTATATGCAGCAGCATCTTCTGATTTGTTATGCATTGATCACCAGATGGAGCCACTGTGCCATCCTGCTTTTACGTGGGACAAGGGAAGATGTGGCCTTATACATATAGCACAAACACTCTTTAATCACAATTTTCCAGTGACATTTACGTGTGTTTATCTAAATGTCATGTTGTTGTCCTGTCTGTCACAGTGACCTGGTTTTTGGACAGTGGGACGCATTGGTTCGGAGGTGTTAGTGGAAATGCAGTTCCAATGCTGGAATTATTGGTGTTGCATGTGTGCCATTTTCCATTACAAATAATGTGGAAAATATACAATATTAATAATTACAATTTTGACTTTTCCCATGTGTCAGTACTTACGAAGTTAATACCTTATTATGGGTCGTTTTATATTTCACCTCAAATTGCAGCGGTTTTTATATTTTTATATTTGTTAATGAATATATTTAATTCTTTAGCCAACAATAAAATGTTAGTATTAATTATTCATCTATATATTTATATTATAGCTTATTTGCATTGTCTTTATATATTTATTTATTAACTCATTTATTTATTGTATTCATTCATGAAAACTGCAAGATAGTGAGTTATCACTTTTAAGCAGTGTAAATTTGAAGAATTATTAATAATTACTAATAAACACAACAAGAGTTTTCATATGTCCTAACTCCATGTCCAGTGTCATCAATTGTCTTCCACAGAGGATGACGTGGACCTCCTCCACTCGAGGATGACGTCCACATCGAGAGAGGTTCAGCCCAGGAAGACACATTGGAGTCATCTCAGTGCGTTTACAGCGGGTAAGTGACATCATCTTTCCCCCAATTTACATATCCTATTCACAACATCACTTAAATGCATGCTTAACTTTGCAATAGACTTGTATAGCTGTGTTTTTGTTTTATTTACTTTTAACACACAGAACGAGTGAGTTGTGTTTATTTGGTTGTAAATAGAAATAAAGAGGAAATGTATTTGTTGTCATCAAGCATTTGTTTATCCAGTAACTAATATTGTCATGTTGCATTAATGTGAATTTCTGCCATGTGAATTTCCCATTTTGGACCATTAAAGGTTATAGTGTTGTACTGGATTGCGTTGCGTTGTAGTTGTGTTGCGTTGCGTTGCGTTGCGTTGCGTTGCGTTGCGTTGCGTTGCGTTGCGTTGCGTTGCGTTGCGTTGCGTTGCGTTGCGTTGCGTTGCGTTGTTGCGTTGCGTTGGGTTGGGTTGGGTTGTATTGTAACTTCTTAAAATTCATGATATTTTGAAAAAGAAAACAAATTGAAAAAGTCTTCAAACAATTATTTCAGCCTCTTTTTTATGTAAACATTTGTAAATGTAACAAGTTGTAAAAGTTATCTGTGAAAGAGATTGACATGGGGTTGATGCGTCACAGATGATGTCATTGTCGAAGACGACGATGACACGGATGACGATGACATGTACCCGGGCCGCTGCATGCGCATGAACTTTGACCGTCACCATGGCAACGGTAGTACCGGCTCCGCATCATCCCAGAGCAGGCGGTACCGCAAGAACGCCCGGCATGACAGTCAGCGTAGCCGATACCACTACCAGCGGTACTACCGCCGACAGCCACACCAGACACAGCCGCGTGGTACCGGTTCCACTAACTCGGGGGCGCCACAAGATAAAGCCCAATCGGGCGTCGACATTCCACGGATCAGTGTGTCCCCCCCAGACAGTGACACTGACACGCCCTCTTGTGGAGCAGAACTGAAATATGGTAAACCAAGTAAGTGTTGGTATTGTGGTTTGAATCTGCTGTGGTTTTATTGTCATATCACCCCGTAGTAACGCCATGGAGCCATGGCTAGGGCTTCACACTCTTGACTAAGAGAACCTGGGTTCAAATCCGTTCACTCTACATAGCTCCAGTTCACTCAGCTGTATGAATGAGTATCTGGCTATAGATATTGGTGGATATTTGTGGACCAATTGTCGTCGCACATTAAATGCGGCGTGGCTGAATGCTTCCCAGAGAATTTGAGATGGTGTTTGTTTGAACTGGTCTGCCAGGGACTAATGTATTAAGCGTCTTGATGAGTATTGAGGACTGATACAGTTTTAGATAAGAACTTACCTTCATCTTTGCCGTAAGACAAAGACTCATTCTCCAGGTTACTGTCAAGGGATAACATAAAACGTATGTGTTAGACAGATCGGAGAGTGGAACTTATGATGAACTTGTCCACTGTTGAGAGGAAGGTGTGATCTCAGTGTGTCGATTCAAACGTAACAGCTGATTTTATTAAGCTATTGACGATATCGTTTTAAAGTTTCTGTGTCTCGTATTAATTTACTAACTTTTATTAGATACTGTTCTTAATCTGTTATGGAATAATTATGTTGATGGTATCCAGACTGGCAGATCGCACTGATTAGCAAGAAACTGGGTGTTCTGAATGGAAACTTACTCCTGCCAAATAGTATAATTGTTAAAACATTAATATATATATATATATATATACATATATATATATATATATATATGTTATATATATATATCATATATATATATATACATGTTATATATATATATATATATATATATATATATATATATATATATATATATAAACAGCAACTGTTAACCCTAATCATGATTAAGCACAATTGAGTCAATCAACATCTTGCTAATCATTTACCATATCACATAGTTCCCCTTTCACTAATCTGAATAATTTTGCTGCAAGAAAATAAACAATGGATCAGGGTGATGTGAACCGGGCCTGATGATAAACCAAATGAAGAGTTCTCAGTAAACCTACACTAACACATAATCAGTAACACATAATCAATAACACATAATCAATAACATATAATCAATAACACATAATCAATAACACATAATCCCTCTCAGGAATCTCATATCCACTGAAGCAACCAGCATTTAGAAATTTATAAACAATAAGGTTTTTATAAACAACACTTTAGTTTATAACAAGCTATGAATCGAACGTATTGAGCTGTGGAAGACACGTGGACTAATTACCCAATATTTGTTATGTACTAATTATTCCCTGTTGATCAGTTATCTGGTTAATATGTTTAAACACCTTATAACCACATGGGAATTGACACACAAGCCCAGCATATTTATCATATACTAATTATTCACTGTTGATCAATTATCTGGCTAATATTTTTAAACAATTAACCACACGGGAATTTACACACTCACCCAACTTGTGGTTACACAAGATGCACTTTATACACAAAAAATCATTGGTTTGTCTAAAACTTTGTTGCATATGCAACAGTAATTGGTCTTGGAATTTAATGAATTGTCATCTCTACTGAATCAGGTAACATGAAATAAATCAGTAATCAACAAGATCTGCTAATGTAGATTAAACTACCCCAGGTAGTATGATGGAGGTCACTGACCACAAGACCTGGATAGTGACCACACAAGGGAACTGTAGTGGGCAGTACAATGTTGTCATCTTTGTGTAATATATGTCAGCCATCTGTCAATTATTGTACTTCTCAATATACAGTCATACACAGCAAATCATTGGCTAGTAGAGTATCGCTCCCAAAATGTTAGGGAAGTAAGTTGGACCCAAAAACAAGTGGGAACTAGGAGAGGTGAAATGTAGGAGATCGAGCCCAAGTAATTTGGAAGATGTGAGGTTATTCTCGGTCATTAGCCTTGGAGACACCTCAGTATTCAACAAGTAGATTCAACAATCGTCATCTCAGGAGGTCCGCAATGTCCACAGCCTTGACCCCATGGGGTCAGAGACTTGACCTCGGTCAGTGCTGGTCGGGGTGGTCTTCGCTTCGCGGCAGACAGACAAACTCATTTTGGCGAGCTTCATTAAAAGGACGCTTCATCTGACAATTTCTTGACGGGTCAATACTACGTGACGGCACATGCAGTGGACGTCTGAGGCCGACAGTGACACACCGGCCTAGACGCCACTGACTGCTGCCTGCCTCGACACCGCTCAGTCGGCATGTTTGCCTAAGGATCAGCTCAGTCGGTATGTGAATCTGAAGATCTTTTCAGCCGGCATGTTTGCCTAAGGATCAGCTCAGTCGGTATGTGAAAATGAAGATCTTTTCAGCCGGCATGTATGTTTAAAGATCAGCTCAGTCGGTATGTGAAAATGAAGATCTTTTCAGCCGGCATGTATGTTTAAAGATCAGCTCAGTCGGTATGTGAAAATGAAGATCTTTTCAGCCGGCATGTTTGCCTAAGGATCAGCTCAGTCGGTATGTGAAAATGAAGATCTTTTCAGCCGGCATGTATGTTTAAAGATCAGCTCAGTCGGTATGTGAAAATGAAGATCTTTTCAGCCGGCATGTATGTTTAAGGATCAGCTCAGTCGGTATGTGAAAATGAAGATCTTTTCAGCCGGCATGTATGTTTAAAGATCAGCTCAGTCGGTATGTGAAAATGAAGATCTTTTCAGCCGGCATGTATGTTTAAGGATCAGCTCAGTCGGTATGTGAATCTGAAGATCTTTATAGCTGGTATGTGTGTTTATAGATCAGCTCAGTTGGTATGTGTGTCTAAAGATCATCTCAGTTTATACATGGATCTAGATCAACTTTCAGCCAGTATGTGCTTCTGAAGATCATCTAATTGTAAGGATCATTTTAGTTTGTGTAATCACAAAACTAATATTTATAAAATAATATATGCTGCAGTGTAATGTTTTAAGAGTATAGCTGTATCAATCATCTTAGTCTGGGTGGATGCCTCATATCTACATCATGTCTACATCATGTCTACATCATGTCTACATCATGTCTACATCATGTCTGCATCATGTCTGCATCATGTCTGCATCATGTCTGCATCATGTCTGCATCATGTCTGCATCATGTCTGCATCATGTCTGCATCATGTCTGCATCATGTCTGCATCTCCCTCTCCCTCTCCCTCTCCCTCTCCCTCTCCCTCTCCCTCTCCCTCTCCCTCTCCCTCTCCCTCTCCCTCTCCCTCTCCCTCTCCCTCTCCCTCTCCCTCTCCCTCTCCCTCTCCCTCTCCCTCTCCTCTCTCTCCCTCTCCCCTCCCTCACCCTCTCCCTCCCCTCACCCTCTCCCTCTCCCCCCCCTCCCCTCCCCCTCCCCCTCACCCTCCCACTGACATCAGTGTCTTGTCATTCCTGCTGTTAGATCTGTCACATTGTCTTTGTAGATGTTCTCGTCCTTTATGCTTACAGTGTCGTCATGTTTGTGACATTTTCACCACTTTTTTCATTACTGATTTGTAATTAATGGCTCAGCCCAAACTGCAATTAAATGCCACCTGCTTATGGGTTTTTTGTGACATTCAGCTGTGACAGTTTTGGTGAATCTGATTAATGTTCTTCAACCTTTTTTACATATACAGTCACAACACTGCCTGAACATCTACTACGTCCATCTCCATGACAACAATCACCATGGCAACCACTGTTACAATTAACAGAATGGCAACCACCATTACAACTGCAACCATCACCCTGACAAAAACTTGTTTACAACTATCACCATGACAACCAACCATTACTACATCCAGTACAACCAATAATTGTCACCATAATCTACAGCCATTACTACAGTAACCAGCATTAAAACCATTGCAGTCAACACAGCCATCGTCACAGCTGTGCTAACCACAGTCCTGCAACATGACTTAACATCTAGGTTAAATCGCAGAGTTAGCATTGCAAGGTAGAAAGCACCATAATTGAGGATCACTGTAGTTAGCTGATGAGATTGTCCTAAGCGGAACGACTGCAGCCATTAGATGTATTGATTGTGTTAATATTGGGACTGACAGCCACTGAAGGCGATGGTCGCCCAGTGAGGTCATCATCACTTGTTATGAGGAATTTGCCTCTCCGCATAGAGGTCTTGTTGAGTCGACCATCACCAACACATGAACCGGTCACCACCACAAGCCACAGCAACACCACCACAAGCCACAGCAACACCACCACAAGCCACAGCAACACCACCACAAGCCACAGCAACACCACCACAAGCCACAGCAACACCACCACAAGCCACAGCAACACCACCACAAGCCACAGCAACACCACCACAAGCCACAGCAACACCACCACAAGCCACAGCAACACCACCACAAGCCAAAGCAACACCACCACAAGCCACAGCAACACCACCACAAGCCACAGCAACACCACCACAAGCCACAGCAACACCGCCACAGCAATACCACCACAAGCCACAGCAACACCACCATAAGCTACAGCAACACCACCACAAGCCACAGCAACACCACAGCAACAGTCTGCCTCTGTGCTGACAGTCAGCTGGTATCTCTGTGGTCTGCCTCTGTGCTGACAGTCAGCTAGTGTCTCTGTGGTCTGTCTCTGTGCTGACAGTCAGGTGGTGTCTCTGTGGTCTGTCTCTATGCTGACAGTCAGCTGGTGTCTCTGTGGTCTGTCTCTGTGCTGACAGTCAGCTGGTGTCTCTGTGGTCTGTCTCTGTGCTGACAGTCAGCTAGTGTCTCTGTGGTCTGTCTCTGTGCTGACAGTCAGCTAGTGTCTCTGTGGTCTGTCTCTGTGCTGACAGTCAGCTGGTGTCTCTGTGGTCTGTCTCTGTGCTTACAGTCAGCTAGTGTCTCTGTGGTCTGTCTCTGTGCTGACAGGCAGCTAGTGTCTCTGTGGTCTGTCTCTGTGCTGACAGTCAGCTGGTGTCTCTGTGGTCTGTCTCTGTGCTGACAGTCAGCTAGTGTCTCTGTGGTCTGCCTCTGTGCTGACAGTCAGCTGGTGTCTCTGTGGTCTGTCTCTGTGCTGACAGTCAGGTGGTGTCTCTGTGGTCTGCCTCTGTGCTGACAGTCAGCTAGTGTCTCTGTGGTATGTTTCTGTCTACGTGCCTCTGTTGCTGAGAGTCAGCTGGTGTCTCTGTGGTCTGTCTCTGTGCTGACAGTCAGCTGGTGTCTCTGTGGTCTGTCTCTATGCTGACAGTCAGCTAGTGTCTCTGTGGTCTGCCTCTGTGCTGACAGTCAGCTGGTGTCTCTGTGGTCTGTCTCTATGCTGACAGTCAGCTGGTGTCTCTGTGGTCTGCCTCTGTGCTGACAGTCAGCTAGTGTCTCTGTGGTCTGTCTCTATGCTGACAGTCAGCTAGTGTCTCTGTGGTCTGTCTCTGTGCTGACAGTCAGCTAGTGTCTCTGTGGTCTGTCTCTGTCTATGTGCCTCTGTTGCTGAGAGTCAGCTGGTGTCTCTGTGGTCTGTCTCTATGCTGACAGTCAGCTAGTGTCTCTGTGGTCTGCCTCTGTGCTGACAGTCAGGTGGCGTCTCTGTGGTCTGTCTCTGTGCTGACAGTCAGCTGGTGTCTCTGTGGTCTGTCTCTGTGCTGACAGTCAGCTGGTGTCTCTGTGGTCTGTCTCTATGCTGACAGTCAGCTAGTGTCTCTGTGGTCTGTCTCTGTGCTGACAGTCAGCTAGTGTCTCTGTGGTCTGTCTCTGTCTATGTGCCTCTGTTGCTGAGAGTCAGCTGGTGTCTCTGTGGTCTGTCTCTGTGCTGACAGTCAGCTGGTGTCTCTGTGGTCTGTCTCTGTGCTGACAGTCAGCTGGTGTCTCTGTGGTCTGTCTCTGTCTATGTGCCTCTGTTGCTGACAGTCAGCTGGTGTCTCTGTGGTCTGTCTCTGTGCTGACAGTCAGCTGGTGTCTCTCTGGTATGTCTCTGTCTATGTGCCTCTGTTGCTGACAGTCAGCTGGTGTCTATGTGGTCTGTCTCTGTGCTGACAGTCAGCTGGTGTCTCTGTGGTCTGTCTCTGTCTATGTGCCTCTGTTGCTGACAGTCAGCTGGTGTCTCTGTGGTCTGTCTCTGTGCTGACAGTCAGCTGGTGTCTCTCTGGTATGTCTCTGTCTATGTGCCTCTGTGCTGACAGTCAGGTGGCGTCTCTGTGGTCTGTCTCTGTGCTGACAGTCAGCTGGTGTCTCTGTGGTCTGTCTCTGTCTATGTGCCTCTGTTGCTGACAGTCAGCTGGTGTCTCTGTGGTCTGTCTCTGTGCTGACAGTCAGCTGGTGTCTCTCTGGTATGTCTCTGTCTATGTGCCTCTGTTGCTGACAGTCAGCTGGTGTCTATGTGGTCTGTCTCTGTGCTGACAGTCAGCTGGTGTCTCTGTGGTCTGTCTCTGTCTACGTGCCTCTGTTGATGAGAGTCAGCTGGTGTCTCTGTGGTCTGTCTCTATGCTGACAGTCAGCTAGTGTCTCTGTGGTCTGCCTCTGTGCTGACAGTCAGGTGGCGTCTCTGTGGTCTGCCTCTGTTGCTGACAGTCAGCTGGTGTCTCTGTGGTCTGTCTCTGTGCTGACAGTCAGCTGGTGTCTCTGTTGTATGTCTCTGTCTATGTGCCTCTGTTGCTGACAGTCAGCTGGTGTCTCTGTGGTCTGTCTCTGTGCTGACAGTCAGCTGGTGTCTCTGTGGTCTGTCTCTGTGCTGACAGTCAGCTAGTGTCTCTGTGGTCTGTCTCTGTGCTGACAGTCAGCTGGTTTCTCTGTCTATGTGCCTCTGTTGCTGACAGTCAGCTGGTGTCTCTGTGGTCTGTGTCTGTCTATGTGCCTCTGTTGCTGACAGTCAGCTGGTGTCTCTGTGGTCTGTCTCTGTTGCTGACAGTCAGCTGGTGTCTCTGTGGTCTGTCTCTGTGCTGACAGTCAGGTGGTGTCTCTGTGGTCTGTCTCTGTCTATGGGCCTCTGTTGCTGACAGTCAGCTGGTGTCTCTGTGGTCTGTCTCTGTTGCTGACAGTCAGCTGGTGTCTCTGTGGTCTGTCTCTGTGCTGACAGTCAGGTGGTGTCTCTGTGGTCTGTCTCTGTCTATGGGCCTCTGTTGCTGACAGTCAGCTGGTGTCTCTGTGGTCTGTCTCTGTCTATGGGCCTCTGTTGCTGACAGTCAGCTGGTGTCTCTGTGGTCTGTCTCTGTCTATGGGCCTCTGTTGCTGACAGTCAGCTGGTGTCTGTGTAGTCTGTGTCTGTGCCTGTCTGTGATTGTGTTGTGTGTGTTTGTGTGCCTCTGCTGTAAACTCACTCTCCTGTTGCTGTCGTCCGTCTGCAATGTGAACTTTCTCTCCGTGATTGACTCAATTAGCACTACGCCAGCTTTCAGGCAGGTTATTAAATCTCATTCGCTCTGTCTCACAAATCTGTCAAATTATCCTATTAATCCTGAGCTGATCTGTCACGGTCACCATGGCAACAGCAGCCATTTGATAATCACTTAGAAAGTGTTGGAATTTGATTTCATTGTCGGGCTTCAAATCATTGTCGATCGAAGTGCTCATGTTTTTTAGTTGTGTCTTGTTTGCAAGGGAAAGATAGGCTAAGGTGGTGATATGTGTGCATGTGTTGACAGGAAAATATTTCTTGTGACACAGGTAGTGCTTGCATCAAATGTGTAGTTCTTATGTCAACTAGATAAAGGTTAAAGTCGACATATGAAATATTTTTATGATTAATTGTGTGCGTGTGTGCATGTGCATGCTTGTGTGGTGAATAAAGAGCTAATTTAACATTAAAACACAAACTTAGTGTTACGTTTAGACACTGTATATTAACTTATGAATATTATAAACATAGCAATTTTTCAAAACTTTATAAACAGTTAAATAATAAACATTGATTCCACTACAATTGAGAATTTGCAAAACAACAATTAAACTTGTAACATTTGGAAAAAAGAAACTTGTACCTGCAGTCAGCTGCCGTCTCTGTGGACAATAATAAACAGGTAAAAAATAATTCAGCTGTCTTTTATAAATTAATTTGTTGTAATTTAGTTGGGTTATATAAAGTGAGTCATTGCTGGCACAGCACGGGGATTTCGGAAACAAGTCACGCAGTTTTATGGACCTGCCAGCGTCATGTGAGCGGACTGCACATTAACAGTGATTCGTCCTGTCATGGCAAAATCTCTCTGATGACAATTTGATAGTCGTCGGCGAAGCCTTGTTTACGGCGCCCCCTAGTGATAGAGTTGGCGGGCGAGACTGATTGAATTATTGCGGCGTCTGTAGCTATGTGGATATTGTACCTCGGGGTCTCGATCGGATGGCGGAGAATCAGTGTTCGGCTGGCGGTGAATACGTTAGCAAGATGAGAGTTTGATCAGTCTGCAGATAACTGAGGAGGGCTTGGTCCGTTGTCTTGAGGAAGTGCTAGAGTTGTGCGGACTGTTAATATTTTGAACGGATGATGTTATCATATGTATTGCTGTTATCGAGCTGATCGATGTGATTGTCTGATGTCGGGCCGGAGCTGACTGTGAGGGCCAGGAAAGTTCACCGATGCGAGTGAGCACAGGGAGGGCAGCCATTGGAGGACTCCTGGTTGTGCTGTTGGTCTCACAGACGGGAGCAGCGATTAATTGTGTGCAGGCACTTCGATCAGGGTGCTCTCGCACATGGATGGATGTAAATATTTACCCAGGGCTCTCGGATCGTTTTCAGACACATCACTAGAAAGGAGTTTGCACAACTTTGACGGATTCGACTGTGACAGATTTGTAGCCGGGATCTCAGTTCAGACGTTTGTCACATGATCAGAATAACTGTCAACATCGGTGCTGCTTGATTTGTGTAATCGAGCTTTACATCAAGAGGATTACACACATGCAAACACCACACAGAACCATACGTCTGTTAACACATCTCGCAAGTTATCTACACACTTACAGAACACATCACTAACTGAAGGACATGTGTACGAGTTTGTGTCTTGCTGTAGGACCTTCTTGTTTGAGTACCATCTCAAAAGGACCATTTGATGCATCACAGAAGGACCATCTGACACATCGCTGGAGGACCATCTGACTCTGCAATAGGACAGTCAGACTCATGTCAAAAGGACCATATGACATACATCTAGAGGACTTGAGCTGATATTTCAAGAGGACCATTTGTTGGTGTACAGACTTGCAACACCACTACTCACTTGAATATGCATCCATCTGAGGAACTACACACTTACTAACACACTTGATGTGTTGAAGCTGTAGTTGTGTTGTGTTAGTGGTAACAACGCCACTGGCTCAGGTCTGAACATGAGCCACATACCAGCCGTCCACTTTAGACTGTTTATAATATGGATTTCACTGACAAAGTCAGTCTGAAGAGGCAAATTAAAGCAGCTTTGGAGCTTCTCAGCCTTAACAAAAGTGATGTTTACAACTTGAGTGGATCCACTGTGACAACACAAGGAATGTTTATGGTGAGACCATCTGGTCGTGACAGGGCTGCTTGCTAGGTCGACCGACACTGGCTGCAGTATTGACGTGGTAGACGACGTGTCATCTCGCATCATGGCGAGTCATTTGGTCGGTGGCATGGATGCTGATGTTGATGGTGGCAATGGCTGTGTAAAAATGTTGCTGGAAGAAACGGATCTACGTAGGCATGACGATCTCTTGAAGCACCATTTTGGAGGTAGGGTGGGGTATGTGTAGAGTGAATGAAGCAGTGATTAAATCAGGTGGTGTTGTGGTATTTTGTAGTCGTTGCTGGTGCCGTTGGTTTAGTCACGTTATCATCTCTGTGCAGGGGTTCACGTAATTAGTTATCACCTTGCCGTCATTGTCATTGTCATTGCCATAATCAATGAGCACTGTACATTGTCATCACTGTGAATTGGCTAGGTGGTCATCATTGTCATTAACTGTAAGTGTTCATTGTGCATTCCCAGTGCAAATATGTCACATTGTCTTCAGTTTCATTACTGTAAATGTGTATATTGTTGTATTGGCACCAATAGCATTGCTGTAAATTCTCGTAATAATGTAGGTGTTCCGACAGCAGATGTAAACACATTCTGTTGTCAGTGACCTCAGTACTGTAACTACTCATAATAATACGTCACAAATGTCATCACAGTAAACAGTCAGTTCACTATATCATCATTGTCATTATCAAAATCACTGATGGCTGTAAATGTTTTGAAACAGGCTGTGCTCTGATCTTTCCCTCCCCCCCCTTGTGAGTTGTGGATCTAGAGATATGACACCTTGAACATAGCCAGACACAAAGTCAACACTGACATGTCACCTCCATTGTCTTGTGTCGTGTTGTGTCACCTTGCAGGAAGGTGTCAACACCCCACAGACAGCAGTCATGTGTGCTGCTGTCTCAGTGTACATGAGTAGATTTGAGCAGCCACAGAGTCAGTGGTGATGACATCTCCCAGAGACGTCTCATCTAATTGGTGACATGGCTAGACACTGGGAGTAGTTGGTTCTGATGGAAGAAACCTGTCTGACGTGACCACTAATTGACGCTAGTTGACACCATTAACTTACCACAATTGGACAGGTCCCCTAAGCACCAGGTGAACATTCCTTCCATGACATAATATGCAAAAGTCCACCCTGATATCCACTCTCAAACACCACCCAGGTGTCTACTCTCACATATGTCAACCTAATATGTCTGTTATCTATTCTGTTGTAAATGTTCAAAAGTTATAATTATCAAAAAAAATTGTATTTTCACATTTTCAGACCATATGTCCTTCCTCCATATTAGACCACACCTCCTTCCCCCTCACCAGACCACACCTCCTTCCCCCTCACCAGACCACACCTCCTTCCCCCTCACCAAACCACACCTCCTTCCCCCTCACCAGACTACACCTCCTTCCCCCTCACCAGACCACACTTCCTTCCCTCTCACCAGACCACACCTCCTTCCCCCTCACCAGACCACACCTTCCCCCTCACCAACCACACCTCCTTCCCCCTCACCAGACCACACCTCTTCCCCCTCACCAGACCACACCTCCTTCCCCCTCACCAAACCACACCTCCTTCCCCCTCACCAAACCACACCTCCTTCCCCCTCACCAGACCACACCTCCTTCCCCCTCACCAGACCACACCTCCTCCCCCTCACCAGACCACACCTCCTTCCCCCTCACCAGACCACACTTCCTTCCCTCTTACCAGATCACACTTCCTTCCCTCTCACCAGACCACACTTCCTTCCCCCTCACCAGACCACACCTCCTTCCCCCTCACCAGACCACACTTCCTTCCCCCTCACCAGACCACACCTCCTTCCCCCTCACCAAACCACACCTCCTTCCCCTCACCAGACCACACCTCCTTCCCCTCACCAGACCACACCTCCTTCCCCCTCACCAGACCACACCTCCTTCCCCCTCACCAGACCACACCTCCTTCCCCCTCACCAGACCACACCTCCTTCCCCCTCACCAGACCACACCTCCTTCCCTCTCACCAGACCACACCTCCTTCCCTCTCACCAGACCACACTTCCTTCCCCCTCACCAGACCACACCTCCTTCCCCCTCACCAGACCACACCTCCTTCCCCCTCACCAGACCACACCTCCTTCCCCTCACCAGACCACACCTCCTTCCCTCTCACCAGACCACACCTCCTTCCCTCTCACAAGACCACACCTCCTTCCCCCTCACCAGACCACACCTCCTTCCCCCTCACCAGACCACACCTCCTTCCCTCTCACCAGACCACACCTCCTTCCCTCTCACCAGACCACACCTCCTTCCCCTCACCAGACCACACCTCCTTCCCCTCACCAGACCACACCTCCTTCCCTCTCACCAGACCACACCTCCTTCCCTCTCACCAGACCACACCTCCTTCCCCCTCACCAGACCACACCTCCTTCCCTCTCACCAGACCACACCTCCTTCCCTCTCACCAGACCACACCTCCTTCCCCCTCACCAGACCACACCTCCTTCCCCCTCACCAGACCACACCTCCTTCCCTCTCACCAGACCACACCTCCTTCCCTCTCACCAGACCACACCTCCTTCCCTCTCACCAGACCACACCTCCTTCCCTCTCACCAGACCACACTTCCTTCCCCCTCACCAGACCACACCTCCTTCCCTCTCACCAGACCACACCTCCTTCCCTCTCACCAGACCACACCTCCTTCCCCCTCACCAGACCACACCTCCTTCCCTCTCACCTGACCACACTTCCTTCCCCCTCACCAGACCACACCTCCTTCCCTCTCACCAGACCACACCTCCTTCCCTCTCACCTGACCACACTCCTTCCCCTCACCAGACCACACTCCTTCCCCCTCACCAGACCACACCTCCTTCCCTCTCACCAGACTACACTTCCTTCCCCCTCACCAGACCACACCTCCTTCCCTCTCACCAGACCACACTTCCTTCCCCCTCACCAGACCACACCTCCTTCCCCTCACCAGACCACACCTCCTTCCCCCTCACCAGACCACACCTCCTTCCCCTCACCAGACCACACCTCCTTCCCTCACCAGCCCACCCTTCCCCCTCACAGACCACATCTTCCTGCCCTCCCTCACCAGCCACGCCTTCCCCCTCACCAGACCACACCTCCTTCCCTCTCACCAGACCACACCTCCTTTCCCTTCTTCAGACCCACCTCCTTCCCCCTCACCAAACCACACCTCCTTCCTTCCCCCTCACCAGACCCCCCAACAAAGACAGATGATCTTTATTTGTCAGCAGCCCACTGCACCTTTTGTGTTGATAATTGTGCGTGGTCCCCAGGGACTGGCTCATCCCTCTCAGCCTCGCTCCCTGTCGCCCACAGAGCCATCTTCTGGCATTTGTACAAACATGTCACTGTGGTGCTGCGAGGCTATGGATTGTTCTGTTTTCTGACGCAGTCACATGACATTGACTGGCCCTGAAGGTGCTCAGTCATTGTCAAGTGGTAGGATTGTTGTGGTTAGACGCCCGCAGTCTGCCTTCACAGTCAGTGTAGCTGGATTTCTCTACCAAAATGCGAATTCATTTGTGTTGATGTTGTGGATTTGCTGAAGCAGTTTATGTTGCTGGTTGATGACTTTGAATGTATTTACGGCGACACAGGTTTAGAGATTTACAGGAGACCACATCCCAAGGTTCCAATATGGATATCCACAAGTGATGATACAGTAAATTCGAACATGAGCATAACAATATTGTGTATACGTACTTAAATGGATTCTGTGAGAATGTTTAACTTTTTTGTATTGTATACAGTTTTTTAATCCTGTTAACATAATTATTTCATGTAATTCTTTGCCTACATTTCATTACAAATGTATTTTATTAGTTTACGACCATGGCAACATATTAACAAAATAACTCTGCATATATGGTTTCTAGTTTGGGGTCCGCCTCTAATATACGTGTAAGGCATGATCATGAATATTCACCAGATTTCGGTTTTACCCAATAGGTTAGCTGTGTTTAAAGTTGACAGTTCACTGCACATGCATGAATATTCATCATAATCGGGCATCTCCAATGTATTATAACCAGTAAACGCTCCTTTTAATGCTGTGCCCATTATCATATTGATAATGTCAGTGAAATAGCATTCCACCTTGCCATTTTTAAATGGTGTGTGTGTGTGTGTGTGTGTGTGTGCATGTGTGTATGTGTGTATGCCTTAAGCACTCATTCCCATGGTTGTATATGGTGACGTTCATTACAGAATGAAAGCATGTTTCACGACGACATTAATAACAACATCACGTCTTGCCCCACTCTCCCCTCACAATCTGCCTGGCATTCTAGTCAGCTTGAGACGGCCGCAAAACAGATACGATTACGATGTCGCACAAACCTAATCTGGCCACCGATTTGCAGTGAATTTAAATTACACCCGAGTACAGTAATGTTGTCCTGTGACCTACCAGCCCGCCCAACCCCATGGTATGATAAAAGGCCCTGAATTGGGTCATATAATGCTATAGGCTGGATTGTGAACACACTGCGTAATGCCAGAGTCACCAACAATCTCATTACCCCACCTTGTGTGGTTGGCCCACAGTTTACTGGATCCACAGGTCAAAGGTCAACATATCAATGCATAACAAGTAATGTTATTTAAATCCGACGGCCACTGACCAGCTCAGGGCTCGTTCGTTGGCGAAGAAGACAAAAGATTAGCTGTCGATGGGACAGGTCGTTTATTAAGACATAACACCGGAAAGAGAATCGCAGAAACTCTGCCGCAATAGATGGCTGAGGATGTCGATAAATGTGCAATAATAGAAGCTATATAGCGCGGATGATGTGTAGTTGATGTGGCCAGTTCTTCTGAGGCAGTGGAGGATTATCCCAGCAAGTATATCTTGTTGATTGCTTCTCATTATTCAGTGGTGTCGCTTTGCGGTAGCCTGACTGTGTCTGAAGGAAGACAGGAGCGATGTGTCACGTTTCATTGGTTAAATCTCACCTTTGAAAAAAGGCTGTCTCCAGCACTAAAACGTTTTAAAATTATCTTGCATCATATTTCAGAATTATGTCACTATTAACGTGTGACAAAATCCACACATAGCCTTATGAAATGTTGAGCCCTCAATGTTCTCCTCCTTCCTTCCCCTTCACCAGACCCCCACCTCCTTCCCCCTCACCAGACCACACCTCATTCCTTCCCCTTTGCCAGACCACGCCTCCTCCCCCCTCCCCAACAAAGACAGATGATCTTTATTTGTCAGCAGCCGCCACTGCACCTAGGATTTGTGTTGATAATTGTGCGTGGTCCCCAGGGACTGGCTCATCCCTCTCAGCTTCGCTCCCTGCCACCCACAGAGTCATCTTCTGGCATTTGTAACAAACATGTCACCGTGGTGCTGCGAGGCTATGGATTGTTCTGTTTTCTGATGCAGTCACATGACATGGACTGCCCCTCAATGTTGAGCCCTCAATGTTCTCCATCCCCAGACAAATTTTGATAAACTATCAATCTACAAGCCATCCTTTCGACAGACGGACGAGGACGGACGGACGGACGGACGGACGGACGGACGGACGGACGGACGGACGGACGGACGGACGGACGGACGGACGGACGGACGGACGGACGGACGGACGGACGGACGGACGGACGGACGGACGGACGGACGGACGGACGGACGGACGGACGGAAGGATGGACGGACGGAAAGTGTTTTATAATTTATATATTTTTAGTCCGTGAAAATGTTCATCAAGTTGGAAGTATATTACTCAAGCAAATTTCGTTATTACACAACTAATAATTTCTACTCACTTCTAAGTAGAAATTATTAGTTGTGTAATCATGAAATTTGCTTGAGTTATATATTTTTAGGCAGTCCATTCGTTGTTCTCTGTGTTAAGTCAAAAGCTGTTCGTACGCTGTAGGTTCGAATGAGTGATTTGTGCCACAATGTAGAGGGCGTGGTGACCACCGAGACACGCGTGGGCACTGGCTCCACCTATAGGGATAACTCGGTCTTAGTTTGTGTCAGTAGCATCGTCATGTGACAGTAGACACAGTCACACAGATAATGTGACAGTGGTGGCTAGAAACGATCACTCAAAGCGTGGAATATCTCCTTCATAATTTGCAGAATGGATGACTGTGGGTTTGGGAGCTGTGTCCATAAACTGCCCATTTAGTGTGATATTTGGAAGGTCAGTATACTACATCATCGTCTCGGGGAAGTGTTAGTGATGGTGGTCTTCTGCCTGTTTCACTTTTCATTCGGCGGTGATCTTGGGTGTTATTTCCAGGATTTTCCCTTGTAATCAGCAATCTGTGATTCTTCCCCTGTAATCAGCAATCTGTGATTCTTCCCTTGTAATCAGCAATCTGTGATTCTTCCCTTGTAATCAGTAATCTGTGATTCTTCCCTTGTAATCAGCAATCTGTGATTCTTCCCTTGTAATCAGCAATCTGTGATTCTTCCCTTGTAATCAGCAATCTGTGATTCTTCCCTTGTAATCAGAAATCTGTGATTCTTCCCTTGTAATAAGCAATCTGTGATTCTTCCCTTGTAATCAGCAATCTGTGATTCTTCCCTTGTAATCAGCAATCTTTAATCAGCAATCTGTGATTCTTCCCTTGTAATCAGCAATCTGTGATTCTTCCCTTGTAATCAGCAATCTGTGATTCTTCCCTTGTAATAAGCAATCTGTGATTCTTCCCTTGTAATCAGCAATCTGTGATTCTTCCCTTGTAATCAGCAATCTGTGATTCTTCCCTTGTAATCAGCAATCTGTGATTCTTCCACTGACTTAGTTTATTAATTTCACCATATTCTTTCAGTGTATTCTCACGTCTGTTTACTAAAGGGTCTTTGTAAATATCAAAAATCCAATAATGAAAAATTGGATGTGTGTTTAGGGCGAAGGGTTCATTCTGGATACCTTTTTTTGGTAAAAAGAAACTGAGGTTAGTAATCCACCACGAATGCCAAATGTGACAAATTCAACTCTTTATGTACGTTTTCAGTCGGGCCTGTTATTGTTCACTATGGTAAACCAGTTGCAATTCACTGACATTTAATAATGTTCTAGCCGTTGTTTACAATAGAAACAATTGGCACCCTGTCTGTAAATACCCCTGTGTTTATGTTAGTAACTCCACCACTTGAGGATCATCATATGGGTGGGTGAGTGGTTGGGTGGGGGGGAGTGGTTGGGTGGGTGAGTGGGTGGGTGGGTGAGTGAGTGGGTGAGTGGGTGGGTGGTGGGGAGTGGGTGGGTGAGTGGGTGGGTGGGTGAGTGAGTGGGTGAGTGGGTGGGTGGGTGGGAGCGATCCAGCCACTTTTTTGTTATTGAGGTTTTTTCATATTTACAAAGCGCCTGAGTAGTCATTTAGTAAGTCATCAGAGTTCATGGGAAAAATTTCCGTTTTAGTTGGAGAACAGCAAGATGAGACACACACACACACACACACACACACACACACACACACACACACACACACACACACACACACACACACACACACACACACACACACACATAATAATACAAATATATATATATAATATTTATATATATATATAATATAATATATATATAATATAAATTTATTTTATATATATATATATATAATATATATATATATTATATATAATATATTATAATTATTTATATTTTATTATAAATATGATACTAATTATGCTAAGAAATACTGTCGTATATAATATATATATATATATATATATATATTTGTATATATATGTATATAAATGTATATTTAGAAATTTATATATACATATAAATATATATATATATTGTATATATATATATATATATATATACATTTATTTTATTATTTGTACAGGTACTGATGCACTATGGGGGAATTAGTGGTAAAGAAATACTGTATTATTGTTATGATTAAGGTCATTATTATTGCTATTGAGTTGTCTTCATGACTTTGTCTTAGTGTCTTTCCAGCATCAGACAGTGGTAATTGATAACCCCGTGTCAGTGTGTCTGAATGCTTATATAAACAAACTATACCTGGGTATACTTAATAGTGTGTGAATGCACGCATGTGTACATGCACACATGCATGCACAAGCACACATGTACACGCACACACGCACGCACACACGACTGCCATTGTACATACAACAGCCAACCGGTGTCTGTCACTTGATATAGAGTCGTGTTTGTAGTTTTGACTGCGCCATACTTGTGTAGACTGTACAGTGATATGAGGAGGTCGTGCTGAGCCTGTGTATATCAGGTCTCATGGACAACAGCCGTCTCACATCATTGCCATAAACATGGTCTGTCCATGATTCCGTGAATCCATTACATCCTTCTAGTAATAACAGGTGTTCTCCTCAGGTGTAAGACGAACTCACTCTCACAACTCTGCCTTTGGAGAGACATTGGGAGACTCTCCCACACCTTAATTATATCAATAATTTTTATTTTATATAGGACATTTATCCATAGCGTTCGTAGTGCTTTAGGTAAAGCTAAATAGAAATTGCAAAATAACTAAAAATTAAACAGTTATCATGGTATATTAAGTACTTGAAAGATAACAATATGAATACATTAGAATAAAATCTATCTGCAGCCATTCAGTCAGTGTAGATCACAATAAACTGGTGAGTTGTTAAGGCTGCCTTGAATGATCTCAGGGAGGTCATGGATGTAAGAGTACAGTTGGCACACCATGCTGTCTCTAGTGGCGGCATGGATGAATGTACAGTCACCAGCATTGTTTTGTCTGGCTGCTTTATAAACTTTATTGTACCAGGCGGGCTTGATACAATACTTGACACTTGAATATATCTCAGACTTACTTACTTACTTATGCCTGTTTGCTCACTCGGAGCTTCGGCCACTGACCAAGGAACGCCACTGTTGTCTGTCCGTGGCCATCATCTCCATCTCTCTCCTGGTGTAACCCATCTCTTTTGTTTCTCTTTCCGTGTCTCTCTGCCAGGTGTTCCATGGCCTTCCTCTTTGCCTCTTCCCTGGGGGGTTCCATGTGATGGTTTGACGGGTGATGGTTTCTGGAGGTTCCTAAGCATGTGTCCATCCACCTCCATTTTTTTCATTTCATTATCTATGGGTAGTTTGATCTATATCCCATGTTGAATTCCTTGTCTCACCATTTCAGGTATAAGACTCTGTGCAGGCATTTGTTGATGACGATCTGTATTCTTTTTCTCAAGGTCTCAAGTGATTACCTCCAAACAGCCCAAACTTGGGCTAACGCAGGAGTTGTTGTTCTCTAGAATTTGTGAGTCCACTACAGGTTACACATTTACCCCCTGTGTGGGATCTTTTACTTCCCCTGGCATAGACACCAGACAGAAGGGACTACCGGCTTTTAGTGTCTCTTCCGAAAGACACAGGCAAATGTGCGGTGAAGAAATTGCCTAAGTTTTGAAATGGCGGTAGGTGGGATTGAACCACCATCCCCTCGATTGACAGTCCGGCGCTCTACCGCGCGACCACCGCTCCCCACATGATGGTGGTCTTTTTAATGTCTTCTGCGTACTTCGCCATGTCTCCGATCTTTAGAGTAACACAGCCTTGACATTTGAATTGAATATTCTCAGTTTGGTGTTAAGCTTGATTTGTTTTGCCTTCCAAATTTGTCTCAATGTGCTGAATGGCATTCTTGCTTAGACATCTTCTGTAACTCCATTGTTGTTGATTATACTATATCTCACACCCGACTCCAACAAAATATTCATGGAATTATGTAGGCTAGTTATCAGATTATCTTACCGGACGTTTTATATCTGGGAGGTCTTTGGACTGTCTTCATTAAATACAGCTGTATTGGGGTTTACCGTTTATTATTAAAGTGAATTCTTCTCCGGTGGATGTAGTTTGTAAATGTTATGTAATATTATTCACAAACAGTTAACAGCATAAACTATGAAAACCCTACTTAATATCAGTGTTGATTATATTAAAATGCATATTTGTTGAAAAACTGACAATCCCTACATGTGTACACATAATTGGATACATGTAAATCTGTCAGCATAACAGAAACGATCGACAAAGTTCCGAAGTGAAGCATGCAAGATGTTTTCTATGACTTTCGTCTCAGCGTTAAATAACTCCGGTGCACAAACTAGAGCACACAACTAAATGTCCAGGCCTTATCTAATTTGTCAAATAGCGTGCATATAAATCGCATGCAGTGATCAAGTGAGTCTCTGATCAAATACTCCACACTCGCTCCAGAGACATCACATAAATCTTGCTCGTTTTATGATTGCATTCACCGACGGTGTGTCATGATGCTCAGAGAAGGATAAACGGACACAACAAACTGTCTCCAGGTTTTGTTGGTGTGAGCAGCAGGAATATTTTTTAAACTAAAATTTGCAATATTAGGGCACGTCACACGTAGTTAAGTAATCTTTACAAATGTGTCTGTTTGTGTTTTGTGATTCTTGCCGTGGATGGCCACCTTTTGAGTGTTGATTTTCACTGAGGACTATGTAAATGATTGAGTTAAATCATTACACTGTTCCCATAAAAAAGACAAACTGACCAATGTCTCAGAAGGGAAACTTTTAATGTAGATGACTCAACCGTGCGTGGATTTTGATTTGTGGACATCAAAGGCTGCTTTGTGCATTGTTTTGGGAAAAGAGACTAGAGACCGTAGACAGAAGGATTAAGGAGAAAGGTGTGATGAAGAAGGGGGGGATGGGAGAGGGAAAGATATGGGGATGAGAGTGACACAGGGATAAATGCAGGAAGGTGATCAAACCATGGGAAATAGAATCGAGAACAGCAGTGTAATGTGTAATTATTTATGGGATGAAGACAAAATATGTAACATGTAAAATGTTTGTAAGTGAGGCGATGTCAATAATATTATATATGTGTATGTATATAAATGACATATATATATATATATATATATATATATATATATATATGTGTGACATATATATGTAATATAAAATTTATATGTAATATATAATTATATGTAATATATAATTAACCGGTATGTGTAATATATATATATATATATATATATATATATATATATATATATATAACTTGAAATTCAAAGAATCAAAAGTAGAAAGTACTGGCTACCATCTGATCACAACACTTGAGACGTGTGTCTCACTGTGCATCTGTCAGTAGTCCTGTTTACACAACCCTTGCATTCCTTGTAGAATTTACACAAAAACACTTGGGAAGCGATGGGAAGACTGTCTGCCCCCACCCCCCACTAAGGATGTCCCCATTGTTTCCCCAAACACCGAGTCTGAGTCACAAAACATGTAATTTTTTTATTTGTTTTATGATTAAACTCGTAAATCGAAACATCTGACATAAAGTTGTGAATAAAATTATATTATACAATTCGGAAATAATGGGTGCGCACATATACATATATATATATATATATATATATATATATATACATATATGTATATATATATATATATATATATATATATAGTATATATATATATATATTAAAGGAATAAAGTATATATATGTGTAAATCAAGCAAAAAACATTCATAGTTCAAGTGGAAGGTGGTTGTAAGTAAAGTAAGTAAAACAGTAGCGCCCTCTCTCTACAGCGACATCTCCAAACCCCAAATAACGAGGGCCATCTATTTTTAGCGGTGTTTTTCTCGTCCATACTGTGACTTCGTGCAGGCTGTCAGCTCAACTAATTGGCTTCGTTTTACAGCGTCGATTACCAAAGCTGCACAAAGCCTAGCATGGACCACTGAGTCAGCGCACATTCACTCTTCCATACAAAGTTAACAAATGTTTAAATGGCTTGCCTACTGGTTGGTTTGGTTCTGTATGTGTGTGGCCCAAGGCCACTATGTGTGGCCTCAAGTCACTATGTATGGCCATAAGCCAGACGTGATAGACACCTGCCTGGGTGGAGCACAGACTAGGGCCAGGAGAGATGACACTAATGTAATGTAATGTAATGTAATGTAATGTAATGTAATGTAATGTAATGTAATGTAATGTAATGTAATGTAATGTAATGTAATGTAATGTAACCAGTAGATAATTATGCAAAGTGGAAATTAATCTAAGTATTCAAACATTTAAAATAGTTCAATACTGAAAACTTACAATGTGCAAAAAAAAATTTTGGTGTACAGAAAGACAGACTTTTATTATGTACTGTGTGTATTCAGATATGTAAATAAATTGTAGTAAAATAAAAATAAATTGTTTTTTGCAGGGCTTTATGCAGAACTAAATTTTTGCCAGTCACACATGTTTTTGTGGACACATGGATGTTAACTGTTAAGCCAGTTTACAAGCTGTAAATGTGTCTGATGACCTGAAATTGACTACAAACACACGTGTGACACCATTTATGCTCAATTTTGAGGCATAACTGACAATATCTATGGTTTTGGAAGACCTTTTTCTTTTTTGCACCTTCATTTTTTTACCAGTCCACCAATATTTCTACCCGTCCACAACAGGTTTTACCCGTCCAAATGACAGGTGGACAGGTCTCTGCATATACTTTTTTTGATGTCCATCTTTATTAGAAATTATATTCGGACATGTAACAGTCATAACAATAAAATAGTGACTTCTGATGTGCTAATATCCTTGAAAATGAAGCACAGTGGTGGTACAGCACCAAGGAAAAAGCAATTTTTTTATTGTAAACAGCACGCGAGTCAGCAATGGATGATTGGAAGTACTTTAGGAAGCCAAGGAGGACAGGCAGCATGAAAAAGATAGGTTTTAGACCATGGCAATATGAGACTATACTTCCTTCCAATCTAACACCAGCAGGAAGGTTGTTTGAAAAGTACAGCACTGAAAATAGTTATTGTTGTAGATTTGTAGGATGTATGGAAACAGTCATTAGAGTTTTAACACTAATTCAGTCAGCGTGTAATGTGTTCTAGTCATTAACATTTTCAGCGTAATTAATCAAAATGTTCTCTCATATAGAGTGTAACCAATTGCATAATTGTCATAAAGGTAAGCTAATTGATATACACTTGGTGATCGTGATGTGTTAACTAATTAACTACTACAAGTGGGAATTCACCACTGCTGTGAATGTGTGAACAGGATGAGCTAATTAACACATTCTTTACGATAATTGGACACCAGGCAAGAAACAAGTATGTTGGTCTGGCCTTGCTATGAGGCTATGAGAACAGGGATCGTTTGCCTGGCCTAGGGGTTTACAGGTGGCACTGGAGCAAAGCCGGAGCTGGAGCCAGAGTGGTTGTCTCACTCCCGCTCTAGACTGCCCAGTTGGATGGTCATAACTATACACTGGTCAGTCGTGTGTCCATCTCACTGGACACAAGCAGTAGTGGACAGAACAGGAATTTTTTTAATGGTTGTAAGAAAGGACCATGCTATATTGGACCGTGTCAGATGAAAGCAGACCGGAGGATTTTGTGGGGTAGGACCGTGCATGACAGGACCACTGGAGTGGATCATGTTGATTAAGGACCACGTGAGATTGGATTGGATTGCAAGATAACACCATGGTTAAGTTAGAGAGGACCATGTGAGGTAGGTCCATATGAGATTGGACCTAACCTGGCTATACACATGCCACAGGACCGTGGTTTGTA
Organism: Ridgeia piscesae; assembly: GCA_025642075.2. NCBI lineage: Eukaryota > Metazoa > Annelida > Polychaeta > Sabellida > Siboglinidae > Ridgeia > Ridgeia piscesae. Next base: position 244,332 of record JAODUO010000134.1, read on the forward strand.
GGACCATGCCAGATTAGACCATGTTGGATAGGATTATGTGCGGTTGGACCATGTTAGATACGGTGATATGATATTGGACCGTGTGATATAGGACTATTTGATATTGGACCATGCAGGAATGGACCTTTAGTTGGATGTTACAGATCACCTGTGAGTACAGAAAGGATATTTTCTTAAATTAGTCCAGGCTCGTTTGAGTGACCCCTAACACTCATATGATTAACCTCTTGTCAACTTAATATGTTGTTCATATTCACAGGAGTGACCCATGGTCTGAGTAATCTGACATGAGTGACCCCTGGTCTACCTAACATTCCTGATTGACCCCTGGTCTACTTAACACTCATAAGTTAGATCGATTAGTATCCTAACTTGTGTCTTCCTACGTAAAATGGTATCTGAACACTGTGTCACTGTTACATACATATAATACACTGTGGCCATCATCTTCTCAAAACCAAAACAGGTCATACGGTAATTGTATACAAGTCACTCAGAACAAATGTTTATATGATATAATTAAAGGATGCATTTCTTTATCTGATAAATAAATTAATTAATATTTACAACAGCTAGTTTCTGGTTAATATACGCTAGTTTAATTTTTTTTAAATGATTGGTCACATGAATTATAGTACTACTAACGACCACACAAGTAATGAGGTGACGAGATGCTGCACTACCAGCCACTCACCTGCCACTCACCTGCCAACAGTCTCAGGTAAACTACAGCACTGTACGTGTTTTTCACGCTGCTCACTACATCAAGCACTGCGGGAGTGCTGGAATTTTTTATTGAAAATTCATGCAAAACATTTAAGCATTTCACCTAATCTTAGCATTCAGTTGTGAGGTGTAATGGATTTGTCTTTAATTAAGTTGAGTCTAGGTTATGTAGATGTTCAGACCAGTCATTCAGATGTGTAGGTAGGGTTGACAGTGAAGTCCTATGAAATAAAACTAGACAAGGTCGTTGTCCTCTGTCTCAATGAGAGAGAGGCCCTGGTGCCCAGGAACATTCACTACTGTCAGTTGTCATCCAGTAAGGTGATGTATGAGTTTGCATTGTATTGCACAAGGTTAGTCTTTTAGGGGAAGAGAGGGAGGGGGAGGGGTGGAGGAAGGCAGAGAGGGGAGGGAGTCAGAGAGGGGAGGGAGGGAGGGGAGGAAGGGAGGGAGGAGGAAGGAGGGATGAAGGGAGAGAGGGGAGGTATGTAGAGAGGGGAGAAGGGGAGAGAGATATTGGGAGGAAGAGAGAGAGGGGAGGGAGGGAAGCAGGGACAGATAGGGGAGGAAGGGAGAGAGAAGTGGAAGGGAGGGATGGAGGAGAGGGAGGGAGGGAGGAAGAGGAGGAAGGGAAAATGGGGAAGGAGGTAGGAAGTGACAGAGGGGATAGAGAAAGGAGGGGAGGGAGGAAGGGAGAGAGAGGGGGAGGGAGGACATGATATGGAAATAGATACAGGCGGGAAAAGAGTATGAGGAGAGAGGAAGGAGAGAGACTGATGGACAAGAGACAGATGATTGAATAGTTAATATTTATTGTAATAATAAATGTATTATAATATAATAAGTATATCATACATACATATTTTTACTTCGTGATTTTCTTTGCAGGCACCCAAAAATAAATTTCTTATAGGGAAATATCCATCAGAATAAATTTGATTAGATTTTGGATAGGTGGACAGGTACACATGGACAGGTAGATGGAAGGAGAGGTGGGTGGGCAGGTGGGCAGGTGGGCAGGTAGGTGGTTGGGCAGGCAGCATAAAACCACCCATATAGTCATGTGACTGAGTACAGACCATTGACTACTTCAGTCTGTAAGGATTGTGCAGCTACATCGTGTTAGTCTTTTGTCATACTTTGTCATCGTGTTAGTCTCTTGTCATACTTTGTCATCGTGTTAGTCTCTTGTCATACTTTGTCATCGTGTTAGTCTCTTGTCATACTTTGTGGCACTCAACGTACAGTGGAGACTTTGTTGGAAGTTGTGTTTGTACAGACATGTACATGTTTCAGTTGGGAACAGTTTGTGCGCATGAAAGCAAAATATGCCATGTACTTGAATGGGTGCATGTTCATATGTTCAATATGTGTGCGTGTGCGTGTGCATGTGCGTGTGTGTTCGTGCATGTGCTATTTATTGTTTCTTTAATATGTCTGCAATACAGTGTGCAGTTAGACTATTCTGGTCATACAAAGGATTAATAAATTAATGGAAACAATGATCTTGTGACTGTGCAAATATATGAATATGTTTTTTTAATTGAAAACTATCTCAGAGATGCGTTAAAGGAAAGTGGTGTTATATAACACAGTATCCAGTCCTCAGGACTGCTCAAAGTGCTTTACACTTTACTTCCCAGGCAGACATGTTTAATCAAACACCATCTCAACTTATCTGGGAAGTATCCAGCTATGCTATAATTGATGCGCAAAAGCTGCTTATACAAATATACACCACTGTCTATAGTCAAGTATTTATTCATTCAGCTGAGTGAATTGGAGTAATGTAAAGTGACAAGGCTTGCCCAATTCTAACACCACAACACATGATTTGAACCTGGGTTGAGAGTCTGAAGCTCCACCCATGAGACATTGTGCTTTGCTTTGCACATGTGTATGACAATTTAGGATTCTAGAAAGGCTTCCTTGTCCACTATCTATTGGGCTCTGCAAGGAAATGTTGGTAAAGGTAATTTTATTCTAAAAGGACACTGTACCCTTGTACTCATCTGTCCTGCACTCATCTGTCCTACACTCATCTGTCCTACACTCATCTGTCCTGCACTCATCAGTACTGCACACATCTGTCCTGCACTCATCTGTCCTGCACTCATCTGTCCTACACTCATCTGTCCTGCACTCATCATACTGCACACATCTGTCCTGCACTCATCTGTCCTGCACTCATCTGTCCTACATCATCAGTACTGCACACATCTGTCCTGCACTCATCTGTCCTGCACTCATCTGTCCTACACTCATCTGTCCTGCACTCATCAGTACTGCACACATCTGTCCTGCACTTATCTGTCCTGCACTCATCAGTACTGCACACATCTGTCCTGCACTCATCTGTCCTACACTCATCTGTCCTACACTCATCTGTCCTACACTCATCTGTCCTACACTCATCTGTCCTGCACTCATCTGTCCTGCACACATCTGTCCTGCACTCATCTGTCCTGCACTCATCTGTCCTGCACACATCTGTCCTGCACTCATCTGTCCTGCACACATCTGTCCTGCACTCATCTGTCCTGCACTCATCTGTGCTGCACTCATCTGTCCTGCACTCATCTGTCCTGCACTCATCTGTCCTGCACACATCTGTCCTGCACTCATCTCTCCTGCACACATCTGTCCTGCACTCATCTGTCCTGCACTCATCTGTCCTGCACTCATCTGTCCTGCACTCATCTGTCCTGCACACATCTGTCCTACACTCATCTGTCCTGCACTCATCTGTCCTGCACACATCTGTCCTGCACTCATCTGTCCTGCACTCATCTGTCCTGCACACATCTGTCCTGCACTCATCTGTCCTGCACACATCTGTCCTGCACTCATCTGTCCTGCACTCATCTGTGCTGCACTCATCTGTCCTGCACTCATCTGTCCTGCACTCATCTGTCCTGCACACATCTGTCCTGCACTCATCTCTCCTGCACACATCTGTCCTGCACTCATCTGTCCTGCACTCATCTGTCCTGCACTCATCTGTCCTGCACTCATCTGTCCTGCACACATCTGTCCTGCACTCATCTGTCCTGCACTCATCTGTCCTGCACTCATCTGTCCTGCACTCATCTGTCCTGCACACATCTGTCCTGCACTCATCTGTCCTGCACTCATCTGTCCTGCACACATCTGTCCTGCACTCATCTGTGCTGCACTCATCTGTCCTGCACTCATCTGTCCTGCACTCATCTGTCCTGCACTCATCTGTCCTGCACACATCTGTCCTGCACTCATCTGTCCTGCACTCATCTGTCCTGCACACGTCTGTCCTGCACTCATCTGTCCTGCACTCATCTGTCCTGCACACATCTGTCCTGCACTCATCTGTCCTGCACTCATCTGTCCTGCACAAGGCAGCAACAGTTTCTAGGAAAGGTCAGTTATGTAGTCAATAAATGACTGCTTCATTTGTCAAACCCTGTTCTCTCTTTGACAGAGGCCGTCCTGTGTCGACTCCATGACGTCTACAGTAACGCGTCAACACACAAGTACACGGCGGACCAGTGTCATGACACCAAGGTAAGTCACTGACTTGTTGGGTCGTTTGTCACACTGTCACGGAGTGGCGAATCTAGGGATGTGTTAGTTTCACTATGGTGCAAAACTAGAATTAGGAAAATTAAAATAAAATGTTCAGGGGTCCGACTGCCCCCCCCCTAAATACACCAGTGCAAACTACTGAACTTTCATATAACAAATATTCCTTGTAGATGAAGTCAACTTTTCCTTGACCAGATTTTATATGAAATACTTTGATATAATGGCTAATTTATTACACATTTGTTTGACTTTTTGTAAGTTTTCGATTACTTCATTTTGATATTAATTTATATAATGCAACTTGCAACACTGTGAACATTTTACTGTCGCATCTTTACTCTCCCGAACCATATTTCAAAATATACAACATATAGATGTTATGAGGTAATTCATTTATGGTTTATTCTTTCTGCTATGATATTATCTGTGAGCAGAAACTGAAGTTTATCACCACTGACTGATATAATCCACATAGCATATTGACAGGGTGGATTCCTTCCAGTGGTCACAGTTATATTAGCACCTGTTTCCTTGACAATCCCTTGCAGTGCTTAGCATGGCACAGGGTAAATACCCTGCACCATTTCACCCAAGGCCATCCATCTGTAAGTGTGAGTTTGCCGGAACGTTACACGTATCAACATGACTGAGTACAGACTCTATCCATGCCCTTCAAACTGCCCTTGTTCGCTTCCCAGTCACTCGCAAATAATTGTTCTTTCGTTGCTTGTAACATACTTGATTAGAACTTGACAAGCCTGGCTTATCCTCGCTCGATTGTTTTATTGATTTTGCCCGTAGCCCCTGGCCAATAACGTCATGGCTGCGGTGGTGATGGATTCTGCTCCCAGTGGAACGTTTTTCTAAAAAGACGTCCATCGTCTTGTGAACTTATTTTTCGCTAGAGTACCACTGCACCCTGAAGCTATATGCTATATTCCTCAAAGGATGTAAATCTGTTCTGGTGATTTCATTTTTGAAATGACAGATTTCTTTAAAAAAAAATTACAAATTAGGATATTTGTACTACTGAATCGAGTTGTATGTGCTGAATTGAGTTGCCTGTGAGATGTCTCACGTGAGGTCATGTCTGCCTTTGTTATGGGAAACCACCAGTATGACTAGAGACTAAGTGAGACTTGAGTCAGTTTACTAGAGACTCGGTGTGACTTGAAGCAGAATTAATATGTTCTCTACATTATCTGATTACATGTGATGTGATATCATCTCTGTTTTATTGTAACATCACTCTTGACTGAGCAGTGAACTGTTGTGACTTAGAACATCAAAATGAGACTTAACGGTGAACTGTTGTGACTTAAAACATCAAAATGAGACATAGCGGTGAACTGTTGTGACTTAAAACATCAAAATGAGACATAGCGGTGAACTGTTGTGACTTAAAACATCAAAATGAGACTTAACGGTGAACTGTTGTGACTTAAAACATCAAAATGAGACATAGCGGTGAACTGTTGTGACTTAAAACATCAAAATGAGACATAGCGGTGAACTGTTGTGACTTAAAACATCAAAATGAGACATAGCGGTGAACTGTTGTGACTTAGAACATCAAAATGAGACTTAACGGTGAACTGTTGTGACTTAAAACATCAAAATGAGACATAGCGGTGAACTGTTGTGACTTAAAACATCAAAATGAGACATAGCAGTGAACTGTTGTGACTTAAAACATCAAAATGAGACATAGCGGTGAACTGTTGTGACTTAGAACATCAAAATGAGACATAGCGGTGAACTGTTGTGACCTAGAACTTCACTCATGATGCAGTAGTGAACTCATGTGACTTTAAATTTCAAGTGTGACTTAGCAATGTACTATAGTGACTTAGAAGTTTAGAACTTTACTCGTGACTTAGCAGTGTTATGTTGTGATTTAGAACTTCCTTCATGTCTTAGCTACGAAGTAGGTGACTTAGAACTTCACTTGTGACATAGCAGTGAACTGTAGTGACATAGAACTTCACTTTGAAATCAAACAGTTCATATATGATTACACTTGGATCTCATTTAATCATGGCTGCACTTTGAGGCAGATCTGCAGATTAGTGCATTTCACTTATGATACAGAAACATTTGAGACAAGTGGAAACATCAGCCAATCATATCATTCACACAGGAGTAAACTAACACTGGATAAAAATGTCGACTTTAATGGTGACATGAACCTGGCCACTTGAGAATAGTTTCCTCGAACGCAACTGGTGGTCTGTCAGGGACCAGCGGTTAGTCCCAATAATTCTCGCATCCACACACCTTGTGTTGAGAGCTCGGGGTATAAATAGTTGCCTCTGCGCTCACAGGAAGTGTAGCTCAGTCTTGGTCGAGAGTGCATTCCGGTCCATCTTGATTCGTTTTCTGAAAGGCATTAAGGGGGTCCATGTGATTTACAAAGTGGATTTTTCTTGCGTCCACCTCATGGGTTCGCTCCCGTACGTGGTTTGTTAAGCCAACCTAGGAAAGATTCCAACAAGACGAAACATGTCTGATAATACTGTGGTAATTCATGGTTGTTTCACGAAAATGTATTACCTTATTTGTGGTTGTTTTTATTATAATTGATTTCAGTTGAAGTAGTACTTGTTATTGTAAAGATATTTTACTGGTATCATACTCATAGTAATTTACCATTAAACAGTATTTAATATCAATACATGTAATAAACCAATTATAGTCAAATATTTTTTTATTTCATGTTAGTCACAATTAGGACAGATTTTTAATAATTATAATTTATTTTTTCCTTAGTTTATTTTGGTTTTATTTGCAGATAATATGAAATGATGAATTTTATTATTTACACATTTTGCAACAAAACACATGTTTAGGTGACTTAGACAGGTACACGTGTATAGCTACTTCTGCAGGGCCACATTAAATAAAGCTTTCCTCAGGTAGAAGTGTAACACAAGCTCCCGTATTCCTACTGGCCGTCAGTTATGATGAATGTTGGTCACCAGGTATGTCCTCACCCGGGGAAGTGTCACACGATGTCTACTGTCTTTAGCTGTGTGGTCAGGAATGTCGGGTGTCAACGAGAAAATGATTTGACACGACTGTTGACCAGGACAGAAATCATATGTCACAGTTAATGTGTTTCAGTCGGAGCTGGGTTCGATTCCATCTTATGGTATTGTTTTGCGGACATGAATAAATGGACACCTGTGTACGTAGGCCCTGGGGGTCCACCCCTGACAAACCAAGAAATTCTACTGTGTATATCTGTGTGTGGCTTGTATTTAAAGAGGAGGAGGATAGTTATAGCACAGTGAAGTGAACTGTTGAACTGACCACAGTGACCGATTGGGGTCGGTACCTCGGGGCATCAAGATGATGATTGCTGTGTTTTGCTCCTTAAATTTGCCACTTTAGGAAATGGAGTCAAACACCATCCTTGGTCCATCCCACAATGCGTCTGTTCCTTCCAATTCAATATTGTAAATTTTTTATGTGAGCATCAATATTTATCAGGCTATAATTACACGTTTATTGTGTTAACAAACATTTGTGGAATTTATTTGATTTTTTGTTGTTGGTATGTTTAAAAAAATTCCTTCCTGCCATTCTTCTTTCATTCCTTCTTTCCATCTACCCACCTGCCCATCCGTCCATCTATCTGTGTCTGTATATCTCTCTGGCTGTCAGTCTTTCTGTCTGTCCATTTGTCCATCAGTCCGTCCGTCCGTCCGTCCGTCCGTCCGTCCGTCCGTCCGTCCGTCCGTCCGTCCGTCCGTCCGTCCGTCCGTCCGTCCGTCCGTCCGTCCGTCCGTCCGTCCGTCCGTCCGTCCGTCCGTCCATCCGTCCGTCCGTCCGTCCGTCCGTCCGTCCGTCCGTCCGTCCGTCCGTTCTCTTCTTGCACGCATCAGTTTATTTACTTACAAGTTCAAACCTTTAAGTCTTTGTGTTCCCTTCCCCTCTCCCCTTCTGTTATTTCCCAATACAACTGTTATCCCTTGTCCTATTTCTTCCCTGGACCCTTCCCTCTCGTCCCTCCCCTTGTTTATGTCACGCATGTCTTCTCTCTCCCAACTCCTAGTTTTACTTCTTCGTCTCCACCCCCCTATTCCAACCCCTAATTCCTTCGTTTCAACTCAGTAAACCGTCCTGCCTCCCTCATATGGTAGTTGTGTGTGTTTGTCCCATACCCTAATTATAGCTCACCCTAATTAATTACCACCCCACTTTTGTGTCCACTCCATTCACACCCGACAACTCACCCCTGCCTGTGGTAGTCACTCAGGTGTGCCCACTCTAGGCCAGCCCATCTCTGTCCGCCACCCCCTATATGGCCTGATCTGGACCCACCCCTCCCCACCCCCACCACTCCCCACTGTCATTTGTCACAGAGTACACAAGGAAGATTTACAGTTGGTGTCACATCCTGAATGACCAACGGTCACCTCGGATATACAGGTGTGCGGTCAGTGAATCCGGCCGATCATTCCTAGGTCAACCACTGCCGGCCCACGTCCACTTGTCGAAGCGGGAACACTTGAGAGTCATAGCGGATCATTCGAGTCAACCCTCTTTGTTGTGGTGACACGATTGTGTCATCGGTGACGCAACAACATTGGAATGTCGACGGAGTGACATGTCGTATGGCGGTGAAGAGCTGGATATGTTGTTTTGGTAGAACATCTGTGGTCAGGTTGACAGCATCTGGCTATAGGTCGACACTCGGGTCTACTCGAGTAAATGAAAAAATCGCCTGTCATTGTGAAATGATGACATCAATGTAGTGAGTAATGTTATGACAGAGAGAGTGTTATGCACTAGTATTTGATGACAGGTGACTCTGCTTCATCACTGACACAACCGACGCGTCATACGTTCAGTGTGGTGGACCCTTCAATGCGAGACACAACTAATAACTTACACCCGAGTGAGCGAGTGAGCGAGTGAGCGCCAACACACGTCGTGGAGTGAACATAACTAATAACTTGTCTTTCATGTCATGTAATCATCAGCGGGGTGATAGAGTGGCGCAGTGTGGGACACAAGACACTGTCTGTACCTGTCATGGCTTGCTAAGTCGGCACTGACACTCAGTCGGTTCAACTAGAACGACGCAGTGACTCTAATGGACGCTTGCACAGGATAGTGGCTGGATCCTGGTGTGTGTAGACAGGCACAGGATAGTGGCTGGATCCTGGTGTGTGTAGACAGGCACAGGATAGTGGCTGGATCCAGGTGTGTGTAGACAGGCACAGGATAGTGGCTGGATCCTGGTGTGTGTAGACAGGCACAGGATAGTGGCTGGATCCTGGTGTGTGTAGACAGGCACAGGATAGTGGCTGGATCCTGGTGTGTGTAGACAGGCACAGGATAGTGGCTGGATCCTGGTGTGTGTAGACAGGCACAGGATAGTGGCTGGATCCTGGTGTGTGTAGACAGGCACAGGATAGTGGCTGGATCCTGGTGTGTGTAGACAGGCACAGGATAGTGGCTGGATCCTGGTGTGTGTAGACAGGCACAGGATAGTGGCTGGATCCTGGTGTGTGTAGACAGGCACAGGATAGGGGGGCCTTTTGGGGTCCTGGTGTGTGTAGACAGGCACAGGATAGTGGCTGGATCCTGGTGTGTGTAGACAGGCACAGGAGTGGGTGGCCCTTTTCTGGACGGACAAATGGTGGGTCCGGAATTGAGACCAAGGTAGGGTGCTTCCGGGGTGTCTGAAGGGGTAGGCTGGTTTGGGGTTTGAAGGCACAGGAAGGGGGCCCTTTTTTAGACAGGACAGGGTAGTGGCTTTGGGGCCTTGTGTTTTAGACAGGCAAGGTGTCTGGACCTGGTTGTGTAGGGACGGCAACAGTGTCTTGAAGGCCTTGTTTGGGAGGGCAACAGTGTCTTGAAGGGCTTGTTTGGGAGGACAACAGTGTCTTGAAGGCCTTGTTTGGGGGAAAGGGGGGATCCTGGTGTCTTAAAGGCCTTGGTTTGGGTGTGCAACAGGCACTTGAAGGGCTGGTTTGGGAGGGCAACAGGTGTCTTTGGGCCTTGTGTTTTAGACAGGCAAAAGGTGTCTTTAGGCCTTGTTTAGACAGGACAACAGGGGGGTCCTTTTTTAAAGGCCTTGGTTTGGGAGGGCAACAGGTGTCTGGGCCTGGTGTTTTGTAGGGCAACAATGTCTTTGGGGCCTGGTGTTTTGGGAGGGCAAAAGTGTCTTGAAGGGCTTGCTCTGGAGGGTGAACAGTTTATCCAGGAAGGGCTTGTTTCTGAAGGGTAACTGTGGTGCTTTGAAGGGCATGAAGGGCTTGTTTAGGAGGACAGCAGTGTCTTGAAGGGCTTGTTTGGGAGGGCAAGTGTCTTGAAGGGCTTGTTTGGGACGGCAACAGTGTCTTGAAGGCCTTGTTTGGGAGGGCAACAGTGTCTTGAAGGGCTTGTTTGGGAGGACAACAGTGTCTTGAAGGGCTTGTTTGGGAGGGCAACAGTGTCTTGAAGGGCTTGTTTGGGAGGACAACAGTGTCTTGAAGGCCTTGTTTGGGAGGGCAACAGTGTCTTGAAGGCCTTGTTTGGGAGGGCAACAGTGTCTTGAAAGGCTTGTTTGGGAGGGCAACAGTGTCTTGAAGGCCTTGTTTGGGAGGACAACAGTGTCTTGAAGGGCTTGTTTGGGAGGACAACAGTGTCTTGAAGGGCTTGTTTGGGAGGGCAACAGTGTCTTGAAGGGCTTGTTTGGGAGGGCAACAGTGTCTTGAAGGGCTTGTTTGGGAGGGCAACAGTGTCTTGAAGGCCTTGTTTGGGAGGGCAACAGTGTCTTGAAGGCCTTGTTTGGGAGGACAACAGTGTCTTGAAGGGCTTGTTTGGGAGGACAACAGTGTCTTGAAGGGCTTGTTTGGGAGGGCAACAGTGTCTTGAAGGGCTTGTTTGGGAGGGCAACAGTGTCTTGAAGGGCTTGTTTGGGAGGGCAGCAGTGTCTTGAAGGGCTTGTTTGGGAGGACAACAGTGTCTTGAAGGGCTTGTTTGGGAGGGCAACAGTGTCTTGAAGGGCTTGTTTGGGAGGGCAACAGTGTCTTGAAGGGCTTGTTTGGGAGGACAACAGTGTCTTGAAGGGATTGTCTGGGAGGGCCACAGTGTCTTGAAGGGATTGTCTGTATGGGCCACAAGTTCCTGATAGAGAAGTAGTTCCCTTACCTGTCTCCCCATGACCCTCTGCCCCTGTTTCACCTATGCACAGACTCACCTGTCCACAGGTGGGTCCAGATGCTGAGATCTATTTTTAGACTGAAAGCTGAGTAGATCTATTTTTGGGACTGTATGTTAGAAGAACTGCTAACTATAGCCAGCACTGTGTGTCAATGGCTAACTATAGACGAGAGACTCATGTAATGGCTGTGCAGCCAGTTTATACCAGGCATAAATCAAGTGTTGTTCTGCCTACTAAAGCACAGTGTGGCCACAGCTGTAAAGGTGTTATGCTACTTTTACGCAATTGTGTTTTATTGAGTCTGAGTAACGAAGATGTACAAAACAGTGAGTTCTAGAGAGTTTCACTAGGTTCACCGTGTCACTGGTTCCAATCGTTACCATTGTCTGTGAAAATAAGTACCGTTTGTCCGTCCGTCCGTCCATCCATCCGTCCGTCCGTCCGTCCGTCCGTCCGTCCGTCCGTCCGTCCGTCCGTCCGTCCGTCCGTCCGTCCGTCCGTCCGTCCGTCCGTCCGTCCGTCCGTCCGTCCGTCCGTCCGTCCGTCCGTCCGTCCGTCCGTCCGTCCGTCCGTCCGTCCGTCCGTCCGTCCGTTGGCTTCTTCCATGTATTGTGTTCACCTATGTCACTTCTCCCAGTTGTAATATCTTCTAATGAACACGTTTCATTGGTCTGCCTTTGGGCCAGTATGATTGATGTCACCAAATTAATATAGTTTGTCTCCATACAAGATGCTAGAATGAGACTGCCCTGTCTCAAATGTGAAATGAACAGTCTCAGTCTCTAACGTTGATGGGGCTGTTAGCCTGTGGTCCAGCCTGTGAGCCCTACACATTAGGGTCACAGGGATTTACAAACACTGTTGGTATTTATCATTGTGAACAATTTCTATTTTTTGTTTGCTTAAACTTTTTATACCTTACTTGAAATGGCAAATAATGTGGACTCTTTTTTATTTATTTACTATTTTTATTATCTTGTTTCTTTGTAAAATTTCAACATTGATTCATAAGCACTTTTAGATTTTCTTTTACAATTTTACAATAAATTACATTTCAATTATGTATTCATTGATACAGTATGTTGTGAATTGTGTATTTTATTTAAAATAATATCAAATTTGGCTGTGAGTGTTTATGTATACCTGAGTGATGGCCAGTTGAAAATCAGGCTCTAAATAATTAAGTAGACTAGATGCTAAGCCAGTCTAGTCTCTCTATTGTTTAGCAATTCCTACTTGTGACTTGTGGTTGGTGTCATGCGTGTGAACTGAACAAATTCTGTGTGATTTTCTTTAAATGGAAAAGCCCAATATCTACCTGCCTTGCCAATTGAAAAAGGGCATCACACAGGGCCAGAGTGCAATGTGCACCAGTGAGATTGGTGAATTGGGCCAGAAGAAACCTCTGTTTTGGGCCAGACAGACCTCTCAGGAATTGTGAATCGGGCCGATTGAATTTGTTGTGGTGCAATAAGGATGTTGAATTGTGCAAAGATAGACAGACATAACAGATGTCTTGAATTGCAATGAAAGAAATGGATAGATATCATATACAATGCATTTGTTAAGGATGTTTCATACAAGTATGTTCGCATTGACGTCAGCAATTTCAATATAATTGTGTCAATTAATTTTCACTAAGGAAAAACATGGGAAGATTAATAAATAATCTGTTGGTATTTGAAACATCAAAATGTGCTCTTATGACTGATGATGCCTGGAAAAAAACGGGAATGTTTTGCCTCGTTAAAATTGACGTGATTTGTACTAGTGTTTGCCAAATGCAGCCTCTGCCATTTGCAACGACATAACTTGATTGTGGGCGAGCCAGCAGTATGAATAGGTTTTAAAAAAATTACAAATATTTCAGAAACGCAGTTTTCACAGTGGTACAAAAAGTTGGGCTTGATCAGGCAAAGGTGTTCTCGTATAAGCTGCGTCTGGGTTTTTGCCATCTCGTTCAAATTAATTTCTGTGTGACCAAGGTTTGAAGTGTAAAATGCTATAGTAAATCATTGGCAATAACTCTTTAATTAGTTATTTCATCTGTGCCCTTTAAGAGACTTGTGAATGGTCATAAATAATGGCTCAGTGGTCTGTTAGTGGCATAGTCTCATCTAGTCTCATCCAGGTCTCATCAATTGGTCAAATATCTTCTGCCCTCATCACAAATAAGTTTGAGACTCATGAGAAGGTCACTGTCATTTATGCATTTTGCCATTTAACTATGCAAATACTACAAACAATTATTAGTCGTTGCAATAATTAATTATAGATAGACAAAGTAATGGTTACATTCAATAAGTAAGCATTATGAGGGTTTTGTAAGTTCACGGATTCCACAAATATGTGTTGTTTTTCTTCATATTGGTCCAACCTTAACCACCTCCACCAACATATGGCACGACACATCATTTTGATCAATTCAAAATGATTGCCAAAACCACAACCAATAATTGTAAGGGTCACCAGATGTGATGTGGTTACCAGCAATTCTCAATTTCTTTAATCCACAGTGACATAAATGTGCATTAATGTTTCATTCGATAGATGGCAGCACTGTGTGGATTTATTTCTCCAGTGACGTGTGCGGTGACTGTTCCAGTGCTACAGATACACAAACACTAATAATAATAATAACAACAAACAACTTCATATGCGTCAATATCCTAGACGATGAAGCTCAGTGGCGCAACGGAACCAATGGATTAAGCAATCTCATTATCGTAAAACAATGCGCGAGTTATCGACAGATGGACGAAGGTGGTAGGAAGTTAAGGAAGATAGGCGGCATTAGAAAGATAGGTTTTTAGGCGCCGGCAAATGAAACTATGTTACCTTCTAATTTAACACTGGCAGGAAGCGAATTCCAGACAGTTGGTGCTGAAACCGAGAAAGCTCGGGTCCCAGCTTTCGTTTTCACCCAAGGAATATAAAGAGGGTTATACAACTGATTGATCGTAGCTCTCTGGAATTTCTTGATGGAGTGAGCGTCGACTTCAGATATATTGGTTGTGTTGATGAGAGGACGTGATAGGCTGTTGTACAAATCTTCAACAATGCACAGGGAGCCAATGCAATGATTTTAGAAGCGGCACTGAGCGAGAAAAATGAGAACGCTTGACTATCCACACAGTGGTGAATGACTACATTGGAACAAGGGAAACTGATATATTGCAGTCTTCATGTAGTAGGAATATTGGTGATATGGGTGTTAAAGCATCACATTAATATGAGTAAGAAGAAATTGACTGATACATATCTGTATACACAAACACCTTAGCTTATTAACATTTGGTCATGTGATCGTGGTAACCAATCAGCTTCTGATGATGTCAGTAGGGTATGACATATGACCTATGTGAATCGCCTTCTCGCTGACCTTGTATTATGCTTTCAAATTGTTGCAGTAAAAACGTGTGTTGAGCAGTCGATACCGTGCACGTTTGCTGAAATGTGATTTGTAGGTCGAGTGATACAAGATTGATTTCTTGTGAGTTTCGACGCGGTAGTGAACATTACTCATAAGTAAGTCAGATCAACTCTGCCAGACACACCTTGTGATGAATACGACACAACACACTTACACTGGTCGTGATGTAGTAGTGCTGTCTCATCCTGGTGTGTTTTGTTCACTTGGATATTGCCTCAATGACAGCTGCCTCAATCACTCTATAGTGTTGTAGTCATACAGTAGCTAGAGTTTCAGACTCCGAGAATCCAGGTTCAAACCGTGT
This sequence comes from Ridgeia piscesae, assembly GCA_025642075.2. NCBI lineage: Eukaryota > Metazoa > Annelida > Polychaeta > Sabellida > Siboglinidae > Ridgeia > Ridgeia piscesae. The sequence goes on from JAODUO010000134.1 coordinate 259,515, forward strand.
GAAGTCACGGGCAGTTTTTTCACTCTACATTGCACCTGAGTTCACTCGCCTGTATGAATGAGTACCTGGCTATAGACAGCTATGGCTAATGAATCACAATGATTGACTGGCGTAATTATGAGTTTGTTTAGTATTGTTAAGCCAAATGCTGACTTGTTCAATTGCCAATTAAAGGTTTTGCTCCGAGCGGCAAACTTGTTGAATCACAGCAATATTAGCAAGGTAAACTCTACTGTTATTATTGCTATTAAAAGTATCAGAGATCAGTTGTGGGATTGTGCAGTGAAGCATGAATGAAGGCAGTGAATATTGCCACGCTCTGGTGAATATGTCTCCCAGAGGTCATGAGTGGTGCGCATCCTTCCTGTCATGTGACTCTGAGTAAGGTCAGGGAGCTGAGACTCAAAGGTCACACATTTGCATATTACTGTAGACCTGTCCGAAATGTTATGGATTGTGTGACATTTGTGTCATTAATCTGGCATATTTATTTTACGTCAGACCTTCTTGGACATGTGACTATGTGGCCAGCCTGACTCTGCTCTGTCCAGTCTACAAGTGCAATGTTCAGGTGGGCATTCCATCTGGTCATTTCTGTCTGGTCAAGACCATCCGTGACTTCTTCTAGCCAATTTCCTCTTTCAATTGTGGAGTCTAGCAGCTGATTTCTTATGAACTAACTTGGTTGTTGATAAAGGTCATTTAATAAATGTACTCAAAACTCCTCAAGACAGTATAGATACATTTAGAAAATGACAATATTAGCAAAGGTGGGGTGTTAACAATGTTTTCCCCACCCAACAGACAATTTATGCAAGTAAAGAACAAGAAATACATGTAAAGCTAGCGTTGGCCGTAGCCAACACATTAGTACATAATACAGAGTAGATGTAGACTAAGCCGATGAATCAAAGCGAAGTGCAAGATATTTATTCTACATAGCGTAAAACAATAGTCCGGCGCAGTACATTGTACAACCGAAACATTAAGAATGTGTACTTAAAAAGGATCGGATCGGTGGTAGCCATGGGGGAGGATGGAGGGGTCGAAAATCCGATCTTCCTTTGTGCTGCAAATTATTGCGCCTTGCGTACTCAAAATCTCAGCACAAAGGAATCGAGCCTCGTTCTGAGTGCGGAGAGTTCACGGGCTACGACACGTTTGCGGAATACGCACCGTTCACGGACTAAGTATCCGCCTCACATTGTATAAATATTATTTTTGACATGTGTAAAAATATTCATTTAAGGTTTGACTTGAAAAAAGCCAGAGTCAACCATCTAGAACAACCCAAGTTACAGTATGTAACTTAAAATTATGATATTACCATTCTGTTACATTTTTTAATCATTTATTCAATTTTATTTCATGACCTATTTATTTATTTTTATTACCCACTTATTTATTATTTTACTTGTACCCCATGATTGCTGTAGTTATTTTTAAGTACTGTACTTTTTTATTTTAAATTGTATTGTATTTTATGTATACATAAAGACTATTTGTCCGAAATAAACATTATTATTATATAAGAAGGAGCACATTTGTGCAGTTCATGCCATCTTTGTAAAATGTTTTTTATCATTTGATACTGATATGTGAACAGTTTCTTAGTACAGTGGATGTGAGTTCTCTATACAGACCACCAGCTATGATTCAGTTACTTGTCGTTAATTAAATGGTAACACACACTAACGAAGCTGTAAACAACTGAGGAAAAACAGCAGAGCTGAATGAAAAATCACTGACAAGTTTCCCGCCTAATTTAGGTTCATCCGCAAAATGAAATTGCACTGTTTTCAGTTTATGTGTTCCTCGGTCCCAAGACTCCTCCCATTGTCTGTAGGCATCCATGTGTGGGGGAGGGAACAGTTCCCTCCGTTCTCCTTTGTTTGGCTCCCCCATGTGTCTGTCCTGCCCTGGTGTCTGTCTCATTGGAGTGTGGAGTGGTTGACATTGTCACTGGCTGTATGTGTGGGTGAATGGTCCATGGACCCGGGTAAACATCACATCATTTACAGGTGCATGTCACTGCAATTAGTGCTGGCTAACGAGCTCAGTTGACAACAAACACAGGCATGTCTCTACATGCCTGTGTCCTCCGTCGACCTTATTTAAGGACGTGTGTATTTGTGTAAAATAATTTTAAGGAGTTCTTGAAAAAAATATTTGAAAATGTTGTGTTTAAATTATATGTGGTATAGACGAGTTACCTTTAGAGAAGTGTGTGTGTGTGTGTGTGTGTGTGTGTGTGTGTGTGTGTGTGTGTGTGTGTGTGTGTGTGTTTGTGTGTGTGTAGTGTGTGTGTGTGTGTGAGAGTGTAGGTGTGTGTGTGTGTGTGTGGTGTGTGGTGTGTGTGTGTGTGTGTGTGTGTGTGTGTGTGTGTGTGTGTGTGTGTGTGTGTGTGTGTGTGTGTGTGTGTGTGTGTGTGTGTGTGTGTGTGAGTGTGTGTGAGAGTGTGTGTAGATGTGTGTGAGAGTGTGAGTGTGAGTGTGGGTGTGGTGAATGAGTGAGTGAGTGTGTGTGTATGTTGTGTGTGTGTGTGTGTGGTGTGTGTGTGTGTGTGTGTGTGTGCAAGTGTGTAGGTGTGTGTGTGATTTGTACCTGTTGCCATGTAATAGTTCTCCATGATGTAAGCTAAATGTGCACTTATCTAGGCCAATATCCGGTGGTTAGTCGTCGCGGAGTGCTTCCCGCTCCCTTCCTGGCAGACCTGGTCAAGCCAACATCAATACAACTTCTCAGGAAGTCATTCAGCCATGCTGCAATTAGTACTCAAAAGCAGTCAATTAGCATCATCTGAGTCTGCTGTCGAGGATGCTGCATACATGGTGCACTGGCACTTACGACAGACACAGACATCAACCTGCACTCCCGTCCTTCCCTTCGCCCTCAGTCACACTGAAACATCACATGATGGATAGAAATATATGTGCAGGAGCCTATTGGCAACGTGTGTGTTTTGGTGCCTCAGGGTATTATTGTATAGATTGTTGGTGGCGACATATTGGCTAGCACCCAAAGTCTGATGCCAATGTAACAAACTGCAATCCTATCTGTGCTGTCTCAGTATTAATATATATAATGTTTATTTCAGACACAAAAGTCCATATGTATACATAAAATACAATCTTGTTAATGATAAAAGTACAATACATAAAATACAATTAAAGCAATCATGGGGTACAAGTAAAAGAATAAATAAGTGGGTAATAAAAATAAATAAATAGGTCATGAAAAGAAATTTCTGCTTTTTAATATACCATAATTATTTACTTACCTGGTAACTGTCTTACTATTTTTTAAATTATGTAATTTATTTAGAGCAATATAAATCATCTTTATTTTAATATAATGTATTGTTTAGCAAGATATACGATACATCTTTATCAACTTTTATGATTCTGTGTAAGTTTGATAATGTGTATATGCACCTATGAATGGGCTGGTCACAGAGATATGATACTTTAGAAATGCTAATTGTAATAATAATTTCATGAGCAATAACCCACAGACGTCATTCTGAAAATAAGGGATGGACATTACTAAAGATTTCGACACATCATATCTTGTTATCTACCCCACATTTCAACCCCACCCCTCCCCTGCAATCAGAGGGAAGGTCACATGTACCTACTGCAAAATCTGTCCCTCAATCTGTGTCAACGCGACACAGTGGACATGCATGTTGCACCATGCACACCCGCACATGCATGCCATGTGACACGCATTCCAGACAGACGGAAGATTATTGGCTAATCCCACTGAATTAGTTCTGTTTGTACTGCTAATCCCATTGTGGCTCTCTAAGCCTGGTAAGTCACATGCCACTCATGTTAATCCAAGTCTGCAACGATTCCATGAACGACTGTTTGAATCAAAACAGCCCGCATGCCCTCGTGTTTCTAGGTGCATGTGTGCGTGCATGCATGTGTGCGTGCATGCATGTGTGCGTGCAGGTGTATGATGTCACAGATTAACTGGGTCTATTGATTTTTTATGTCAGCCCTGGAACAAAAATGGTAACTTCAATTAAATGAGGTACATATTTAGATACTGGTGCAGCCCACATCACACTGTCCATGTATGTGTGTGTTTATTTCAGACAAAAAGTTCATATGTACACATAAAAAAAATTAAAAAAAAAAATTAAAAGTACAATACATAAATTACAATTAAAGCAATTATGAGGTACAAGTAAAAGAATAAATAAGTGGGTAATAAAAATTAATAATGAGGTCATAAAAAATTGCAATAAGTGTTTAAAGTAATTACTAAAAATATGATACAAAAATACAATACAAATATTGTGTACAATTGGGATCTCCAGTATGTGTACATATAACTTCTAAAATGTATATTCATATGGAAGTAATTAACAAAAAGAGTGTTTTCAGACTGATAAAGACGACATAAAAGGCTAAATATGGACATACTAATGCATTCATTGAGATATTTACTATACTTTGTGGCAAACATAAATCTTGATGGTAAGTTAAGTAAAATTCTGAAACTGTTTTTATGGGCCAGGAATGTTTTTCAAGTGTATTTACAATGTGTATTTACATATGCATGCATGTATGTCCAGTAGTATATGAATTTGCATTTGATCAATAGTTATTCTGCCATGTCCTCTGCCATTGTCCGATCTTTCACTGTGATGTATGTGTGTATCCCACAATGAGGGACGTACCATAGAATTCTTGACTACATCAGAAGATAAATGCCCTCTAGTCCCAATAATAGATTTGTTACTTGGAAAATGTTAGGTTGTTAGTGGCTGGTTGATATATCAGGCATTTGTAGTAACAAATGTTGTGTTGTGTTCGCTGCAGCTTTGTCCACACCTGGGGACACCAGCTGTAGTCTGTTGAGTGTTACGAATTACAATGAGTATAATAAAAATATATGACAATGTAATTTAATTATAAATTGATATATATATATATTACTAAATGTATATATAATATATATATATATATATATATATATATATATATATATAATTTTATATACATATATATCAATTTATAATACAACTTTATATATTAATTATATGCATTGTTTTTCAAAATAAATATACCATAGCTTGTCTTCAGGTGTTAACAAACTGTTTGATCACACATGCATGCATGCATGCACACACACATGCACGCACACACACATGCATGCACGCACCCACACCATACACACACACCATACATAAACACACATATCACACACACACACCACACACCCCACCACACCACACCACACATACACACACACATGACACACTACATACTCCCCCCTACACACACATACATTAAATATGTATTTGTAATAATTTAAATACAAATCAGTACACTTTAATTCTAATTTAAATACATCATATATGATGTAAGTGACTACTTTTTGCACACACAAAAGCACACATTATATTTCCATTCAGACAGAGCTCTCTAACTTAGCATTTATCGTACAAATTTATGCAAAGTAATTTTAACATGAAACATTGGCGTTCTGTTTCATCTCACGATCCGCGGTTGTCATCAAAGTTTTGGGTGATTCAATATCTGAAAAAAATTCACTCAGTGAGAATGTAGTTATCCTGTTTTCTATCAATTGAATCACTGATTCACGCGAAACCAACTATCTAATTTAACCATTGTGGTGGCTGATATAACCCCAGGGCTGGATCTCGTGAATAGGTCTGTCATCATCACCTGTGTTTATAGATGGCTACGTTGTCACTTTCTAATGTTTTAGGCAGAATAACCATTCAGATTTCACTACACCTTAAGATGTTGCTCTGTCTTCAGGTCCTGTTATCCTACATGGGTAGTATTCCATCCACCTGTTTCCAGAAACAAAGATTGTCTCAGGATCTTTCTAGTTGCTGACAACAGAGAATTTGATGTGTCATTGATGTGTAGAAAATGGAGTTGACAACAGAGATGTTATGTTGACTGTCTTTAAAATGTAGATACTGAGGCTGACAACTAAGACTTTGACTGTCATTGAAGTGATCAGACTAGAGTTGACAACAGAGATTTTCATGTCTTTGAGGTGTAGAGACTGGAGTTGACAACACAGACTTTAATGTCTTTGAGGGGTAGAGACTGGAGTTGACAGCAGAGACTGTGATGTCATTGAGGTATAGATACAGAGCCTGACCACACAGACTCTGACTATCATTGGGGTGTAGAGACTAGAGTGCAGTGTCATTGTGGGTAGGACAGCAGTCTCCCTCTACAGATTTTGTTTGAGTCATCTTGCGGTCATCTTGAACCACGTGCAAACTCTTTTTCTCGATGTTCCTCCTAGTCAACCGCGTGAATAAATACCTGGTTGTAGACAGTGGTGGATATGTCTGTGTGAATAGCATTTGTGCAATAGTTGTGCATACCGTGGGAGTTGTTTGTATTTGTAGTGTGGCTAAATGTTTGTATGAGGAGTCAAGATAGTACACTGTACTCGTATTAGAACTTATATTTTTTATAAAATGCTAGATAGTTCAGTGTAAATGTAAGCTAAATGATGATAAGACTGAATACATGATGACACTCTGTGCTGTCATCTGACGACATTTCGCCTACCAGAACAACCCATTGTTTGTGGAGTTTGTGTCATGCTTGTTACTGTGACAATCTAGGAGGCTCGCTTTGACAATCACATGAGTATGAAGTGACATGTTGACGAGGTTTGCGGGAAGTGTAACTTCCACAAGAGACGTGACCGCTCCACCCTCACATTCTGTCTGTCAGTCCCTCGTTGATGTCTTAGTTGTGTCACGTTTATGTTACTGCCAGTGTCTGTACTTACTGTAACACCTGCTTACAGCTCAAGTACTTGTGTTGACTTTTGTTTTAATTTATTAACTTTTATTGATATGGATTTACCGACTTTATTATTAATTTTATAAACTTTTGTTATTTGCGATTGCATACATTAACCATAACCATATACTAAGGTTTGATAGTTCACTGAATGTAATCAGTTTAGGGAATTAGCCAGCTAGCTTTCAGAATTATAAGCACGCAATTTTAAAGTAACTAATGACTGAGTAAAATGACTCCAGGATGAGAGACTGTTAATAATTATATTCCCAATTGTGTGTGTATGGATTGAGACATCTCCATTCTCTACCAGCTCCATCACATGTCAGCCAGACCATATGCTTACCTAGTTGGCTAACTGTTAGTTGGAAAAGCTTCAATTGGTTTATTTATTTGACAATTCCTCGAACGGTCTTTGTGTGACGGAAATCTCAGTAGGTCAGGGCCAACACTCAGTGACAAGACTGACATTTTCAGAAAAATACTTTGGCCTAACAATTCCAGTTGTTGATTGCAATATTTGCTTAGACGTGCACAGACGCCGTTTAGCATGTTCATTTCCTGCAGCAATTTGAAATAAAAATGATTTTGTAGACCATTAATATAGCAAATTTGTAGAAAAACAAAAAATAAGGCTATATGATGTGACAGGATACAATTTAACAAGCTCGGCTCACAGGATGAGAAGCTATTGAAGGTCTTATGGCAGATGTGATTACAGAGCACGACAGAAAGCTGAACTGGCATGGGAACAAGAAGGTTTTTTACTTATCACACAGTAGTCCTGTAAGTTTGTGTCAATGTAAGTGCTGTCAATACAGCTATGTCCATATCTTACCAAATGATTATAGTATTATTTTATAACATACAGGTTAGAATATTTGTGACCAGCCTCAATGCATCGAAACAATGATATATTTTGTTTTAATAATGCAGTTTTTATTTATTATGCACAATGTCTTGAAAAAAGTGTTTCTGATGCATTTCTTGGATTGATTGGTATTCTTAATTTGACACTTTGTTTACATCCATTGACGAAATGAGTGATTCTGATTAATAATATTGGTATCTTGCAGAAAAGTTTTGTATATTTGTTATTAAAACATAATATTTTGATTGCTGCCTCCTACACCCCCACCCCCTGCAAAAAGTGAAGCAACTTTTATTTAAGCAAGCTTTTTCACTTTGAATGAAAAAACATTTTAGTATCCATTTTTATCAACTGTTTTATTATTTATTTATTTATTGTTAACTTGCAGTATGTTATACTACTATTTATTAGCATTTGGTTTTATTTTTATTATCATTAGTATTATTTATTTATTTAACTCGACTAATTTATTGCTATATACAGATGCGTTTTTCTATTTAGTACAATTAGTGCTGCTGCAAGGCACCTCCGAATGGTTAGAATTGCTATATATAGACAAACGCTGTATAATAATTATTATTAAACAGCAATACAGTAGGGCACTGAGTGTCTGTATTAGCACACTCGACACTTTCGCAGTTTCTTCTCAGCGTTTGTTTTACAGTTCAACCTAGTCAAGTAATTGAAACTACTACTGCAGAGTGATTTAGACATAAAACCATCACTTTTTAGTGAGCAGTCCACTGACAATATCAGGTGCAGGACTACAGTCTTTTTCTCAACTGTCAAAGTTCCTACTTTAAAATATTATGGTGAAAATGTTGTAGCACCAGCTTCTGGGGACCAACAATTTTTGAAGTAGATTGTGTAAGACACGTGGTATGTCCAGTGATGTGGTCCATGTTTCGGTGCCCAGTGTTCAGAATGTGGACTTGTTGGGACCCTGTACACCCAACTGTTTACCGAACTGATCAGCTTGAATCACTCGCTTCCACTATTTATAAATCCATTAACGTCATGTTACGCTGGAACAGCATTTTGTTTATGTGTCCAGAGGTGTTGGTGTGTGGTCAAGTAATTATAGACCCTCTACAGAACATACACATGGTACACATGTACAGGCACAGCTGAAAATGTATAAAGAGCAGAATGTGTTCCCATTTATTCAAGCAAAAGTGTTGATTGCACAACTACTAATAATTTATACTCACATCACATCAATAGTGACTGAAATGTTGATGTGAGTAGAAATTGTTAGTTGTGTAATCGTAAATTTTACTTGAATGATATACTTCCAATTTGTTGAATATTTTCACGAATGTCCACATCTTGAGTCCGCTGGAGTACTACACCCACTTCACCCTCGTCCAATTTGTTTGGATTATTTGATGTTTACATTTACAAAGTCCCTTAGTAACTGACCAGGAAAAGGCAGAGATTTGCAGATTATGCTGACTTCTAGGAATTCTAGGAAAAAGCAATAAGAACCCCATAGGCCCAATGTACTGCACCTCCTTGACAAGAGTATTGGTGACAGTACGTGACAGTGTCATACTAGATCGGATAGGTCATATCCAACACGGCAAATGGTATCGGTGACGCCTCAATGACACTGACCCATGACACGATGTGTCACCAGTCGGTGTCATCTGTCATCAGTGAAGTGTGGTGCGTTAGGAGTGAGCGAAACGCTGAGTGGACGCAGGCGCCGGCTTCATCATTGGTTTATTGGCCACCAGAGGCAGTGTGGTCGGGCCGCAGCAGTCGTTCGTGCTGTGTTTGTTCTGATGTGGAATGTTGTAATTTGTGGCGATTGGGAAGTTTGTGTATTGTGTGGATATGTTATCCATGTATATATTTGATGTGGTGGTTTGGTTGTGGTGTGGGTGTTGTGTATTGTGGGATGTGTTAACTGTGTATATACTGGATGTGGTAGCTGGTGTGGTTGTAGTGGTTTGGCGATGGGGTGGATTTGGTAGCTTGCAAAAGTGTGTCAATGTGGTAATTGTAATATTGTATAAATGTGGTAGATTGTGTCATTATGTGGGTGTGATAACTTGTGTGGATGTGGTAGATTATGTGAATGTTGTCAACTTGTGGACATGGTAGCGTATATGTATGTGTGGATGTGATAGATTTTGTGGATATGGTACATCTTGTCATGTTGTGGATGTGGAAACTCATGAGGTTGTGTGGAAGTTCTACACCACATCATTTGGATGTGGTAGTTTGTCGAAAACCGGCTGTGGTAGTTCTCTTTTCGTATGAGGTGAACCTGTTTTATTCGTCTGTATTGACGCATTGATTTTGTGTGCATGTGTTGCTGGTAATAAACGTGTTAACTGTCACGTGTGTGTGTGAGGTATTGCATTAATAAAAAGTGTGCAATCGTGATTCAAAATAAACCGGAGCACATTTGCTGGTGTGGATTCACTGCATCACGACTCCAGGTCAGCTATTCACTGCTGACTCAGTATTTCAACAGTAACTCCAGGTCAGCTATTCACTGCTGACTCAGTATTTCAACAGTAACTCCAGGTCAGCTATTCACTGCTGACTCAGTATTTCAACAGTAACTCCAGGTCAGCTATTCACTGCTGACTCAGTATTTCAACAGTAACTCCAGGTCAGCTATTCACTGCTGACTCAGTATTTCAACAGTAACTCCAGGTCAGCTATTCACTGCTGACTCAGTATTTCAACAGTAACTCCAGGTCAGCTATTCACTGCTGACTCAGTATTTCAACAGTAACTCCAGGTCAGCTATTCACTGCTGACTCAGTATTTCAACAGTAACTCCAGGTCAGCTATTCACTGCTGACTCAGTATTTCAACAGTAACTCCAGGTCAGCTTTTTCACTGCTGACTCAGTATTTCAACAGTAACTCCAGGTCAGCTTTTTCACTGCTGACTCAGTATTTCAACAGTAACTCCAGGTCAGCTATTCACTGCTGACTCAGTATTTCAACAGTAACTCCAGGTCAGCTATTCACTGCTGACTCAGTATTTCAACAGTAACTCCAGGTCAGTTATTCACTGCTGACTCAGTATTTCAACAGTAACTCCAGGTCAGCTATTCACTGCTGACTCAGTATTTCAACAGTAACTCCAGGTCAGCTTTTTCACTGCTGACTCAGTATTTCAACAATAACTCCAGGTCAGCTATTCACTGCTGACTCAGTATTTCAACAGTAACTCCAGGTCAGCTATTCACTGCTGACTCAGTATTTCAACAGTAACTCCAGGTCAGATTCACTGGGTGACTCAGTATTTCAACAGTAACTCCAGGTCAGCTATCATGGACTAAAGTATTTCAACAGTAACTCCAGGTCAGTATTCACTGCTGACTCAGTATTTCAACAGTAACCAGGTCAGCTATACTGCTGACTCAGTATTTCAACAGTAAATCCAGGTAAAGCTATTCATGCGACTCAGTATTTCAACAGGGAACTCCCGGTCAGCTATTCACTGCTGACTCAGTATTTAACAGTAACCAGGTCAGCTATTTACTGCTGACTCAGTATTTTAACAGTAACCAGGTCAGCTATTCATGCTGACTCAGTATTTCAACAGTAACTCCGGGCTATTCACTGCGACTCAGTATTTCAACAGTAACTCCAGGTCAGCTACACTGCGACCAGTATTCAACAGTAACTCAGGTCAGTATTCACTGCTGACTCAGTATTTCAACAGTAACCAGGTCGTTATTCACTGACTCAGTATTCAACAGTAACCAGGTCAGTATTCACTGCTGACTCAGGGATTTTAACAGTAACCAGGTCAGCTATTCACTGCTGATCAGTATTTCAAGAGTAACCAGGTCAGCTATTCACTGCTGACTCAGTATTTCAACAGTAACCCAGGTCAGTATTCACTGCTGACTCAGTATTTCAACAGTAACCCCAGGTCAGCTATTCACTGCTGACTCAGTATTTCAACAGTAACTCCAGGTCAGCTATTCACTGCTGACTCAGTATTTCAACAGTAACTCCAGGTCAGCTATTCACTGCTGACCAGTATTCAACAGTAACCAGGTCAGCTATTCACTGTGACTCAGTATTTCAACAGTAACTCCAGGTCAGTATTCATCTGACTCAGTATTTCAACAGTAACTCCAGGTCAGTATTCACTGCTGACTCAGTTTTTAACAGTAACCAGGTCAGCTATTCACTGCTGACTCAGTATTTCAACATAACTCCAGGTCAGCTATTCACTGCTGACTCAGTATTTCAACAGTAACTCCAGGTCGCTATTCACTGCTGACTCAGTATTTCAACAGTAACTCCAGGTCAGTATTCACTGTTGACTCAGTTTTCAACAGTAACTCCAGGTCAGTTTCACTGCTGACCAGTATTTCAACAGTAACCCAGGTCAGCTATTCACTGCTGACTCAGTATTTCAACATAACTCCAGGTCAGCTATTCACTGCTTACTCAGTATTTCAACAGTAACCCAGGTCAGTATTCACTGCTGACTCAGTATTTCAACAGTAACTCCAGGTCAGCTATTCACTGCTGACTCAGTATTTCAACAGTAACTCCAGGTCAGTATTCACTGCTGACTCAGTATTTCAACAGTAACTCCAGGTCAGTTATTACTGCTGACTCAGTATTTCAACATAACTCCAGGTCAGCTATTCACTGCTGACTCAGTATTTCAACAGTAACTCCAGGTAGTATTCACTGCTTACTCATATTTCAACAGTAACCCAGGTAGCTATTCACTGCTGATCATATTTCAACAGTAACTCCAGGTCAGTATTCACTGCTGACTCAGTATTTCAACAGTAACCCCAGGTCAGCTATTCACTGCTGACTCAGTATTTCAACAGTAACTCCAGGTCAGCTATTCACTGCTGACTCAGTATTTCAACAGTAACTCCAGGTCAGTTATTCACTGCTGACTCAGTATTTCAACAGTAACCCCAGGTCAGCTATTCACTGCTGACTCAGTATTTCAACAGTAACTCCAGGTCAGCTATTCACTGCTGACTCAGTATTTCAACAGTAACTCCAGGTCAGTTATTCACTGCTGACTCAGTATTTCAACAGTAACTCCAGGTCAGCTATTCACTGCTGACTCAGTATTTCAACAGTAACTCCAGGTCAGAAGGGGGAAGATGTAGCAGTGAGGGTAAAGGGGTATCATAAGAGGTAAAGGGGTATCATAGGAGGTAAAGGGGTATCATAGGAGGTAAAGGGGTATCATAGGAGGTAAAGGGGTATCAGAGTGGCTAAATGGGTATCATAGGAGGTAAAGGGGTATCAGAGGGGGTAAAGGGGTATCAGAGTGGCTAAATGGGTATCATAGGATGTAAAGGGGTATCAGAGGGGGTAAAGGGGTATCATAGGAGGTAAAGGGGTATCAGAGGGGGTAGAGAGGTATCAGAGGGGGTAAAGGGGTATCAGAGGGGGTAGAGAGGTATCAGAGGGGGTAAAGGGGGTATCAGAGGGGATAAATGGATATCATAGGAGGTAAAGGGGTATCACAGTTGGTAAAGGGGTATCAGAGGGGGTAGAGAGGTATCAGAGGGGGTAAATGGGTATGAGATGGGGTAAAGGGGTATCAGATGAGGTAAACGGATATCAGAGGGGGTATATAAAGGGGTATCAGAGGAGGTAAAGGGCTATAAGAGGGGGTAAATGGGTATCAGAGGGGGGGTAAAGGGGTATCAGAGGGGGTAAAGAAGTATCAAATGGAGGTGGCATGATACAGTTTCTAATACATCACGTATTATTGAGCCAGTTGGGGTCTAACACACCACAACTAGTGTCTTTTCCAACTGTGTGAGTCGTATTACACACGTACATAGATCGTGTTTCTGTGATAAACAAAAATTGCACAGAACTGATGTGCAATAATACAGGTGGTTGACACATTGCCAAAGTCTTCCACTTGTCCCTGCCTGGATTATCGAGTGGAAAGGGAAAATATCGGACATGGAACTTTTCCATATTAATGTTTCACCATGATAATGTTGTGGGCAGTATTAATTAATATAATAAATGTGTTTCTGAAGGGATGATTCCCTTATGATTAATTAGTTTATTCTATGGAAAGATTACCCGTATATACGTCTGTACGGAATATATTGTTCTTGTCTCAAGTTAATATAAATACATTTCTTACGAAAAATATATACACTGGTTTAGGAGATTTTGCTATTTATTTGTGTCTGGAGTTAATTGATATATCACTGAGTTAACTCTTGAGTATTGTAAGTGCATCACCACCCTTCACCCCTCATGACACGGACAATAAGAGGAGAACAAAACATCACCCCCAGGTGCTGAGGTTCACTCACCTCTTTCTGTGTTCACTGGCTTCCTAATGGACTATTGGCATCCTTGGACCATTGGCCTCCTTGGATCACTGGCCTCTTTGGACCACTGGCATCATTATATCATTGGCCTCATTGGACCATTGACCTCCTTGGATCACTGACCTCCTTGGACCACTGATCTCCTTGAACCACTGGCATCCTTCGACCATTGGTCTCCTTGGACCTTTACCTCCTTGGAATCACTTTTACCTTCCCTTGGACCACTTTACCTCCTTGGACCACTGGCATCCTTGGACCACTTTGGCTCATTGGACCATTGGCCTCATTGGATCATTGACCTCCTTGGATCACTGACCTCCTTGGACCACTGGCATCATTATACCATTGGCCTCATTGGACCATTGACCTCCTTGGATCACTGACCTCCTTGGACCACTGGCATCATTATACCATTGGCCTCATTGGACCATTGACCTCCTTGGATCACTGATCTCCTTGGATCACTGATCTCCCTGACCACTGGCATCCTTATAACATTGGCCTCATTGGACCATTGACCTCCTTGGATCACTGATCTCCTTGGATCACTGATCTCCCTGACCACTGGCATCCTTATAACATTGGCCTCATTGGACCATTGACTTCCTTGGATCACAGATCTCCTTGGATCACTGATCTCCCTGACCACTGGCATCCTTATAACATTGGCCTCATTGGACCGTTGACCTCCTTGGATCACTGACCTCCTTGGATCACTGATCTCCCTGACCACTGGCATCCTTGGACCATTGGTCTCCTTGGACCGTTGACCTCCTTGGATCATTGACCTCCTTGGATCACTGATCTCCCTGACCACTGGCATCCTTGGACCATTGGCCTCCTGGACCATTGACCTCCTTGGATCACTGACCTCCTTGGATCACTGACCTCCTTGGATCACTGATCTCCCTGACCACTGGCATCCTTGGACCATTGGCCTCCTTGGACCATTGACCTCCTTGGATCACTGATCTCCTTGGATCACTGATCTCCCTGACCACTGGCATCCTTATAACATTGGTCTCCTTGGACCGTTGACCTCCTTGGATCACTGACCTCCTTGATCACTGATCTCCCTGCCCACTGGACCTATAACATTGGCTCATTAAACCCATTGACCTCCTTGGATCACTGACCCCCTTGGATCACTGATCTCCTGACCACTGGCATCCTTATAACATTGGCTCCTTGGACCATTGACCTCCTTGGATCACTGACCCCCTTTCCGCTGACCACTGGCATCCTTATAACATTGGCCTCATTGGACCATTGACCTCCTTGGATCACTGACCTCCTCTGGACCACTGGCATCCTTATAACCATTGGCCTCATTGGATCATTGACCTCCTTGGATCACTGGACCTCCTTGGATCACTGATCTCCTGACCACTCATCCTTATAACATTGGCCTCATTGGACCATTGACCTCCTTGGATCACTGATCTCCTTGGATCACTGTCCCTGACCATCATCTTTATAACATTGGCCTCATTGGATCATTGACCTCCTTGGATCACTGATCTCCTTGGATCACTGCCTGACCACTGGCATCTTATAACATTGGCCTCATTGGACCATTGACCTCCTTGGATCACTGATCTCCTTGGATCACTGATCTCCCTGACCACTCATCCTTATAACATTGGCCTCATTGGACCATTGACCTCCTTGGATCACTGATCTCCTTGGATCACTGATCTCCCTGACCACTGGCATCTTTATAACATTGGCCTCCTTGGACCACTGGCACCCTTGGATCACTGATCTCCTTGGATCACTGATCTCCCTGACCACTGGCATCCTTATAACATTTGCCTCCTTGGACCACTGGCACCCTTGGACCATTGGCCTCCTTGGAACAGTGACGCCATTATACCACTGGCCTCCTTGGATCACTGATCTCCTTGGATCACTGATCTCCTTGGATCACTGGCACCCTTGGACCATTGGCCTCCTTGGAACAGTGACGCCATTATACCACTGGCCTCCTTGGATCACTAACCTCCTTGGACCAGTGGCTTCCTTGGATCACTGGTGTCCTTGGATCAGTGGCCTCTTGGACCACTGGCATACTTGGACCATTGGCCTCCTATGATCATTGGGTTCCTTGAGCCATTGGCCTCCTTGGGTCACTGGCTTCCTTGGGCCATTGGCATCATTGGATCATTGGCATCCTTGGACCAATGGCCTCCTTGGTTCACTGGCCTCCTTGGACAACTGGCATCCTTGGACCATTGGCCTCCTTGGAACACTGGCATCCTTGAACCATTGGCTTCTTGAACAATTGGCCTGTGAGCCACCAAGTGGGCATGTATTTCAGAATGTTACAGTGATAGTTTCTACACAGGCTTTTATGGAGTCTGAACAGTGATTAGTTCACCAGGTGGCGTCAGTGCAGTGAATGGTTACATTTATTTAATGAACTCTGACAATTGCAGTCATTGTGGCAGTTGTAATTGCTGATATTGGAACTAAGGTAGTCAGGAAGGGTTTTGAGAAGTGAGGGAACTTCATGGAAGTATCACTTCTTTGCCAGTCTCCCATTTCCACACTCCCTATAGCTAGGGACTTAGTGGCATTTTATTGTTATTTAAGAACTGGGAGTTTCCATCAAGTGTCAAGCGTGAATCTACTTTGTTATTTATAGCAACACAAAAATGCATAATCGCAGTGGGGCGGTAATAAGTTGCTTGTTGTTTACATTGTGTACTTGCGTGATTCTTCAACAGAAGATATCTGTTCTAGTATATGTGGTTGCCATGGTAACACAACTTCACGTGTGTCCAATAACAAACATATCTTTCTCCTGTTCACGGTCATTTTGCAAAATAAATTGTAATATTCAGTAATATTATCACTTATATAGGGTCCCTCGAAATATCATTGTATGAGGTTTCTCAAAACCATAGTATTTTAACCTGAATTTATGCTTTATGATAACAGTAATAATAAACTTCATTGTTACAAAATGTCCTGTACATAATGGTAATATTCAGTACAGGATAGTAATAATGATGTATTGCAAATATATTACAAATATACGTTACACAATGTAACAACTGGAATGAAGCAACGTGTTTGATTATGTTCCTTATTCATGTATTTATTGTCTTTCATGCCACATCCTATGTTGAAGGGATTCGAAGCAACAGCAAATGCTAGGATTTATCAGAGATAATCGAATGCCTTTTTCTAGTTTGCCTAAACACTGTATCTCAAAGTAAAATCTGATGGTCAAGGATGTCCAGCTGCTGTGCCAGCTGGACTCTAAGCCGCCAGATGGCATCTTCTCCTCTCCAGTGGTCAATAGCTCCCAATTCCTCTGAGTAGTACAGTAATTAGTTGCAGGTATTAGTGGACAACTGGCAAGATTTCCCAGCAGTGCTGCCGTGGTCTGTTGTCAGTTGGTCCATTCATTGTGATCAGCAGTCTGGTGTCAGTTGGTCCATTCATTGTGATCACTGGTTTGGTGTTAGTTGGTCCATTCATTGTGATCAGTGGTCTGGTGTCAGTTGGTCCATTCATTGTGATCAGTGGTCTGTTGTCAGTTGGTCCGTTTGTTGAGATCAGCGGTCTGGTGTCAGTTGGTCCATTCGTTGTGATCAGCGGTCTGGTGTCAGTTGGTCCATTCATTGTGATCAGGGGTTTGGTGTTAGTTGGTCCATTCATTGTGATCAGTGGTCTGGTGTAAGTTGGTCCATTCGTTGTGATCAGTGGTCTGGTGTCAGTTGGTCCATTCATTGTGATCAGTGGTCTGGTGTTAGTTGGTCCGTTTGTTGTGATCAGCAGTCTGGTGTCAGTTGGTCCATTTGTTGTGATCAGCGGTCTAGTGTCAATTGGTCTATTCATTGTGATCAGGGGTTTGGTGTTAGTTGGTCCATTCATTGTGATCAGTGGTCTGGTGCCAGTTGGTCCATTCATTGTGATCAGGGGTTTGGTGTTAGTTGGTCCATTCATTATGATCAGTGTCAGTTGGTCCATTTGTTGTGATCAGCGGTCTGGTGTCACCTGGTCCATTCATTGTGATCAGAGGTATGGTCTCAGTTGGTCCATTCGTTGTGATCAGCTGTCTGGTGTCAATTGGTCCATTGTGATCAGGGATTTGGTCTCAGTTGGTCCATTCGTTGTGACCAGCGGTCTGATGTCAATTGGTCCATTCATTGTGATCAGGTTTATGGTCTATGTTGGTCCATTCATTGTGATCAGCAGTCTGATGTCAATTGGTCCATTCATTATGATCAGGGATATGGTCTCAGTTGGTACATTCGTTGGGATCAGTGGTTTGGTGTCAATTAGTCCATTCATTGTGATCAGGCATTTGGTGTTGGTTGGTCCATTCATTGTGATCAGTGGTCTGGTGTCAGTTGGTCCATTTGTTGGGATCAGTGGTTTGGTGTCAATTAGTCCATTCATTGTGATCAGGCATTTGGTGTTAGTTGGTCCATTCATTGTGATCAGTGGTCTGGTGTCAGTTGGTCCATTCATTGTGATCAGTGGTCTGGTGTCAGTTGGTCCATTCATTGTGATCAGTGGGTCTGGTGTCAGTTGGTCCATTCATTGTGATCAGCGGTCTGGCGTCAATTGGTCCATTAATTGTGATCAGTGGTCTGGCGTCAGTTGGTCCATTCATTGTGATCAGCGTCCTGGTGTTAGTTGGTCCATTCATTGTGATTAGTGGTCTGGTGTCAGTTGGTCCATTCATTGTGATCAGTGGTCTGGTGTTAGTTGGTCCATTCATTGTGATCAGTGGTCTGGTGTCAGTTGGTCCATTCATTGTGATCAGTGGTCTGGTGTCAGTTGGTCCATTCATTGTGATCAATGCTCTGGTGTCAGTTGGTCCATTCATTGTGATCAGCGGTCTGGCGTCAGTTGGTCCATTCATTGTGATCAGTAGTCTGGTGTCAGTTGGTCCATTCATTGTGATCAGCGGTCTGGCGTCAGTTGGTCCATTAATTGTGATCAGTGGTCTGGCGTCAGTTGGTCCATTCATTGTGATCAGCAGTCTGGTGTCAGTTGGACCATTCGTTGTGATCATGTAACTTGCACTCACCTTGCACTTACAACTGGCCTACAACTCTGGCCGTACAGTGTACTTCTTGATGTTTCTTAATTTATTTCTGATGAAATAATAAAGTATTCTAATTACTGGAATTTTTTATATTTCTAGTCACAGTACAGTGTATACAGTTGTCAACAGAAAACTGGTTTTGATAATGCCCATATTATAATAAAAATACCATATATAAAATGTATAGACCTATGTATTATTGTCTGAGTTACAAAGATTTCTTAGAGAAAAAAACGCAGTTGACAAAACTGTGACTTGAAATTGTGATCACCCCTCTCCTCCACCCCTCTCCCCCAACCCTTCTCTCCCCACCCCTCTCCCTCACACCCACACTGCCCCAGACCAATTTTTTTAAAGTAAATCTACAAACCACACACACAAAAGTGTTGTGTTTCACAAATGTGTTAGACATGGCTGCCAGTTGCTGATATGTTATGTGTCTGAAGTGTGTTATATAATTTTGCATATTGCTGATGTGATGTGCTTCAGAAATGTGTTAGACGTGGCTACATATTGCTGTTGTGTTGTGTTTCATAAGTGTGTAACATATCACTGACATGTTGTGTTGTGTTGTGTAACAGAAGTGTGTTAGACATTGCTGAATCATGTTGTGTTTCAGAAGTGTGTTAGACATTGCTGACGTGTTGTGTCGTGTTGTGTTGTGTTCCAGGAGTGTGTGAGACACTGTCGTCTCCAACACAGCGTGTCGTGTCCTGTGCTGGTGGATCAGCTCCTGCCTCAGTCCCTCTCCATGGTCACTCAGGAGTCAGGTGAGGCATCTAAACCTGTCGTCTCGTCACTTTTAGAAGACTGTCAAAAACTCACCTATTCTGGGCTGTGTATGGAGTGTAGACACCTGTCAGTGTAAGAAGTGTAGACACCTGTCAGTGTAAGAAGTGTAGACACCTGTCAGTGTAAGAAGTGTAGACACCTGTCAGTGTAAGAAGTGTAGACACCTGTCAGTGTAAGAAATGTAGACACCTGTCAGTGTAAGAAGTGTAGACACCTGTCAGTGTAAGAAGTGTAGACACCTCTCAGTGTAAGAAGTGTAGACACCTCTCAGTGTAAGAAGTGTAGACACCTGTCAGTGTAAGAAGTGTAGACACCTGTCAGTGTAAGAAGTGTAGACACCTGTCAGTGTAACAAGTGTAGACACCTGTCAGTGTTAGAAGTGTAGACACCTGTCAGTGTTAGAAGTGTAGACACCTGTCAGTGTAACAAGTGTAGACACCTGTCAGTGTAACAAGTGTAGACACCTGTCAGTGTAAGAAGTGTAGACACCTGTCAGTGTAAGAAGTGTAGACATATGTCAGTGTAAGAAGTGTAGACACCTGTCAATGTAACAAGTGTAGACACCTGTCAGTGTTAGAAGTGTAGACACCTGTCAGTGTAAGAAGTGTAGACACCTGTCAGTGTAACAAGTGTAGACACCTGTCAGTGTAACAAGTGTAGACACCTGTCAGTGTAACAAGTGTAGACACCTGTCAGTGTAACAAGTGTAGACACCTTCAGTGTAACAAGTGTAGACACCTGTCAGTGTAACAAGTGTAGACACCTGTCAGTGTAACAAGTGTAGACACCTGTCTGTGTAACAAGTGTAGACACCTGTCAGTGAAACAAGTGTAGACACCTGTCAGTGTAACAAGTGTAGACACCTGTCAGTGTAACAAGTGTAGACACCTGTCAGTTCATTTAATTGTTATTAATAAATTATTTTTATTTTACCTATTTATTATCTTGTACATGTTTTACATTAATTTTACAAAATGTCTTCTCTCATATATTATCAATATACCCTTAATTTTAATAATCATCTTTAGTTAACTTATTCATTATTTTGACTATTGTTTTTATAGAATAATGCATAGTTTATGTAACCTTTTTTTTCTTAGTATATATTTTTACTTATATTTACATATGGACTAGTCTGGAAAAAAAACATTATTATTTATTACTCCACGTCCCCAGCCCCTACACTCTGCCCCTCTTACATACCACCCCTACACTCCACCACTCTTACAGACCAACCCCTACACTCTGCCCCTCTTACAGATAACCCCTACGTTCCATTTTTACAGACAACCCCTTACACTCCGCCCCTCTTACAGACCACCCGCTACACTCCACCAATCTTACAGACAACCCCTACACTCCACTCTTAAACACCATCCCTTACACTCTGCCCCTCTTACAGACCTTACAGTCCACCACTCTAACATATCACCCACTACACTCTGCCCCTCATACAGACTACCCCCTACACTCCACCACTCTTACAGACCACCCCTTACACTATGCCCCTCTTATAGACCACCCCTACACTCTGCCCCTCTTACAGACCACCCCTACACTACGTCCCTCTTACAGACCACCCCTACACTCCGCCCCTCTTACAGACCACCCCCTACACTCCACCCTACAGACCATCCCCCACACTCCACTGCTCTTACAGACTACCCCCTACACTCCGCTCCTCTTACAGACCATCCCCTACACTCCACCGCTTTTACAGACCACCCCTTACACACTGCCCCTCTTACACACCATCCCCTACACTCCACCACTCTTACAGACCACCCCTTACACTCCACCACTCTTACAGACCACCCCCTACACTCTGCCCCTCTTACAGATAACCCCTACACTCCACCGCTTTTACAGACCACCCCTTACACACTGCCCCTCTTACAGACCATCCCCTACACTCCACCACTCTTACAGACCACCCCTTACACTCCACCACTCTTACGGACCAACCCCTACACTCTGCCCCTCTTACAGATAACCCCTACGTTCCATTTTTACAGACAACCCCTTACACTCCGCCCCTCTTACAGACCACCCGCTACACTCCACCAATCTTACAGACAACCCCTACACTCCACTCTTAAACACCACCCCTTACACTCTGCCCCTCTTACAGACCTTACACTCCACCCCTCTAACATACCACCCACTACACTCTGCCCCTCATACAGACTACCCCCTACACTCCACCACTCTTACAGACCACCCCTTACACTATGCCCCTCTTATAGACCACCCCCTACACTCTGCCCCTCTTACAGACCACCCCTACACTACACCCCTCTTACAGACCACCCCTACACTCCGCCCCTCTTACAGACCACCCCCTACACTCCACCCCTCTTACAGACCATCCCCCACACTCCACTGCTTTTACAGACTACCCCCTACACTCCGCTCCTCTTACAGACCATCCCCTACACTCCACCGCTTTTACAGACCACCCCTTACACTAAGCCCCTCTTACAGACCACCCCCTACACTCAGCCTGTCTTACAGACTACTCCTTACACTCAGCCCCTCTTACAGACCACCCCTTACACTCCACCCACTTACAGACCACCCCTTACACTATGCCCCTGTTACAGACCACCCCTACACTCCGCCCCTCTTACAGACCACCCCCTACACTCCACCCCTCTTACAGACCATCCCCCACACTCCACTGCTCTTACAGACTACCCCCTACACTCCGCTCCTCTTACAGACCATCCCCTACACTCCACCACTCTTACAGACCACCCCTTACACTAAGCCCCTCTTACAGACCACCCCCTACACTCAGCCTGTCTTACAGACTACTCCTTACACTCAGCCCCTCTTACAGACCACCCCTTACACTCCACCCACTTACAGACCACCCCTTACACTATGCCCCTGTTACAGACCACCCCTACACTCCGCCCCTCTTACAGACCACTCCTTACACTCCGCCCCTCTTACAGACCACCCCTTACACTCCACCCACTTACAGACCACCCCTTACACTATGCCCCTGTTACAGACCACCCCTTACACTCCACCCCTCTTACAGACCACTCCTTACACTCAGCCCCTCTTACAGACCACCCCTTACACTCCACCCACTTACAGACCACCCCTTACACTATGCCCCTGTTACAGACCACCCCTACACTCCGCCCCTCTTACAGACCACTCCTTACACTCCGCCCCTCTTACAGACCACCCCTTACACTCCACCCACTTACAGACCACCACAAGTCGATGGTAGACCTCGTTGAAGACTTCGTCGCTGGCTCCTCGCCGCCCGGCCCCCTCGTGGGCAGAACCCTCCCTAATGGCCATGCAGGCATGCAGCGCCATCTAGCGGGCATGGGGGTGCGCATCTGCATCAACGATGTGACGGTGGACAGCTCCGACGACTGGCGGGATCCGGATAATCTTGATCCAGAACTGCTCGTGGAGGACCTGAAGAAGCAGCAGAGACGGAGGTCAAGTTGGTGTCCGGAGGAAGGACGGAAGAGGGAGGAGAAATATGAGCACAAGAAGATGTTGGCCATCTCCAACCGCAGGTAGGATAAAGGGAAGAAGGAAGGGGAGAAGGGAGGGAGGGGGAGAGAGGTAAGTAGGCTCAGAGGGAGGCAGAGAGGAAGGAGAAGTGTAAGGACATGAAGATGTTGGCTGTCTCCAACTGCAGGTAGGATACAGAGGGAGGGAGGGAGGGAGGGTTCAGGGAGACAAGCAGAGAGGGAGCAATGTTAAGAGGAATCAAATTAGTGTGGGAGGAATGGAAAGAGCATGGAGTGAGAGTGAGAGTGAGAGTGAGAGTGAGAGTGAGAGTGAGAGTGAGTGAGTGAGAGGGAGAGTGAGAGTGAGAGGGGAGTGAGAGTGAGAGTGAGAGAGAGAGAGAGTGAGAGTGAGAGAGAGAGAGTGAGAGAGAGCGAGAGAGCGAGGGAGAGAGAGTGAGAGAGTGAGGGAGAGGGAGAGGGAGAGGGAGAGGGAGAGGGAGAGGGGAAGGGAGGGTGAGGGTGAGAGAGTGAGAGTGAGAGAGAGAGAGAGAGTGAGAGTGAGAGAGAGAGAGTGAGAGTGAGAGAAAGTGGGAGAGGGTGAGGGTGAGAGAGAGAGAGTGAAAGAGAGAGCGAGAGTGAGGGGGAGAGAGAGAGAGAGAGTGAGACAGAGACAGAGACAGAGAGAGATGGTAGGAGGGATGACGTGAGTGTGAGTGACGGATGGATGGAGTGGAGAGTGATCGAGGGAGGAAGATATGGTAGGTGGATAAGAGGGATGGAGTGGAGAGTGATCGAGGGAGGAAGAGATGGTAGGTGGATAAGAGGGATGGAGTGGAGAGTGATCGAGGGAGGAAGAGATGGTAGGTGGATAAGAGGGATGGAGTGGAGAGTGATCGAGGGAGGAAGAGATGGTAGGTGGATAAGAGGGATGGAGTGGAGAGTGATCGAGGGAGGAAGAGATGGTAGGTGGATAAGAGGGATGGAGTGGAGAGTGATCGAGGGAGGAAGAGATGGTAGGTGGATAAGAGGGATGGAGTGAGAGTGGTCGAGGGAGGGAGAGATGGTAGGTGGATAAGAGGGATGGAGTGGAGAGTGATCGAGGGAGGAAGAGATGGTAGGTGGATAAGAGGGATGGAGAGAGAGAGTGAGAGAGAGGGAGGGAGAGATGGTAGGTGGATAAGAGGGATGGAGAGAGAGAGTGAGAGAGAGGGAGGGAGAGATGGTAGGTGGATAAGAGGGATGGAGAGAGAGAGTGAGAGAAAGGGAGGGAGAGATGGTAGGTGGATAAGAGGGATGGAGAGAGAGAGTGAGAGAGAGGGAGGGAGAGATGGTAGGTGGATGAGAGGGATGGAGTGAGAGTGGTCGAGGGAGGGAGAGATGGTAGGTGGATAAGAGGGATGGAGTGGAGAGTGATCGAGGGAGGAAGAGATGGTAGGTGGATAAGAGGGATGGAGTGAGAGTGGTCGAGGGAGGGAGAGATGGTAGGTGGATAAGAGGGATGGAGTGGAGAGTGATCGAGGGAGGAAGAGATGGTAGGTGGATGAGAGGGATGGAGAGAGAGTGAGAGAGAGGGAGGGAGAGATGGTAGGTGGATGAGAGGGATGGAGAGAGAGAGTGAGAGAGAGGGAGGGAGAGATGGTAGGTGGATGAGAGGGATGGAGAGAGAGAGTGAGAGAGAGGGAGGGAGAGATGGTAGGTGGATGAGAGGGATGGAGAGAGAGAGTGAGAGAGAGGGAGGGAGAGATGGTAGGTGGATGAGAGGGATGAGAGAGAGAGTGAGAGAGGGAGGAAGAGATGGTAGGTGGATGAGAGGGATGGAGAGAGAGAGTGAGAGAGAGGGAGGGAGAGATGGTAGGTGGATGAGAGGGATGGAGAGAGAGAGTGAGAGAGAGGGAGGGAGAGATGGTAGGTGGATGAGAGGGATGGAGAGAGAGAGTGAGAGAGAGGGAGGGAGAGATGGTAGGTGGATGAGAGGGATGGAGAGAGAGGGAGAGAGAGGGAGGGAGAGATGGTAGGAGGATAAGAGGATGGAGAGAGAGTGAGAGAGAGGGAGGGAGGTAGGTGCATGAGAGGGAGGAACTTTGCTTCTATTATACCTATAAATCCCAAACTACTTAAGATATAATGATAAATGATGTATCATTTTAAAGCTTGTGGTGTATTGAATTAAAAAGGGTACAAAACTAATTTCATTATTTTGAAATTTATTACCCCCGCTGTGATAAATCACACATTATGACTGGAAAATAAATATCTGTGAAGAACTATTGGAGTGGTGATTAGACGTACCAGTAATTAACATGTTTGTGGGCCTTCTTTCAGTCTTACTGACCTGGGGCTAGTTGGTCTTTCTGATGCCCGGTCAGGAAACATCAATACCAGGAAACTAACGACTGTCCAACATATCTGTTAATTGGACATCGAAACTTGCAAATTTGAACAAATCGTGAAATTATTATGGGCACTCATGCCTGCCATATTTCCAGTCATACAGTAATTTAGGCCAATGAGCTCGCTGTGCAATTAACGAGTGCATGCTTCGTTAACACAAGGTCACAGTGGGAGTAATGTGTGCCTCACCTGGCCCAGGTAAACAGTCGAGGTGAGTGTACCAGGTCTCTCACCTGGACATACCTGGACACACCTGTCACCGTGGCCCACACTAAATTATACCTGTGGCGTCACACAAAGCTTTCATTCATTGATTCGTGCAGAGTTTTTACAAAAAGTGAAGAAAATAGCAGGACTCATAACATTTTCAGTTTTATAATAGTAACTATGCACTACCGTTTTAATTATATTATGCAGATTTGTAGCTGTTAAATTGTGTTTGTTGGTATTGCATTGTTTTCCTAGTTAATGTATTTGTATTTCAGCATAATTAGAAGTAAATGTGATGTTTGCTTATATATTTATCATTGGTAAAAGTTTGATTTATTAAAAACATTTATAAAATAATTATTTCATGTTATTTTTATTTATTTGTTTATTTCCCAAGTGCTTACACATGCCCTCTTTCGTAACATTTTGTTGTGTCATGTCACACACAAGAAAATATCATTTATTCTACAATATACATTTTAATAAGGTTGATGAAACAGTGGCTAATCCCAATGTTAACAGATTTGAGAAAGACCAAATATTACAATCATCCATATTTTGTGAAGATATTTCAATATGTCATGGATTTTGAAAAAAATGCTATGTACTTAAAACTATTCACCTGTAAATCATAATAAATAAATGTGATATTTCCAGCACAATATTGGACTTTTTTGTGTATTCAGAGTTATTTTTAAACTTATATTTTGGGTGATGAAATTACGTAACACGGCAAGGTTTGGCATGATATGCACGCATTTTGCAAGTTGTGCTGTATTTTAAATCAGTGATCATGGACCATTTCACTGACATTGTTAAGAGTTCACACGTCCAATTTTGCTCCTTAAAATAAATTTCACTCCTTGACATGTACTTGTGTAACAAAAGCTGTCACCACCAGCGAGAGTACATCACCGGGTAATTTTCCAGTTTGTCATGGAGATGCTTTTGCCAGTTTGTGATACGACAACTGACAGACTTCCATTGTAAGAGCATCCTTAAATTTGTCAACTGACCTTTTTTTATTTATTTGTGGATCTTTCATAATGGCTCTTTGTCTTTGTTGAATTATCTCAGTACATAAAATTGGTTCTATAAATAATAAACGGAATTATAGTCAACACAAATCTAAAATCAAGCCAAACAGTTGTCAAGCCAGTGGTGGCTTCTGATCAATAGACTGCCACCTGGTGTATATTTAGCAGACTAGTGTAACTTGATACTTGTTCCCTAGATGGCACCACTTCCAGCACTTGCCTCAGAGTTGTGAAGTTGGAATAGTGTTTACGGATTGATAAATGATTTTCTAATCATTAATTTGAATTATTAAACATAAATCAATTAAATGTATATTAATATATATTCATGTTATTTTATAAATTGATGTTGACCATATTTTTTATTCTTTAATATAATTGTGCTAAATTTGTTTAGATCTTGCTAATACCTTCTCTTTGCCAATGACTGACGTTCTCATGTATGTTTTCAAGGCAGATTGTTAGCTTGACGTTATAGAGAGTAATTGGTATGTGACTCTGGTAAAGGCCATATCCTGGGTTAAAATCTACTCTGTCCCATAATGACAAAGGGTTGATGCTCTTTCAAATGTTGATACTGCCAAAATATTTACATATTGTATATAAGAATACACGACATAAAACAAAGCCTTTAAATTTGCCATTTTACAGAAACTCCCCAGGTTGCCCAGTTTGGATTTGTTGCTCTAGCGTGACGTCAGTCGTGGTTTGGGCGAAATCCAGCGCAGTGCAGTGATGCAATGATGTGTAAATATAATTGAGAACACTGGTTGCCGCCACCACGACAGCTCCCATTTAATGTCAGTTTTTAAAATGTGTCATCAAACTTGTGATTTTGGGGTTGTTATTATATTGAATAATACACATGTACAAGCGTATGTTTATGGTTATTAGAATTTGGGGGAAGGGGCAAAATATGGCCTTTAAAGGGTAATACTGGTAGGTTAGGGTGTTGGCAGGGTGCCCTGCTCAGGTATCTGTTTTCTCATTGCAGTCAGAGTTTGAGCAGCTTGGACGGTCAGGATGAGGACACCGAGGATGAGGATGAAGATGAGGACAGCAGCGTCAGCGACCGCAGTGGCAGTGGCGCCTCCTACCAGGAACGAAGCAAATCACCCGTTGCCATGGCGAGGCGTGGTGAGCGTATACTGTATATGTGGCTGGTTGTGGATAGTTGTGGTTATTTTGTCAATTCTACACTGCCTTAGTTCATGTAGCTGTGTAAGTAAGTAGCTGTGTAAGTAAATAGCTGTGGACAGTGGTAGTTATTGTGTCCATTCTTCACTGCCTTAGTTCATGTAGCTGTGTCAGTGAGTTGATGCGGACAGTGGTGGTTATTTTGTCCATTCTACATTGCCTTAGTTCATGTAGCTGTGTAAGTAAATGGCTGTGGACAGTGGTGGTTATTTTGTCCATTCTTCACTGCCTTAGTTCATGTCGTTGAGTGGCTGTGGACAGTGGTGGTTATTTTGTTCATTCTACAGTTCGTGTAGCTATATAAGTGAGTGGCCATGAGCAATGGTAGTTCTTTGTGTACAAACAGTTTTCTGTAGTAAAAACAACATGGCCAAATTCTTCCCTGAGATGTTGAGTTTCTTTGAACGAAGGTGTACAGTAAGGTGACATGGACTTGGAAGAAGGCTGTGTAGACAGTTGGTGTTTACTTGCAGGGACAGAGCAAGGAGGTGTGACACAGGACCAGGACAGTGACATGATGGACACGACTGGGGCAGGGTCAAATGACAGTTCACAGACACAGGTCAGTCTTTTACCCTCATCTGCACACTTTCAACTAAGACACAATGGCGAGTTCCAACTCGATACATTTCTCTGATTTGGTAAACACTGTCAAAGAAATGGTTGACGTGGCTCGAGTTAAAGATATCGATTGTAGATAATATCCTGCCGTAATAATGTCACATTCATGTCTGGGTACATATTTTATTGGACGCTTAGTGAGACGATAACAGCAATAAAGTCGTCTCGTGTAGAGAGACCTCTGGTGGGATGAGCACTAACTGCATGACCGGGTGTTGCCATGTGATAGAACTGGGAATGATGTATTTTATTGGCACACCAGACAGCGTGGAAGTATCGAATACGCTTCGGCAAATGTCAAGTGTCCGAAGTCGCAATTACACAGCAGCCATTCTTAGTTATGTAACAGTCGAATGTTACACAGCATTACAGCGGGGAGATACTTGACATTGCGGGGTAATGCATTGGCGGTTGGTTCATCGCTGGCAGATTTAGCGTTGGTTCCAGGACTAGCGTCTGGACAATGACGTCATAAACATTGAGTGCGTCTTGATTGCCGGTGGGGCACCAGCTTATGGCAGGAAGTTCGAAATGTGTTTTTCAGATGTGACATAAAATACATAGGTGTGTTCGTTGTACCTGGTGTATTCCATGGAGAGTAAATGGCTCAAAAATTGGGTGAAATTGTTTAACCTTACGCAGGTCCATAGCTGCCTCAAAAACCCTGGTCACCCCTTGATGTCTCCCACACTCCCCAGGTGGCAGCATGGTCTGTGGGAGGAAGCCAGTTAGCTGATAGATGGCAGCACAAGATGTGGTGCAGTATTTTTCAACTCTTCAGAGATGTTTGGATCTGTTAAATGTCCTTGCTAGAGGATGTTTAAATGTCCAGTGATAGATTTGGATGGAACCGGTCACCATTTTCAATTTGAAGTGATTTATGACAGGAATTAATCTGCACTGATGTTGGGACATTTAGTAGTTACCAAATGTAAAGGGTAAACATATGTGATTAACATATATATTTAGCAGTTCTGATAATTGATGATGACAACAGATTGGTATGTAACTACTGCATAAGACTACAGATCATCCCCAAAGTATAATTATTGTGGTCACCCGTCCTGTTACATTATTTAGAGATTTACTTGTCTTTACAATGTATAGCTGGATTTCACTCTTTGTCTGGGAATTATTTCTCTCATTATTCCAAGGAATGTAAAAAAATATGACAATGGAGTAACCTGACTTAAAAAGTATCGTTACTTTAATGATTCTCCTTTCAAACTGTCATCAATTTACTTTGTTTATTTAATGTTACGTTTGATCTGTGCATTCAGCTTGCAAGATTTGTTTGAAAAAATGATGTAAAAGTCCTATTTCGCACAAGTTCATAATAGCAATATGTCCATTATAGAGAGGTCTTCGTTGCGTAACAGAGAGCCTTCACATAACCCGCACAAGGACAGTAACAATTAAGGCATTAGTTGATCACACTCTAATTGTAACAATGGTAGCATGAAAGGATGATTAGTTGATGGCTTTTAGAGAGTAGATTGATTCTAATTGCACCTGTCCATTTTGCGTAACCACCGCAATGAGTGTCATG
Organism: Ridgeia piscesae; assembly: GCA_025642075.2. Taxonomy (NCBI): domain Eukaryota; kingdom Metazoa; phylum Annelida; class Polychaeta; order Sabellida; family Siboglinidae; genus Ridgeia; species Ridgeia piscesae. The sequence continues at coordinate 289,876 of JAODUO010000134.1, forward strand.
GGGGTGGAGTGTCATGGGGTGGGGGTGTCACGAAATGTTGTGTCAGTTAACTGGGCCCTGGTAATGATTTCCCACGGTTCATTAAACGAAATTGGTTTTTCGTTTTGCAACGCTCTGGGTAACTGCGTGCCTCGATACACTAGGAATAAATGAAACACATGTTGATTTAGATCGTTCTGGGTTATATTTGGCTGTGACCCTTGTAAAGGATAGGTTTGTATAAATGGAGAGGAATCGTTTGGTGGGAATTTGAAGGCTCCCAGCTGGAGTGACTGATCTATGCTCAGTTCTGTGTCAGAGAGAACAGAGCAGTAGTTCTTGAAGATTTGACAAAGCCGTGAAACAGATAGCAACTGGCAAGCTCTTTTCAGTTACCAAGAGTATGCATTTTTAGATATCATTAAAATTTGTTTTTAAACGGATTGAGCGCACAGTGAACACTGCTTCGTGCATTAGTAATCTTTGAGCTGTGAAAATAATGTTTCTGATTTCATTTCTTTCTTAAGTGTCACATTTTGTATCTGTCTTAAGTGAGAAAAAACATATTAGTGCTGGCATATACCCAGAAGCCACAATGATTCTGTGCTAGGAAAATATCTGATCGCCATGGTTACCTTTGTGTGGATTTATTTCTATGAATGTCATTGCAATGGTAGGTTCAACCAGACTTGAGGTATTTCATGTGCAGTTTTATTTATCTTAGTTTTATCAATGTATAGTTTCATTTATCTTAGTTTTATTAATGTATGGTATAAATTATATTAGTTTTATTTTTATGTGTATACCTTTTTGACTTATTTAATATAATCTAGGCTTTTCTTAAATATTATTTATTCTGTTAAATGGATTTATATGTTTCTTAGGATTTTTTGCTTATTTTGTAATCACCCGTGAACAGGAGACTGGCCCCGGATTTGATGGAGGATATATAAATTATTGTGGTTAGATCAAATATATTATTAATATTATAATCATGTATATCCATATATGGCGATCTTTATAGTGTTATTTGTATGTAGATGTGTTCAGCCCATATTCAAGTGTTTGCCCTGTAGCTGCAATGTCAGCAGTATGCAGACATAAATTTGTCAAAACTTAAGTAATGTGCAACCAAGCGTGACACGTCTGTCACTAGTACTCACAAACAACACATGTTTTGTTGTGGTTTTTTCAAATGATGACATGGTTTGTCAAAAAAAACGATTCAGTGAATGCGTGAAGTGAAAGATGACGGTCAACATAGCATTTAACTACTTTACAATGTTTTCTTCAGAAACACTTACTGCGCATGTAAAAAATCTTTCAACATTTGACAGATGACTTTACCTACATTAAGAAATGTCTTTGGTTACTTTAAAAAGCTTCTAACAAAGTAGATACAAACGGACACTTGTGTAGCATTTCAATTTAGGTGGCTGTGATGTTTCTGTTAGTTACAACATTTGCAGTTTGTTGATAAATCACTGGATTAAAGTAAGATTTTTTATATATTTAAAGAAACACTATCAAATCAGGCATGAATAGTATATTAAATTCAAATTAAAAACAAAATTACCCTAACAATAGAAATACATGTAACAGACTTCTGTACTACCTGAGTACCTGAGTGTCCTCAGTGACCTAACTCCCTCAGGGACATGATATCCTCAGGGATCCTCAGGAACCTGATATCCACAGAGGCCTGAGCTTGTTGGTGCAATGACCAGGAGACATTAGATAAATCATAAACAGGAAAAACAAATAATCATCATTAGAAAATGAAGATTTTGAGAAGAAATACCATTTTCAACAAATAAATTTTTTTTACAAAACAAAATAGTAAAGTTAATGGGGGATTAGAATCATGGTGAATTGATTCCAGATCAATGCAATGCAACAAAGAAAGAATGCTTAGTTTTAGGAATGAAAGTCTGAAACAAAACAGTTGTATCAACCAGAAAAATGCGAGCAGCTGAAATTGACACTTTCTGACATGATCGACCTAATTAGTGTGTAATGGAGTGGCAGTCCTCAGTTAGAACACTTAATTGGACTGGCTCCCACTGAAACAAAACCTGCACGTTCATTTATGTTTCCAAAAAAGTGGCTGATGAAGTTACCACATTATCTTCACGCCCCGTAGAGTTCGGGCTTTGATGTGGGTCAGACGGATTTGGGAAGAGGTCAAATTTCACAGCATGTTTCCCTTCCCATATCCCTACTTACTTTATCCTCCCAGTGGGAGAGAGAGGAAGAGAGGTGTGTATGTGTTGCTAGTAGGTGAAATTATATTTATTCTGTTGCTATGGAAACCGTTGCTGTAGCAACAGGTCTTATCAAGTTACCACTGTAACGCTGAAAGGGTGGAATTGAAAATGTTCTTGGCTAGGTAGATTATTTATATTTAATGTTCCTATTTAGATACTTGTCAAATGTGTAGTTCATGTATTTGTCCATACTTGGTGTGTGATGTATTTATTTTATACATGCTAGATATAGCAGCTTGCATTTGGCATATCTAACTTAGTGGAAGATGCAAATTGTGTGTTGTTTCATTTACAGTAACACACTTGCAATCTTCATTGTCATTTAATTTACTAATAACATTTGGCTAATGTTGACTCCTAAATGTATTCTTTTTATTGCATTTGAGGTGTACTTTATAAAAACATGATACTTTCATATATAAGTACTTTCTCTGCTACTAATAGATAACTTGGTTGTGATCTGCACAACAAAGTGATACGTAACTATGTTTACGTGAATCACTTTGAGATTCCTGTCAAGTGGGATTAATTATGCAGCAGGATTATGATGAATATTCATGCATGTGTAGTGAACCGTGCAATGACTGTTGATTTAAACACTGTGAAGGTGTTGGATAAAACCAAAATCTGGCAAACTGAACTGAATGTTCATGACTTTGTAATGAAATGTGGGCATATAATTACATGATGTAATTATGTTAACATGATTAATAAAATAATTATACATTACAAAGAGTATTTTTTAAGAATCCCTTTTTTAAAGAAATGTATATCTGCTAAATTGACGGGTTTATAGCACATTTGGTAATGTAGCATATTTTAATGACATTATTAAAAAATATGCAAAGTAGCTTATGACTTTGGTAATGTTATGATTAACATTGTGAAGTGTGTTTTTAATTACTATCCAACTATTGTTTATGATTGCTTTATGTGAAACTGAAGCTAATTTGAACAAAATAGTGTTTCAGCTATTTATGGGGCAACTTTAGCCCAGTAAAGTTTTTATAAAGTTTAGTGCCATAGAAGATGACTCACCCACTAGGATGACTGCCAGTGTGTAGAAATGTAGTCTCTTGAACCTAGAAACCCCTGTCATTCAACCCCTGATAGTGCATATAGCCATTACCCTAATGCATTTCCTGCTGCCCTGTTTCACAGCAGCACGGACCCATGCTTGAGTTATCTCAGTGCAGAATGTCTGCTGAGAAGGAATTCGGCCATGTGTGGTGAGCAGAGTCGGCCATGCGGAACGGCGCATGCAGGCACAGCTGCATTGTCCAAGCACTGACCTATTTCCACCTATTTAATAAGCATAAAGCGTGCCACGGCTGGCAAGTATTATACGATAGCCAAGACCTTTTGGTCCGACAGTGTCCACTCATGTTTGCTGGATTGCTTATTACTGTTGAATGATATCAGTCCAGAGCCATTAGCAATTGAAGTGCAGCATGATCTCAGATTGCACGGACACACTCGCTGTGGTGTCTACAATAACATGCGGCGGAAATTACATAGTCAGGTAGGATGGTTACGAAGCTCAAACGTTGGGTTTATTGTGATTCAGGTTGGGGTCGAGAGTTTATTGATTTGGTCCACGTTTGTCCTGTGTTCTTTGTTCTTCTTGTGTCGTTGATGTCAGCGCACAATGAAGTGACACTGCCCGTGTAGAGTAAGCATCTACTCGCAATTATTTATGGATTATTTATAACACATTAGTGGCACTATGTTTGGGTCTGTTAGAAGTGTGTCGAGAGGCAGAATAGAGGCTAACACGCTTCTGTACTGTGGGTGTGTTATGTGGCTTAAAATGTGTTGGGCTTTCTTCCGTCTCCTTTCTATGTGTGGTAAACGACAGCCGTAAAAGACAACTTATGAACTCTTAGTTCATGATGTACACTGTAGACATCTCCAGTTTCCCCTCTTGTGACCTGTGTGTGTGACCTCTGCCAACCCTTCCTGTGCTTGGTTGCCCTGGTGTGGGGGTTTATCTCCAATCTCGTGTTCATATCCATTCAGACAGGATTGGGGTGTTTGAATGGAGTGTATTTACTCATCTTTGGAAAGAGTACTTGAGGGTGAGCACGAGTGGGATCACCTTGGGCCAGGGCACAAGTGGGTAGGATGTAATTATATTCTATATTTTATTACATGACAGGCGCTGCACGGCTTCATTCAGTAGTTTCTGTATTGCATCTGAATAATGTCAATACACTCAGTCTCCTCTCAGTTCGTTGTTGTGCCTTATCATTCCATTCTGATACTCTATTCTGATGTATGAAGGTAAGTGTAAGATTATTCATAAATATTCCATCACATGTTACAGTGAGTTCCTCGGTATAAATAGATAATTTCCAGCAAATTTAAATGTTCACATATGCCACGTTCTATCAAATAAAATAAAGTACTAACATACTTCCAACCCACAAGAGAGAAGCTGCCGTGATCATAGAATACTAATGAAAAGCTTATGTCATTTGGGTTTTATAGAGACGTAAACGTTCGATTTACAGTTAACACGTAACCCCGTTTTTGCCTGTGATATTAAAAATGCAGTCAAATGTTATTCGTGTTTTTGTTACGTGTCCCGCCATCACTGCGCCGTCATCAAACGTGACGTGACGTCTGTGACGTCTGCTCTACTGCAGCAGTATAAATCGATTGTGCCTTTTTGCGCCCGTTTTTTTGCGGCCCTGTATGCGCGTCATGGCATTATTCCTCAACCGTTTATTTCGCTGGCATTTATCCGGAGTGCCGCTAATACCCATCGTTGACAATGCCAGCCTCCGCAGCTAGTTGTTATGACACGGACGTAGTTACGGCTATTACTCATCGACTCCCTAGATACTGGCTCATGGGGATTGTACCCGTGATGACGGGAATCACATCCAGGGAGTAGGGATCAAGGGACGGGAGGATCTATTAGGAAGAACACATAAGATACTCTGAGACTGCCTGTTGCAAAGTCACATGTCGGGCAGCACTTCACCTGCTGAATATTCATGAGCTCTGTCTGTGTCGTGTCGTTGGACTATTCCGTGGCAGCACGGTAGGGAGCATTAATTTCATTGAGTCTACATATTTTTTCATCTGTCCATTTAAGGGTCTTAAAATCTTGATTAAAATTCCGGTTGTCAATACAGTGTCTGCTGTTGGTTATTTCAGTGAATAATGTTATTATACAGTGATATAATACTTCAGTGTCCAGTGTTATTTCCGTTATTATGTTAAATTTAAAATCCAAGTAAGTTCTCATAGTTATACTGAAATTTTATGAATATAATTTTTTATTTGTATTCCAGAAAAATTCGGAAGTGAACATATTTTGGTCGAACAATGTTTGCTAGAATTTAAGAACGGACAATGTACGTGATTGTGATGCTTGGAAACATTTCCTTGTCAAAACCAGGGTTTAATCGTTGTAGTTGCAGGCCGAGTGTGTTCTCTGTGTCAGTGTTTGCAGCAGTGTCTCTGGATGAGGTCATTACCCTATGTGGGCTACAATCAGAGTTGTGTAGTAACGGGTGGGTGGGTGGGTGGGGGAAAGGGAATATGCAGGAGACTGTGAACAGACATTCCAGTTCTTTGTTCAGAATGTTTGTGTATTTGATGTGCGTGCGTGCGTGCGTGCGTGCATGCGTGCATGCGTGCATGCGTGCATGCGTGCATGCGTGCATGCGTGCATGCGTGTGTGCATCTCTTGCCCAGGTAACTGATATAATCCTTAGATAAGTACCATAGATACATAGTACACATGATAAATGTATTAGAAACAAATTCCCATAATTGTTATTATATTTATGTGTGTGTGTATATATATATAATATATATATATATATATATATATATATTGTGAGTTGTTGTTTTTATTCAAATCATGCCTATCTTATTGTTTTAATTATTACTACACATGTATATGGTAATTAAAACAATAACAACTCACGACACAAAACGGTGTTCTACTTTAAGCTGCAATACTCGTGTTAAGAGACCTCATTTTTATTTATCTTTGAAAGACACTCATTCCATCCCTCCCCCATAAGACCCCACCCTCCCTCCCATTGACACCTGCACCCCTTGGAGGTGACAGGGGAGGGTGACCACACCCCTCATGAGGTCACAGCTGGTTAGTGATATGACCATTGTGACTGAGTTATGACTTCTGTAGCTGCTATGGATTTCCACTGACATGTAGCCATCACCTCATCTTGTTCTCACCCACCCCCTCACCCCCTGTCATGAAACGCCCCCTGGGTGTGGTGTGAGTGGTGGCTGTGATGGTGGGACTCTGTTCCATTCACCCGGCCTCTGTTGCCCTCCCTGTGATATCCCTAGGCTGGGAGGAACCGAACGGGATTGGGTTACTAGGTCTGTTTCCATCAGTGCTGGTGTCTGGGACTGGGACTGGAAAAGTCAGGGCTGGCTTCCCTCAGTGGGCTATACACCTCCCTGGCAGACTGGTTAGTTGCCTGGTAGTGGTGTTCCCTGGCAGTGTTTGGTTGACTCCCAGTCTCCCACTGGGGATAAGGCAGGGATGTAGGCAGAACTGATCCAGAGAGGTAGGTGATTAACTTCTGTGGATTAACTGTAAACAGTTATTGTTCACCTCTGATTGTCTTTAATCTGGTGCAAGGCTGCCCCTTATATGGGCCCTCAGTTTGTGTTTACTGGTGGATTAACTAAATCCAGAGCTGCCACTGGATTAGCTTGATACGTTTTTTATGTAGAATTACTGGTTAAATATAATTATTTTGATATATCGATTGAGTTACCAGTGGATTAAGGTTGGACCTACAGGTACCAACTGATTAACTTGATGCCAAGGATTACCGGTGGATTAACTTGATACAGTGTTGCCATGGATACTGTGTTTGGTGCTTGCACTAGATAGCTAGCTGTCTACTAGTTGCTGGTTGAATCTCCTCTCTCCTGCTTTTGCAGTTGCCGGGGTTATATCGGAGCATTACAAAGATTACATTTTACTTTAACCAAATGTTCCTGGATTGACTCTAATTGGCATGGGGGGGGTACACAAAACTCAGTGTATTATCTTGAACCAGATTATTATTATTATTGAATTATTATTAATATGTACAGAGATCATCTGGAAAGATTACACTGGCCCACTGAGCCATCACTGGATTATCTTACACATGGAAAACCACAGATCTTGAATTAACTCGATACGCGTAGAACAACCAGGGTATTGAGTTGAGGCACATGGCACTAGGACTGGTTTGATGACGAACTCGTAAAATGACATTACCAATGCACTGACGTATGCGCTCTGATACGATCTCCGCGACGTCACTGCCACGAATGATGTCACAGACACAACTCCGTTCCCAAAGGTCGTCGACTGACGGCAGACCCAGATGTGAAGTTATTCCGAGGTGACTGTGCTCGCGTAATTCACTCTACAAGTGCAGACTAAAGCCTCACTCCCAGTGTGTCATCCATCACGTGTGAATTAAAGCCTCAACATAAAATATGGTAGCATTGCATCCACAGGTCAAACATGAACAGATAATGACATTTGAGACGTGTCATGTGACAGTCATGTGGTGATTAAATCATGTGCAACGTCACAGGTGATCTGGTGTGGTTCTGGGAACGATGTTGTGTCCATCGTGTAGCAGTGTCTGCATGTTGAGATGTTGAGTCGGTGGAGTAGAGCTAAATATACAGCGGCGGCAATCACAGGCGCATTGGGACGTAGCAGTGTAGACTGCCACAGGTAAACCTTCTCACTTATCAGTGTATTGTGCATTTGATAGAGTCTCTTTGAGTTCAGTTTGTGAAGCTGCAATGTAGGTCTAATGTACGGGGCTGGTCGTATGTGACTGTGATGTCATAACTGGGTTTAGTCATCCATCTATATAGTACAACATCGTATCTGGCGAGAGACATAAAATTATATGATTCATCAGCCACGTTTGACTCGGCCAGTTTCATCACAGGGTTCATTGCCTTGTTGTGTCAAAGGTAACAAGTATGCTTAGTCATTTATGATGATGAACAGAACTACTGTTGGTGAGAGTAAAACAATGTGAATGTCTTAAGCTTACATTAAACATCAGTATATAAATGTTTTTCAAATGTTCTCGCGGAGTAATCTGCTGCATGCTTCAGGTCTCATTATGGGGTAAATACTGGTGTTGATTTTGTTTGCACATAATTCAGGTATACAGTTGACACATAATTGACAATGTGTCTAGCGTGCACATTGGGACAGTATAATAGACCCACATATCTGCCTGGCATTACAAACTAGTGAAACCTAGCTCCAATCTGATTAGAGCGTGAAATAATTGCCCGATATTGTCACAATTAATTGCTTCTTTGCATTCCATTTGACCCGGGCAACAACCACAGTGTCACAGCCACAGTGTCCCCCAAGCCACAGTGTCACAGCCACAGTGTCACAGCCACAGTGTCACAGCCACAGTGTCACAGCCACAGTGTCACAGCCACAGTGTCACAGCCACAGTGTCACAGCCACAGTGTCACAGCCACAGTGTCACAGCCACAGTGTCACAGCCACAGTGTCACAGCCACAGTGTCACAGCCACAGTGTCACAGCCACAGTGTCACAGCCACAGTGTCACAGCCACAGTGTCACAGCCACAGTGTCACAGCCACAGTGTCACAGCCACAGTGTCACAGCCACAGTGTCACAGCCACAGTGTCACAGCCACAGTGTCACAGCCACAGTGTCACAGCCACAGTGTCACAGCCACAGTGTCGCGTTTATTCCAACTTCAAAGGCACATGATGGGTTTATTTCCCATTTGCTGATAAGTCTTTAATGTTTCCGTTGCCCTAGTCTAGGCTGGTTGTCGATCTATCAGACCAATGATATCTGTGAGATATCGTTGTCTAGTCACCCATTAATCAGCCATTGTCAGCTGTTCCGGGGCAGATCTGCTACTGGCAAATGCTTCAAGCATTCTGCAGAAAAGTCTGTACGTGCCTTGTCAGTTTAATTGATGTTTTACCCTGCTTAACACCTGGATGAAAGTATGATTCACTGAATGGAGTATTTTGTCTAGCTACAGTTGCACTAGTTCGCTTGGTTGTCTGTATAACATATTATTACAAACATTTATGAAGTATTGTATGATATCCAGGCCATTATGCAGGATGACATTTTGGCCAGTCCACAAATTTTGCGGTAGATTCTTATTCTTAACTGCCCTCCATAGAAGCCAGTCCAGGTGTGTTTATATGTCCAGAGAAGCCCAATAAATAAGTTTGACATGCATTTCAAGCTTAATTCATGTTATCATTGCATTCTTTTTTGCTCCAAATTTTTTTATCTATCAACTGAAATTACCACCTGTCCAAAACAGATTTTACCTGTCCAAGAGACAGGTGGTCAGGTCTATATGTAAAGATATGATGATATTCACGATCAGTTCAGGCTTAATTCTGTACAGACTAAGATAGCTGTTGAAAAACAGTCACGCAATCGTAAGAATCATAAATAACAAAATAACTAATTATGTATGTGTGTCACTGTGGGTGTCCTCATGAACCGTGTGAAGCTTAGATTAAGTCAGTTTCAACATGTCAGAGTCTGATGTTGTGAAAGAAGATAGGAAACACAGAGTTATAAATTCTGCTAGTGCAATAGTTTGAAAGACATAATTCACACAATTCAGCTAGTGCAATGGTTTCATTAGTTTGAATGACATAATTCGCAAATACTTCTAAACCTTTGAATTAATACCTTGTCATCTTCGTTAGAATTGTAGCACCACTACTAGTGAATGTTGGTAACATTTTACGTTTTTGAATACTGCAGTGGTTTATTGCCTTAGGTATTATTGCTATGTTGGTGACTGTCAGCCAAGTATCCTGTGACATAAATCTATGGTCCACCAAATCTATTACACCACATTGCCAGGCGACCACAAACCCACAAACCCACAAACCCATAAACCCACAAAGTGTCAGTGTTATTGACCCGAGATAAAACTGTCCTGCTCTGAAATTGAGTTGCACTGAACACTGCCCCAGCCATAGAACACACTGAGCCCAGCTGAAGCTACAGAGCTTGTCATCTTTTTCTCCTGAAAGACAGCCAGGTTTGACTTTGTACTAGATAATCTTTCAGGTGCAAACTCTAATCCCCGTCGTCACTTATAAACTGTTGACAAATGCGTATATCCGTTGGGCCGAAATTGTTTTCCACCTGATAAGTTTGCAATGTTTTTAGGTGCAGCTGGATTAGCCAATAGATGTGTGCCCATCTTCGTTCCAGAAACCCGGTGCCGAGTTCATGATTTATAAATCCCGATGTTGACAGTTAGATTAGTTGGAATTGCCCTGAGAATTAACGCCACTTCTAGGTTCCAGGCCAGAGACGAATGAGATCATGGTCTGGATAGGTTCTCATTGGGGCAGTAATCTCAAAGAGTGGGTCATGGCTAAAAGATTGATGTGACTTTGGAGATCTTTTGTTTCAACATTATGGGTAAGGACATTACAGCTTAATTAAGTTTTGGAAACTTGTTTAATGAATATTGATTGACTTTATTTAGAATTTTTATTACGATGGATAGGTCTGACCTACCAGGGGAAGGGTATGTTACAGCTTTCATAAATTAACAGTATGAATCAACTCAATAAGGACATGACACATTAAAATAATTGTCAAAAAGCTTCTTGAAAATGTAATGTCAAGATATTAAAATAAAAACATTGAAGTTTTTTCAACATGAGTTGTGATGATAATTTAAATGCAATGTCCTTATGGAGAATCTGCTCACATTTTTTTAATCATTTTTATATGTCGTATGTAGGTAAAGTTACAATAAATTGTTGGTTGTACAAAATGTGTCCGTAGGTGGTCCGTCCACACTGACTGTAAGATAAAAAACAGATCCAAAAAAGGATTTGCTGTTCTTTCTAGGCTATAACAGCAGCTGTATTTATCAATCACTGTCACCAAGACACACCATAAAGGCCTCAGAAACATGTTCTTGATGGGGTTTGTGATTGATTACCTCATATGGTTCCAGTTTGAAGCTACTTTCAACTGACCTATATATCTGTCTACACTTTGATCAGTCTGAGTAAAAAGCAACATCTTAATGCATAAGCAGTTTTACTTTAGTCCAGATGTGAGCGGTAGTTTATTCCCATTGGTCGGTAATGATGTCGTTAACTTGGATTGGGAACTAACTGATATGTATCTCTTACAATCCTTCAGAAAACTAGTGTATGCATTGGTGTGACCATTATATAATATACATCCTGTACACCTACATATTGTACACATTTTAATGATTACAGGAAACTCTGAGCTTGAATTATGAGCTAATTAAGTTTGACGAATTGAAAAATATCAGTCACAGTAGAGCAACATTTTTAATCATATATATATATATATATATATATATATATATATATATATATATATATATATATAATAATGTGCTGGTGTCGTGCGTGCGTGCGTGTGTGTGTGCGTGTGCTTATATATTATAATACAATAAAATATAACAATAATGCAATAATGACCTAACTTAGTAGTTAACTACCTGTATTAAACACAGGAAATGATTATGTATAATAGTATACACTGTACTATAAAAGGTTGATCAAATTTATAATAAACAGAGACTAAAGTTAAAATTAACTCATTTATGTATGTGACCATTTAATGATTAGGGAAACTTTGGGCTTTTTGGTTATGAAATAATTATGGTATCCACATTTCTGTAATTTTATGCTAGGTACACACACCAATCGACTATGGCCGACTTCAGTTGGCAGTCAGCATAAAGAAGCAGTCGGTGCTAAACGCCAATTAATTCCACTGACTAGCACCGACTTCTGCCCGCACTACCAACCGTACTACCAACCGACTAGCGCTGACTGTCAGCGCCAGGCATGATCCTCATATCCACAATAACTACACGTTTGTCCCTTTGGTGTATGCTCGAAAATTTATACAAGAGAATTGTGCCTTTGTTCATAAAAATATGATGATTTTGGAGTTACCTGTTGCCATAAAAAATCATTACGATAATATTATTATCATTGCCATCATCTCGTCAACTATGGAAACAATCAGGCATGTCCACATACAGCGACCAAACATGTCCACATACAGCGACCAAACATGTCCACATACAGCGACCAAACATGTCCACATACAGCGACCAAACATGTACACATACAGCGACCAAACATGTCCACATACAGCGACCAAACATGTCCACATACAGCGGCCAAACATGTCCACATACAGCGGCCAGACATGTCCACATACAGCGACCATACATGTCCACATACAGTGACCAAACATGTCCACATACAGCAACCAAACATGTCCACATACAGCCACCAAACATGTCCACATACAGCGGCCAAACATGTCCACATACAGCGGCCAAACATGTCCACATACAGCGGCCAAACATGTCCACATACAGCGGCCAAACATGTCCACATACAGCGACCAAACATGTCCACATACAGCGGCCAAACATGTCCACATACAGCGACCAAACATGTCCACATACAGCGGCCAAACATGTCCACATACAGCGACCAAACATGTCCACATACAGCGACCAAACATGTCCACATACAGCGGCCAAACATGTCCACATACAGCGACCAAACATGTCCACATACAGCGACCAAACATGTCCACATACAGCGGCCAAACATGTCCACATACAGCGACCAAACATGTCCACATACAGCGACCAAACATGTCCACATACAGCGGCCAAACATGTCCACATACAGCGCCAAACATGTCCACATACAGCGACCAAACATGTCCACATACAGCGACCAAACATGTCCACATACAGCGGCCAAACATGTCCACATACAGCGACCAAACATGTCCACATACAGCGACCAAACATGTCCACATACAGCGGCCAAACATGTCCACATACAGCGGCCAAACATGTCCACATACAGCGACCAAACATGTCCACATACAGCGACCAAACATGTCCACATACAGCGACCAAACATGTCCACATACAGCGACCAAACATGTCCACATACAGCGCAAACATGTCCCATCCCAAACATGTCCACATACAGCGACCAAACATGTCCACATACAGCGACCAAACATGTCCACATACAGCGACCAAACATGTCCACATACAGCGACCAAACATGTCCACATACAGCGCCAAACATGTCCACATACAGCGACCAAACATGTCCACATACAGCGACCAAACATGTCCACATACAGCGACCAAACATGTCCACATACAGCGACCAAACATGTCCACATACAGCGACCAAACATGTCCACATACAGCGACCAAACATGTCCACATACAGCGACCAAACATGTCCACATACAGCGACCAAACATGTCCACATACAGCGACCAAACATGTCCACATACAGCGACCAAACATGTCCACATACAGCGACCAAACATGTCCACATACAGCGACCAAACATGTCCACATACAGCGACCAAACATGTCCACATACAGCGACCAAACATGTCCACATACAGCGACCAAACATGTCCACATACAGCGACCAAACATGTCCACATACAGCGACCAAACATGTCCACATACAGCGACCAAACATGTCCACATACAGCGACCAAACATGTCCACATACAGCGACCAAACATGTCCACATACAGCGACCAAACATGTCCACATACAGCGACCAAACATGTCCACATACAGCGACCAAACATGTCCACATACAGCGACCAAACATGTCCACATACAGCGACCAAACATGTCCACATACAGCGACCAAACATGTCCACATACAGCGACCAAACATGTACACATAACACAAACAGGTACATGTGACAAACATGTCCACATACAGCGACCAAACATGTCCACATACAGCGGCCAAACATGTCCACATACAGCGATCAAACATGTCCACATACAGCGGCCAAAGAGGCGTGGGGACATACATAAATGTAATTAAAGAATTATGTAAAAATAAAAATTTCAGGATAATTTTGTGGAATGGGGAAAGCAAAATTATGTATATCTGTGGCATCTGTTTTATGAACAAGCAATAAAAAACGGTGATTGTTCAACATGAGTAGGACAAAAATAATATACAACTTTCTAAAAACTTGGTCACCCGCCAGGTCAGTAAAATGTGTAAGTAAAAAATTAAACCTTGTGGCTTGAAAAAAAAAAGTTGAGGTATATCACGCTTATTGGCCAACTTAACGCTGATCATCGGTTTATGAAAAAAACCTGCACACATTGGGCAACTCATCATCGGATATACGCCTGTGGCACCAACTTGCTACCAGATACCTCCTTATCTAATGCAAACTGTGGATTAACACTGACCACCGATTCAGTATTTGAATCTGGTCAGCGCTATAAGGCCAACCATCGGCGTAAAGTTGCGCACACACCAACTTTTACGCCATCTAGTTGGCTGGTGTGTGCGTAGGATCAGTGTCAGTATCGTGTGCCCAAGACAAAAGAAAATATTTAAAATACTGGTTGCAAAGTAGATAAATAGGGTCATTCGACCACATTTTAATTTGAATATTTTATTTAGTAATTAGACTAAGTATAACAAAATAGTTTTCACCCTATTTGACTTAGAACTTAGGTACGAACTCAACGTTATGCCAATTCAAAATATGAAGTCTACAGCATGTTGTTTTAAACAGGGTTAAATGTCAAGAATTATTGTCTCATTTGGAGTGAGACAGACTAAACAATCCGTTGGTTTCACAGTCAAGTTTTTTATCCTCCACACAACAGTGATACAGGCTGGTTGGATTTCTTTCTTCATGAAATTTGTCACATTCCAGTGCACCCTTCGCCCTGGGGGTGTTACTTCACCCTGCAGTCAAGTCTGTCAAACTCCACTGTTTTCTCAGACAGACAAAAGGAGGCATTTAAAATGGAACAATTGCAGGTGACATTTCTGACCCCGAGACATGTAGAATGCATCAGTTATGTGGCTACAAAGGCCAGTGATGTGTTATTTCACCCCACTGGCAAGGGAGGGTTATTGATGGGGTTTTAGGGAGGAAATGTCCAACACCGCAAAGTCCACTTTGTTTCCGGTAGCCATACATCAGGGGAAGTGAGAAATAAGGAGAGAGTAAACGTTGGGAGAGGGCGGATGGAAGGGAGGTAGAATGAGTAAGGGTGTCATCTTTTTGTCAGTGATATGGGTGGCATATATTGTCACATATGGTCACATCGTCAAAGCATCATTTATCAAACAGCTCGGTTCTCCAAATGGGCGGTAAGCTTAATTCCTAAAGTCAAGTTTTGCACAATTTTAGATTTACTTCACTCTTTGTCCACCTTAAATTAAATGAAGGTGGACCGTCGTTGTCATTAAACTACTGTTTATAGAAATCATTTAGGGCTGTGGCCTTAATTGGCAGGTGGCTGTAATACTAGGATGATTGTAACGCATACAGTGTTCATGCTGTCACAAATTGTCCTGTCTGTGTGAAATATGTTGATGATTTTAGCAGAAGTGTTCTTTCTCGTGTTAAACCAATTGTGTGTATCTTACTAAACTATTCATGCACAATGGGTTTGAACACCTTTGACCAATTGGCGCAGTACTTATGTGCTAAATCAATTTCTCGAAGGAGTTTTAACGTAACAACCATATAACCACATCTATTAAAAGAGTACTTTGCTAACACAGTCGGCCGATATTACATTAATCCAACCAAACTACAAAACACCTATTGACGACAGGCAAATGTCACACCGAAGTCTAATGACAGCAGTTTGGCAAGACTGGTGAGCCAGGCAGAGTTACATGGCATTAGGAAGATTGATGAATTACTCTGAGGCTGAGTATATGTCACTATACTGGCTGCTTTAGTCACTTTGGTCTCATAGATTACCACTTGTTACCATGGGTTACCACTCATTACCATGGGTTACCACTGGTCGTCATGGGTTACCACACAGGTTTTTGGTACCCAGTTTCAGCATCATTTCAGTAAATCTTCTCCCTACTTGAACCTCTTACAAGGAGAAGTTAGCGATATCTTCCAACATTTCCTGTATCCACGAATGTTAGGTTGTGATTTGGTGAAATGGTTGAGACTAAACAGAAATGATTGGCAGACCCATAGATAATGTGGGCTAGCAGTGGATTGTTTACAGTTTTGTCACCAGCTTTGAGACATTTGGTGTGACTCAGTTTGGTTTTCCTTCACCCCACATGTGCTGGAAAAATGCAGCTGATGGGATATAAGATCAAAGGCCAAAAGGGTGACTAGAGGCAAAGGTTCCCATGTGTGAAGTAATCAAAGTCCCTCCCTGCTTCTTTATTTGCTGTTTTGTTTATGTAATAACCTCAGAGGATTTCTCTGAAGTGAGTCCATTGTTTGACGTTGGACCACAACAAATTCAATCAATCTAAAATACCTCAGTAAGTCATCTTTTCAGGCCTCAGACCAGGCCACACTGGCTTCAATCCAGGCCACTTTGGCCTCAGTCAAGGCCAGACTGGCCACAATCCAGGCCATTCTGACTACAGTCCAAGCCAATACTACCTACGTCAATCACGGCAATTGATGCATCAGTCCAACCCACTCCAGCTTCAGTTCTGACCATTTTAGCCTCACTCCAGGCCAGTTGAGGCCACTCTACGCCTCAGAATAAGAATAAGGAAGTTTATTTAGACCCTAGTACAATCAACATAAAATACAAATATATATATATGTATGTATATCCTTAAATTTCATATATACAATACACGTGTTAAATAATATGTATTAAGGGGTCAGTGACTCCTGTTAAGACTAACCAGTTGCTATCACAGAAGCAACTAAAATAATTATTTATCAAATGTATATCATGACTACGCACGTGTACATATTATGTAATTAGGCTGTTTGCAAGTATATAGTATAACCTCAGTGAAAGATATTTATCGTACAAATCAATGTATACATTGACACAAATCAGATACATACACGCATGTATGTGATATATATATATATATATATATATATATATATATATATATATATATATAACAATTGATAATTGAAAACATTTCAAACATTTTTTTTTAATTTGGCATAATTTGTAAAACCTTAGAAACTGTTAGTCCAGGCATCTACAGTGTCAGTCCCGAATGCAGCAGCTTAGGCCAAATATGATATGTAATCCATACCCAGGCCTGTCCTACCGGGCAATCAATGCACACAGGATGTTTTGATTTTGTCACATGTCCCCACCACTCCAGCACTGGGCCAGACCTATGTGGTGCTGGCACCACCACAGCAGTGGCACCGCTTGACCCAGGTGGTGCCTGCAGGAGCTGGCAGTGAGTTGGTGTATTGACCACTGAATGGTGACAGGTCAGTGATGACCCTGCACTGGTCAGTGGATGGACAGCTGTCACAGAACACACAATTAGCCAGCAGGTGAGTGTAGGGAAAGGCGTGGGAATGGGAAGCTAAACAGTGAGAGGGAGAGGTTATGTCACCAGGGATAAGTCCCCCCATGTCTGATTGCTATAGGGAGGAAGGTTGAGGTGGTTTGAGGCAGCCAGGGAGGTGCTGAGGGAACAGAGACTGTTGTCCCATTTATACAGTCAGGTATCTGGGATAGAGCACAAACTCAGTGAGGGGAGAAGGGGCAGGAATGTCCCAGGTCATGGTGGGTTGTTATAAGACTACGGCCAGGTTTTGGGCAGTATGCGTTGGTCCAATGGCTGGCACATGGCGACCACCTCATAGGGACCATCTCACCGGCAGCCACGTGCACGTAAACAATGTACTCAAATATGCAGAGTATGCCAGTTGTGAAACGGTTACAGATGTTTGTAATGGGCTTTGAACGGTTGAATTCTTCTCACAGAGTTTGTTGTTACCAGTAATGTGCGGTGTGTGGTTTAATTCTGGTGCGGTTTTCTCTTATCATTCGCGGTTGTTGTATCCTCAGTTGTTGCTTGTAAAATCAGTTTAGTTTGTTTATGTCACGCTTTATTTTCTCCTCAAATGTTTATTTCTTGAGATGCATTATAATCCTTCTCTGCCAACAAGTAGACTACCTGCTACTCATGAACAAAAAAGTAAGGTTAACCAAGATAATATATTATTTCCAATGTTTATCCCAAGTTGTGTGCAAGTAAATCATCCTTATGTAAGCTTTACAGTATCACTGAGTTGCTGTTATTAAACAAACCTTTGACCTCTCTATCTGACCTTTGACCTGTCAGCCTGGTGGGCCCTAGAGTTCACAGAATGATGTCAAGAATGTCCTGAGTCACCAGGTCACTGAGTCTGTGTCACCAGCTGTGATAGTACTCAGCTGGACACACAGTTAGTCCTGGTCAGTGACAGGTGTCTCACCGGGTGGGCCTCCCACCTCATTGACACAGTACATGAACATGCTGTGATTTTCAGACTGCAGCCACTTCTGTCGTTTTTAACACTTAAAAATTCAACATGGCCAGGAAAGTGGGCATTGTGTGAGGAATAAACATTGGTTGTAATAATATATATATATATATAATAATATAAAGTAACATAAAAATAATATATATATATATATATATTATTTTTATGTTACTTTATTTTATTGTCATGGTGTATAATCTATATTTATTTGCGGCCATTTACAATCAATTAAAATATAAAAATGGTTCAGAATAAAAATATATGTAATACTGACAATAATATGATGTATAGTGTACAACAAATAATACCAATAATAAAATAAATACAATAAGAAAATGATGTAGAATATGTCAATAAGGTACTAACTAAAAGTAAATACAAAACAACAATGATGTAGTAATATGATCATAAATAATGGTTTAGGCTGTCAGAAACCTGAATGTCTAGTGGCTGGCTCATTTAAATATAAATTATTTCATTTAGTTAATGTCAACAGTTTCTGAAAAGTTTTTAAATGCTTTCAAGTATATGTTTATTGGACCTCCTGTATCTACAACATTACGTAGAATAAAATCATTGCATTTTTCTCAACATCTGTGGTGTGTGTAGATCGCAGTGCCTCAATGGTAGAGCTTCGGACTCTTAACTAAGAGAACCCGGGTTCAAATCCTGTTCTGTGGTGTTAAAACCTTGGGCAAGTTTTCTCACTCTACATTGCTCCAGTTCACTCAGTTGTATAAATGACTACCTGGCTATAGACAGTGGTGGATATGTATATGAACACTCAGTCTTCGCACATTAATTGTAGCATATGGCTGGATGTGTCCCAGAGAAGTTGAGATGGGGTCTGATTGAACATGTCTGCCAGGGAAGTAAAGTGTAAAGCGCTTTGAGCAATCCTGAGAATTAAATACTGCGCTATATAAGAACTTACTTACCTTCTCCATCTCTAAATAAAATCCTAGTCACTGACACGACACATAATAACACTTCTGAATTTTATTGTACTCCAAGACTAAATACATTGACAAGACTAAATACATTGACAAGACTAAATACATCGACACGATTTGCCTTTGGAAAATGGAGCGCCTATTTCAGTTTCCTGTTAACAGTTCACCTACAGAGGTATCCGTAGGACCATATCAGTATCTGAGTCGGATATGTTTAAGTCAATGGCATTCCTGTAACTTTTTTGTCTGTGGTCTCACGAGGCTAAGTGTTTTATAGGAAGGTTGGCAGGTTGTTACATGTAGGTTGCCATAGCCCTGCCCCGGGGGTAAATAGTGGTACTATGTTGGCCCCGGATGATGTCAATAGTGATTGTGGCCAGCAAGATGTCACAGAACTATAGTCCTGTTGTGGTGAATGCCACATTCCCAACACTTCTGTGTGTGACAGTCTCACTTCATGTCAAGGCTATTGCGGTGACACTTAGTTTACAAACATGAACAATGTCTTCTATAAATAGCAGTACTGTTCTAAAAATAGAAACTACAAGTAAAATTACTCGAAGCAATGTTGTGTCCATCGCATGGCACCTGGCATAGTCCAGGAATTCCAACAGATTATTGACAGAGTAGGTTTAAGAATGAGTGCAGATTAAGGTAAAGGTTGGGAGGGAGTGAGGGAGGGAGGTGGGATGGAGGGAGAGTAATGGGGGAAGAGGGAAGGGGTTACCTACCCCATTACCTGTATAATTTTTTCACTTTCTCTTTTGCGTATTCTATGAATACTACTGCGTGTTTTAGTACCTTTGAACTGTATCTGTTTGTATTTATATGGTCAATGTGTACTTTTTCCATCAATATGTTACGTGTAATTTATGTCCGAAAATGTACATATCGATTGTGTCTGAATTAACCATTTTTTGGACATTGTTTACGATCCTGAAATGTTTTCTGTAATCATCGTAGGATAGCTTATAATTTGGTAGAAGGATTTGTGTTAAATCCGACATTTTGTTCGGTCATTGTTCAGCCTAAGAAAAGTACGTTGGTACATCTAACATCAGTCATTTCACCTGTCAGAAACCCACATACAGCCATGTTTGTGCGGAAACGTCTTCATGAAGTATTCACATCATAGCATTTGCTCCAGTCAGTGTAGTGTGTTGAGAGTATTTTTAGACAGGTTCTGTTTGGCATTAAGCAGCCCAAAGTACAGTTTCTCCAACATTCCGTCAGTCAGTTTCAAGACTTCCACACTCCACAACTGGTAAAGTCGAACATCTCAAACATTTATTTTCATTGCTTAAACATTAGTCATAGGGCAGGAGGACACATTGTAGTGCCATCACAAAACAACTATATATATATATATATATATATATATATATTATATATATATATCAATAATGTATATATATAGTATATATATATATATATATATATATATATATATATTATTATTATACTATATATGGATAATTGTATATATAAATATAATATATATATATATATATATATATATATATATATATATATATATATATTCAATATTTATATATATATTATTATTATTATTATATATATAATATATTTATATATAATATATATATATATATATATATATTACTCTATATATATATATGATATATATAATATTGCATATATTTCTCATATAAAATAACAACCAACATGTTATAGTTGCAACGAGTTTTCTATAATCATGCCCAAAAGTTTAAATTTGATGCAGGATTGGATTTTGGAGGATTACTTGTGGAAGATGTGTCGGTCTCAACACGTAATCAAGGGATGAATAAATTCCCGATAAAACCCAATTGCGACACTTTGGTCATTTACTGCAGCCACCTTTTATTACGAGAGAGAGCCAACTAAATGGTCGTTTAAATGCAGGATGACCCAAGTTCGCCACCAAACGCCACCTGTTCTTACTGCCTGACAGTCACATAATGGACAAAGCCCCGTGGTGCCAACGCTTTATAAAATATTCACAAGTACGACACTTTGTATGTAGAGTCTCCAGGGCCCTGTGTGTGGGAGTGGGTGGTTCGCCGCCGCCGACAACGTTGACACCGTTTGACACCGTGTTGGTGACAGAGTTATTGTCAACGTGTTTTCGCTGCACTGATATTCATACTCGGGGAGACAATTTGATGAAGACAAAGGGGATCATTGTCGAAGGACGGTAATTCGCAATTTATGAATGCAATTTATGAATGGACAAATAAATAATTTTGGGTTATTAAATAAGGCGGGAAATGCCCGGGGACCATCGTGTAATCAATCGGAGGTGAGAATACTTGACGGACAGTTTATGAGCAATAAAAAGGTGAGCCGTTAAATTGTGATACTTCCCCCCCTGTGTTGTTGCAGACCTACACAATGACACAGACTGTTGGATGTATCATAGGGTAATTCAGGTTTTAAAACTTGTAGTCCAGTTTACGTTGGTTGTGATTGTAGTTTGTTAAATCACAGGTAGCACTCTCTAGTCAATATGGAAACAACTGATTAACAATCAGTCATGTCCTAGCAGGTGTGAACATACCTTTGTTGACTGAGCATGAGGGTGAATTAGCTAACAGCCCTAAGCTTCTAGCCCTGGTGTGGTCATTAGGGTACTCATTAGGGTGGACCCTCATTAGCTGCCTGGGGCTGCTGTGGTTGAAGTCATCTGGGAGAACCAACAATGCATGAGTATGTCTTACTGTTATGTGCAATAGCCATTCAATAAAACTATAACTTCCAACACAGCGTTAATATATGTCAACGTGAAGGGAAAGTTGTTCATAAATTATTTGCGGATGGCCTTCATTCCACGTCATCTATTGGTCTGCATTGTCAGTATGTAAATAGATTGTATTATTTGATATGCAGCGGCATAATTAAATTAATGATGACTTATTCAGATATCATCTGTATGCGTAATGGGATTAAGTTGTTGTGCATTGTCGGGCAGGTGAACTCATTCAGAATTATGGACACCACCTGCCAGAGATGGTTATGTAATAACGTTATTAGCATTGACATCACAGAAGCAAACGACACTGGGAGCGGACCAATGATTTCCCTGTTCATTTCTTCTTTATTCTTAACAAACTTGTGAGATAAATAAAATCACTTCTTGTTTTTGTCTGCCTTTAACATTAATTATTTGCATAGAAACTTGTAAAACAACAATGTCGAGAACCACATTTCAAATAAGTGTTCTTTGTGTTATCGTCAGTGTTTTATATATATATATATATATATATATATATATATATATATATATATATATATATATATATATGTATGTATGTATGTATGTATTATTACATATATATACATATATATATATATATATATATATATATATATATATATATATATATATATATATATATATATATATAGTTCTGCTCATTGCTTTTGCATCCTAATATGTGTTTTGTGTATGCATATAACATGAAAAATTCTTATAATTAGTCATTTCAGGATACTGAATAATAACTAGTCTAAACATCCAATGGTAAACAAACCACTTTCCAAGATTTAACAAGATATGCATGTTGTTGATTTATTGTCAATGCCCTTACAAGAATGGCTCCATCGTCTTTATAAAATAAGCCTCTATACTGTACCATAATCCATCCACGCATACTAATAATCCGTCAGAGAACACTAGGAAATATGACACATCTAAGAACTTCCGAATGGACTATGAAGGTACTTAAGAAGGATTATGTGCATGTTTAGTGATTCTTGATGTGGTGAAAGAGAGGTTAGTAGGCCCACCCACGCAGTGTTACAACGGGGTGTAGGGTGAAGTGGGCCAAACACTGCAGTGGTGTAAATAAGTGACTGGACTCAGGAGAATAACACGAGACATTAGTTTTTGAAGAGTCTGATCACTGGGATGTTTCTATTATATTCCTTGGTTCCTACGCTATGTTGTTTATCCCTACACTGCGCAGTGTATTCCTACATAGCCTCGTGTATTCCTACACTTCCCTGTGTATGCCTACACTGCCCTGTGTATTCCTACACTTCCCTGTGTATTCCTACACTGCCCTGTGTATTCCTACACTGCCCTGTGTATTCGTACACTGCCCTGTGTATTCCTACACTGCCCTGTGTATTCGTACACTTCCTTATTTATTCCTACACTTCCCTGTGTATTCCTACACTTCCTTATGTATTCCTACACTTCCCTGTGTATTCCTACACTTCCCTGTGTATTCCTACACTTCCTTATGTATTCCTACACTTCCCTGTGTATTCCTACACTGCCCTGTGTATTCCTACACTTCCCTGTGTATTCCTACACTACCTTATGTATTCCTACACTGCCCTGTGTATTCCTACACTTCCCTGTGTATTCCTACACTACCCTGTGTATTCCCACACTTCCCTGTGTATTCCTACACTTCCTTATGTATTCCTACACTTCCCTGTGTATTCCTGCATTACCTTATGTATTCGTACACTGCCCTGTGTATTCCTACACTTCCCTGTGTATTCCTACACTTCCCTGTGTATTCCTGCATTACCTGTATTCTACACTGCCCTGTGTATTCCTACACTTCCCTGTGTATTCCTACACTGTCCTGTGTATTCCTACACTGCCCTGTGTATTCCTACACTGCCCTGTGTACATTACACTGCACCTTCTCTCTCTCTCTCTCTCTCTCTCTCTCTCTCTCTCTCTCTCTCTCTCTCTCTCTCTCTCTCTCTCTCTCTCTCTCTCTCTCTCTCTCTCTCTCTCTCTCTTCCTCTCTTCTCTCTCTCTCCTCTTCTCTCTCTCTTCTCTCTCTCTCTCTCTCTCTCTCTCTCTCTCTCTCTCTCTCTCTCTCTCTCTCTCTCTCTCTCTCTCTCTCTCTCTCTCTCTCTCTCTCTCTCTCTCTCTCTCTCTCTCTCTCTCTCTCTCTCTCTCTCTCTCTCTCTCTCTCTCTCTCCCTCTCTCCCTCTCTCCCTCTCTCCCTCTCTCCCTCTCTCTCCCCTCGTCTCTCTCCCCCCTCTCTCCCCCCCTCTCCTTCCCCCTCTCCTTCCCCCTCACCCTCTCCCTCCTTTGTCAGTGGCAATGTACATGTATGTAGTCAGGGAGATAATCCAGGCATGCAGGTGGACAATTATGTTTCCTTGCCAGTGTCACCTGCCGGGAAGGATCTGTGATCCCATGCTACTGTGACTGTATGCTTCTGTCTTGGTTCCTTTCCATCCCACAGATAGACACAGCATCCTGTACTTTAAATTGCACATAGTGTTATATTCCCTGCTTGTATCCAGCCACTGTTACATTTCCTGGATTCATGTCAAAGTATCATTGCACAATAGCCAAGCCGGGGTGAGTTCATCTTCTGACACTGTCCTAGCTATTTCACAACAATTGGGGTCAGTCACATCAGTATTCAATTACCTTATCAGTGGGAATAGAAAATGTGTTGCTGTTTCACTATCTGTCAGAGCGGGTGAGTCCATTCTAGTCAGGGGTAAGTTGGAATATTCTTCACATGTTCCACTGCAGTTGTAATTGTTATAATTACGACTATTTATGTCGTTTCACTGGACCACACACATTGACTGTTATGAACACACGTACACGCCGCAGGTGGTAATGCTGCAGTCAATATCTCTGTGAGATCGCTCACAATTTGCATGTAAATACCGAAGTGACACCCCTATAGTGACACCCCCATTGGCATTGGCAGGTGGGGGCTGAGATTTGAGGCAGTCTTCCCAGGGCAGTGATTGGGGATGACCAGAGTAGAGATCCCAGTGGGGAGACTGCCCTCACTTATTTACACTGTGATAAAGTGAGCCAGCCCAAGGCTTGCACCTGACCTACATGTGAACGGATGAAAGTGTCCTGGGTCTCTGTGGTGTAGGTAGAGACTAGAGACTGACGCTGGTGTCTCTGCCAGTGGTCGTGTATTGTTGGCTGATGGATGCCAGGCTGGGGCGTGTGCCGCACTGACTCGCAGCGGGGAGACGCCTCAATCGCCGGTCCCTGTGACAACCGCTGGTCCCTGCGTATGCGAGGGAAGGGATGTAGGAGTGGATGTGCCATATCGTCACTGTCGATGGATGGTCAGTCTGGCTAGTTTGATGTTTTGTGTTCCGGTGTATGATGAGGTTATGTGTCACCTTCAGGTATGTATCAGTCTGTCTGTCTGTGTGTCTACCAGGCAGGGTGGGGTGATTCCACAGGTGGGATTAGTGGAAATCTCCCCCAGGGATCAAGATATTTCTTCACTGAATACCTTGACTGTAGACCTGGGAACCAAAGAGCATGTGGCACTTTGTAAAGGGTAATGTTCATGTGGGTGTGACATGGGGTATGGTCACAATGGTCACAATACATGAGACCAGGCTGATGTTTGGTCACACTTGGATTGTAGTTGTCACATGATGTAGTTTGTAGGATAATTCATTCTGTGAGATTGATGCAAACATAGACTGACAAATGGTCGTTGCATTGGTTTCTGCGTCATATAAGCTGTGCAGATGACAGGTTGACACTCTGTTGACATTTACGATGTTGATCGTGTGACATTTGGACACATGGTACTGTGTTTTACCTGTATTAAACACAAAATGAATTATGTTATTATATATCGACATTGTGCCAAATGTAGTAGATCTGTTGCTCCACACTGCTCCCCCCATCACCTTTCCCATCACCCTAACCATCACCTTTCCCATCACCCTAACCATCACCTTTCCCATCACCCTAACCATCACCTTTCCCATCACCCTAACCATCACCTTTCCCATCACCCTAACCATCACCTTTCCCATCACCCTAACCATCACCTTTCCCATCACCCTAACCATCACCCTAACCATCACCCTAACCATCACCTTTCCCATCACCCTAACCATCACCTTTCCCATCACCCTAACCATCACCTTTCCCATCACCATAACCATCACCATAACCATCATCCTAACCATCACCCCTCCCATCACCCATCACATCACCCTAACCATCACCTTAACCATCAACCCTCCCATCCCATCACCCTAACCATCACCCCTCCCATCCCATCACCCTAACCATCACCCTAATGATCACCCTAACCATCACCCTAATGATCACCCTAACCATCACCCCTCCCACCCCATCACCCTAACCATCACCCCTCCCATCCCATCACCCTAACCATCACCCCTCCCATCCCATCACCCTAACCATCACCCCTCCCATCCCATCACCCTAACCATCACCCCTCCCATCACATCACCCTTCACATCACCCTAACCATCACCCTTCTCATCACCCTAACGATCACCCTAACCATCACCCCTCCCACCCCATCACCCTAACCATCACCCCTCCCATCCCATCACCCTAACCATCACTCTAACCATCACCCCTCCCATCCCATCACCGTAACCATCACCCCAACCATCACCTATTCCATCATCTCTCCCTCCTATCTTCTTCGTATCAACTCTAGGCAAGCATTCTAAGGTCGAGGCGACCCAGAATTCTCAGAAAAAAATCTAAATAAAATCGTCCACTTGCCTGTGTTGAATGATGTAAAATGGCTAAGAACTTCAGAATGAGTAAATATTATCATCTGTGGATATGTTTAGCCTTCCTCAGTCTGTCGTAGGATGCTATCAAGTTTCCTCTTGTTTGTACTTTGTAAGACTTTCAGGGTTAGAAACCCATGTTTTCTTAGAACCGTAAATAGTGTATTTTGTTGATGGGTTGAGTGAATGGTCAGGTTATTGTCCAGTTGCTTGACCCTGGTCAGCTGGACTTATTGATAAGGTCAGTCTGTGAGATGACCTATGGCTGACCCATGCCGTCTACATGTAATCCCCAGGCACGATGCAGACATCCAAACATGCAATAGTCTACACTCAGACTACTGTGGGGATGTGTGGTCAGTACGGCTCTAACTTTCTGTAACAAAAAACACTAATTTATATTTGTTGTTAACATGTTTTAAATAAAAAGAACATTGCATGCATCAACTGCATGATTAAGGAATTCGCAGGAAATGTTTCAAAATGTCATAATTTTGGCAAACGAATGAAGACTTATAGGGATGTAAACAAATGCATTGATAAGGTTCGCCTCCAGTTAACTGAGCATTGTTGTGATAACGCAGTAGGACCAGTGGCAGTGTTGACACTGTGGACACTTAGTGGACACCAGCAGGCAGGACATACAAGTGGACAGTCACCAGACAGATCTGTTGTTGTTGTTAAGGTTATTTAAGTTTTATTATTATTTATTTTATTTTACATATTTATTATCTTGTTTTTACACAACATCTACACTCATTTATTATCAATAATTACCATTCATTTTAATAATCATCTTTAGTTGTAACATATTTATTTATCACTGTTATTTTGTTTACATATTCTAAGTATTGTCATTCACTTTAAGACATTTAATATTGTTACTTTTGCGTAACTTATTGATAATATTCTGCAGATAAACATGTATACATATTTATGTACTCACAGCGCCACCGAATGGATTTTGTCTAGATTTATGGCGCTATGTAAATGCTGTTATTACGATATTATTATAATAAATTGACAGTTGTGGTTAAGAAATGTTCCTATTACATATATGGCATCACTGGTCAATATATTGAAACGAATGCTTGACCAGTGGTGACCAGGCCTAGTAGGCAGATGGTGGGGTGTGTCTTTCATCCCTCCAGGGTAACTAGCAATACCCACACACCCCCTGGTTATATCACAGCCCTATAAATACCCCCTTCTTCAATCCAAATTTGGCCACCCAATTTCTGCGGGGTTTTATTCCTCCCTTCTAAGCAAAGCTGCTGTACAGGCAGGGCTCATGGTGGCTGGGGGCCCTCCCTTCTGGGGTCATACCGTGAGAGGGGGAAAGCATATACCAACAGACACCCAGGGGTCATAACACCAACAGACTGCTGGAAGTGATAATACCAACAGACTGGCAGGAAGTCATAATACCAACAGACTAGGAGTCATAACACCAACAGACTGCTGGAGGTCATAACACCAACAGACTGTTGGAGGTCATAACACCAACAGACTGTTGGAGGTCATAACACCAACAGACTGTTGGAGGTCATAACACCAACAGACTGCTGGAGGTCATAATACCAACAGACTGTTGGAGCTCATAACACCAACAGACTGTTGGAGGTCATAACAACAACAGGCTGCTGGAAGTCATAATACCAACAGATTGCTGGAGCTCATAACACCAACAGACTGTTGGAGGTCATAACACCAACAGACTGCTGGAGGTTAATACAAACAGACTGCTGGAGGTCATAACACCAGCAGACTGCTGGAGGTCATAACACCAACAGACTGTTGGAGGTCATAACACCAACAGGCTGCTGGAAGTCATAATACCAACAGACTGCTAGAGCTCATAACACCAACAGACTGTTGGAGGTCATAACACCAACAGACTGCTGGAGGTCATAACACCAACAGACTGTTGGAGGTCATAACACCAACAGACTGTTGGAGGTCATAACACCAACAGACTGTTGGAGGTCATAATACCAACAGACTGCTAGAGCTCATAACACCAACAGACTGTTGGAGGTCATAACACCAACAGGCTGCTGGAAGTCATAATACCAACAGACTGCTGGAGCTCATAACACCAACAGACTGTTGGAGGTCATAATACCAACAGACTGCTGGAGGTCATAACACCAACAGACTGTTGGAGGTCATAACACCAACAGACTGTTGGAGGTCATAACACCAACAGACTGCTGGAGGTCATAATACCAACAGACTGCTAGAGCTCATAAAACCAACATACTGTTGGAGGTCATAACACCAACAGGCTGCTGGAAGTCATAATACCAACAGACTGCTAGAGCTCATAACACCAACAGACTGTTGGAGGTAATAACACCAACAGACTGCTGGAGGTCATAACACCAACAGACTGTTGGAGGTCATAACACCAACAGACTGTTGGAGGTCATAACACCAACAGACTGCTGGAGGTCATAATATAAACAGACTGCTAGAGCTCATAACACCAACAGACTGTTGGAGGTCATAACACCAACAGACTGCTGGAAGTCATAATACCAACAGACTGCTGGAGCTCATAACACCAACAGACTGTTGGAAGTCATAACACCAACAGACTGCTGGCGGTCATAATACAAACAGACTGCTGGAGGTCATAAGACCTTCACGCACTGGCTTGGACCAGAGAGTTAGCTTGGATGTACAAAAATTGTTCATTCATTGAAGAAAGAGAGATAGAAAGATGGAGAGGGAGAGAGCAGATATGGAAAGAGGGGGAGGGAGGGAGAGAGGGAGAGATAGAGAGGGGGAGGGAAAAAGAGAAATAGAGATAGGGGAGCAAGGGAGTGAGAGAGGGAGTGAGCTGACATGTTGGAGGGGAGATGAGGTAGAGCTGACAGCCACTGGCTGTGGTCAAACAGGTCAGTCACAGCTGCCGAGGCCTCCCACTTGGTCTGTGGGGCAGTTCTCACCTGTGGACTACACCTGGATTAACACGAGTGTTCTCTCAAGGTAGGCATTATCTGAAATAATTTCTTTAATATTTTAAGTGTCATTGTAACTACCCTGGTAGTCTTAGTTGGTACACGCTGAAGAAAGCAAGAGATCTGTGTTATTAAATGTTTATAAAATATTGAAAACATTGCACTGGTTTATTGAAATTCTACTTTTCTCTCCATGATGCAGCACTGTTAAAACACTGGAGTGGCCATGTCTCAATTGTAGTCAGAAAAGTTGATACCTCGGTAATTTGCAGAAATACATACAACAGCTGCAGATGTAAGCATTATCAGATATAAAGTAATGTATTCCCATCTGTAGTCGACCGTGACGCTGCTTCATTGTGTAAACGAAATCTGGTATTTGCAACACTGCCACGGTGCGTGTCTGATCGAACTAAGTGATGCCGATATGTAAATGGCTGCATTTATCACGGCCAGTTATGAGCACTGAGACCGTCGCCGACTTATTAATCCGGCCCAGTGTAACATTTCCACGGTGGTCTGTCTCCATGCAATGTGGCCGGCCGGGGATCTAAGAGGGCATCTGTCGTGTGAGGCCACTGGAATAGCTGCATAAAGCGTGTTCCTGGTTCATAAACATCCTGTCTGTGCCCACTCTGTAGGTCACTTCTCTTCATCACAGCTGATTGCCACCGTTTTATTGTGTTGTTGGCAGCGTGCTTGCTTTATTGGCATTTATTGAATCATGAACTGTAATTGGAATAACTATCTGGACAGGAGAAGTGGTCGTATGAGTGAGGTGGTCGTGTGTGAGAGGCAAGAGGTGGTCGCGTGTGAGAGGTGGTCGTGTGTGAGAGGCGAGAGGTGGTCGTGTGTGAGAGGTGTGAGAGTTGGTCATGTGTGAGAGGCGAGAGGTGGTCGTGTGTGAGAGGTGGTCATATGAGAGAGGTGGTCTTATGAGAGAGGTGTTCGCATGTGAGAGGTGGTCGCGTGTGTGAGAGGTGGTCACATATGAAAGGTGGTCATGTGTGAGGTGGTCACGTGTGAGAGGTAGTCACGTGTGAAAGGTGATCGTGTGTGAGAGGTGGTTGTGTGAGAGGTGGTTGTGTGAGAGGTGGTCGTGTGAGAGGTGGTCGTGTGAGAGGTGGTCATGTGAGAGAGGTACTCAGGTGGAAGAGATCATAATGTATGAGAGGTGGTCGGGTAGAAGAGGTGATCGTTTGTAAGGGGTGGCCATATATATGGTTGGTATGCAAATATAGAGTAGGTGAAAACTGGTTGAGTTAGAGCAGGTGTTGAATTGAAGCTGGTGTTGAGTTGGAGATCTAAGTTGGAGCAGGTGTTGAGTTGGAACAGGTGTTGAGTTCACTTGAGTTGGAGTATGTGTAGAGTTGGAGCAAGTCTTGAGTTGGAGCAAGTGTTGAGTTGGAGCAGGTGTAGAGTTGGAGCAAGTGTTGAATTGGAGCAAGTGTTGAGTTGGAGCAGGTGTTGAGTTGGAGCAGGTGTTGAGTTGCAGCAAGTGTTGAGTTGGAGCAAGTGTTGAGTTGGAGCAGGTGTAGAGTTGGAGCAGGTGTAGAGTTGGAGCAGGTGTTCAGTTGGTGTAGACTCAGTGTGTCGCGGTGTAGTGGTGTTGTGGCCTGCATGTGGCAGCTCCGTCTCCCTCTGAGTGTTAATTAGAGAAGTTAATTAGCACGGCCCAGACTCCGACAATTGAGTTGGCGGAAAGCGTGCGTCGATGAATCAATGCCTCACTCGTGGTCAGTGCGGTGGTCATTTTTGTCTCATCACCCATGCATGTGACATGGTCATTATGGCGTGGTGACCACACCGGCTGAACCGGGGACAATCCAGAGTTGCGTGACGTGGGAGTGTGTCATACCTGACGTCACAACCACACCTCAGGTTTGGCCGCCGTGGGGACATGGCCAGTTGGTCTGTAGGTCCGTCAGATTTGGCAGTGAACTGTTGTTCCATTTCTGAGGCAAGACTCGGCCGACCGGTGCCAGACTATGGCATTGGCCACACATCGACTGCCAAATCGAAGGTCTGCAAATCATGTAGGTGTATAAGTCACATTGTGTGAGAGTGTAGGCCTAATTGAGTGGGTGTGTAAGTCATATCGTGTCAGCATGTAAACCGTGTAATATGTGACTTGTGTCACTGTGAAAGTGGAGTGCGTTATTTGGAAGTGACATTTTGTGTATTGAATCCGTGTTATGTAACAGCGACTGTGTTACTACGACAACAGTAGCAGTGTTGTACTCAGGAACAGTGTAACTCTCAGTAATTGTTTAACACTTAGTAACAGTGTAACTTACACTCAGTAACAGCAGTATAACACTGTCCTGTGGTTATTCCAGCAGAGTGGACAGGACACGGATAACTTGTGAATAAGGAATATTTCTTTGTGGTGATTTGTGGTAACTACTAAATAACTTTGTGGTCAGCTCATCAGGTTGTTATCCCATTGGTCAGCCCACCAGACTGTTAACAGTAGTGGTCAGACACATGCTGGTGACCTCACCAGACTCATTTCAACCCATAGTGGTCAGACTGTCAGGTCATCAGATTGTCATTCTGGGTTTCAAATGTCATTCTAGCATTTCAGAACACGGTTTTGTTCAGTGCACGTTGCCTTAGTTCACAGACCTATGTGAATAAATATACAGTGTAATAATTACAGCATGGCTGAATGCCTCCCTGGGGTGTTGAGAGTGCACCTGGGGTGATGGAGAAGCACTGAGTTCACTGTGCTCTGTAAGAACTTACCTGTGTTTACCTGTGGTGTTGTTGCTACAGGTAGACGGATCAGCGGAGGGAATGCCACCGTTCAACCACAGTTCTGCCGCGAACTCTGCCTCAACTCCGACCTTGGATATTGCAGTAGATGGCAGCACTCTCTCTGTTCCGATCTCCACATCATCACCGAACTTGATGAAGTCCGCTTCATCACCAGTGATTCTGTCAACTGACCACCACAGGGATAAAAAAGGTAAGGACCGTAGCAGTCACTCAGTACAGTGGATCCACACTCAGAACAGTGGGTCCTTCACTCAGTACAGTGGGTCCACACTCAGAACAGTGGGTCCTCACTCAGTACAGTGGGTCCTCACTCAGAACAGTGGGTCCTCACTCAGTACAGTGGGTCCTCACTCAGAACAGTGGGTCCTCACTCAGTGCAGTGGGTCCTCACTCAGATACAGTGGGTCCTCACTCAGTGCAGTGGGTCCTCACTCAGTACAGTTGGTCCTCACTCAGTACAGTTGGTCCTCACTCAGAACAGTGGGTCCACACTCAGAACAGTGGGTCCTCACTCAGTGCAGTGGGTCCTCACTCAGCACAGTTGGTCCTCACTCAGTACAGTGGGTCCACACTCAGAACAGTGGGTCCTCACTCAGTACAGTTGGTCCTCACTCAGTGCAGTGGGTCCTCACTCAGTACAGTGGGTCCTCACTCAGTACAGTGGGTCCTCACTCAGTACAGTGGTCCACACTCAGAGCAGTGGGTCCTCACTCAGTACAGTGGGTCCTCACTCAAGTGGAACTAGGGGGGTCCTCACTCAGTACAGTGGGTCCACACTCAGAACAGTGGGTCCTCACTCAGTGCAGTGGGTCCTCACTCAGTACAGTGGGTCCTCACTCAGTACAGTGGGTCCACACTCAGAACAGTGGGTCCTCACTCAGTACAGTGGGTCCTCACTCAGAACAGTTGGTCCTCACTCAGTGCAGTGGGTCCTCACTCAGAACAGTTGGTCCTCACTCAGTAACAGTGGGTCCTCACTCAGAACAGTGGGTCCTCACTCAGAACAGTGGGTCCTCACTCAGTGCAGTGGGTCCTCACTCAGTACAGTGGGTCCACACTCAGAACAGTGGGTCCTCACTCAGTGCAGTGGGTCCTCACTCAGTACAGTGGGTCCTCACTCAGTACAGTGGGTCCTCACTCAGTACAGTGGGTCCTCACTCAGAACAGTGGGTCCTCACTCAGTACAGTTGGTCCTCACTCAGTACAGTGGTCCTCACTCAGTACAGTGGGTCCTCACTCAGAACAGTGGGTCCTCACTCAGTACAGTGGGTCCTCACTCAGAACAGTTGGTCCTCACTCAGTACAGTGGGTCCTCACTCAGTACAGTTGGTCCTCACTCAGTACAGTTGGTCCTCACTCAGAACAGTGGGTCCTCACTCAGACAGTGGGTCCTCACTCAGTGCAGTGGGTCCTCACTCAGTACAGTTGGTCCTCACTCAGTACAGTTGGGTCCTCA
Organism: Ridgeia piscesae; assembly: GCA_025642075.2. Taxonomy (NCBI): domain Eukaryota; kingdom Metazoa; phylum Annelida; class Polychaeta; order Sabellida; family Siboglinidae; genus Ridgeia; species Ridgeia piscesae. The sequence goes on from JAODUO010000134.1 coordinate 324,204, forward strand.
CTCAGTACAGTGGGTCCTCACTCAGTACAGTGGGTCCTCACTCAGTACAGTTGGTCCTCACTCAGAGCAGTGGGTCCTCACTCAGTACAGTGGGTCCTCACTCAGTACAGTTGGTCCTCCTCATTTCTCAAACAGTGGGTCCTCACTCAGTACAGTGGGTCCTCACTCAGTACAGTTGGTCCTCACTCAGTACAGTGGTTCACTCAGTACAGTTGGTCCTCATCAGTACAGTGGTCTCTCATCAGTGGGTCCTCACTCAGTACAGTTGGTCCTCACTCAGTGCAGTGGGTCCTCACTCAGTGCAGTGGGTCCTCACTCAGTACAGTGGGTCCTCACTCAATACAGTGGGTCCTCACTTAGTACAGTGGGTCCTCACTCAGTACAGTTGGTTCTCACTCAATACAGTTGGTTCTCACTCAATACAGTGGGCCCTCACTCAGTACAGTGGGTCCTCACTCAATACAGTGGGTCCTCACTCAGTACAGTGGATTATTCTTCAGTACAGTGGGTCCTGTCTCAGTACAGTGAGTTCTGTCTCAGTACAGTGGGTCCTGTCTCAGTACAGTGAGTTCTGTCTCAGTACAGTGGGTCCTGTCTCAGTACAGTGAGTTCTGTCTCAGTACAGTGGGTCCTGTCTCAGTACAGTGAGTCTGTCTCAGTACAGTGGGTCCTGTCTCAGTACAGTGAGTCCTGTCTCAGTACAGTAGGTCATTCTTCAGTACAGTAGGTCCTGTTTCAGTACAGTGGGTCTGGTCTCAGTATAGTGGGTCCAGCCTCAGGACAGTAGGTTTTTATTCAGTACAGTAGGTCCGACTTCAGTATACAGTAGGTCCTTCTTCAGTGCAGAGGGTCCTGTCTCAGTACAGTTGTTCCTCTTCAGTACAGTGGGTCATGTTTCAGTACAGTAGGGGACCATTTCAGTATGATAAAGAGCTCTTAGTGAAGGTCCTGTCTTACATTCCCTTCAGTAATGAGATCATGTTTGTACATGGGGACCATGATTCTTGATAGAGCTCTTAGGAAACACAAATATCCACTGCCTTATTACTGAGGATACTATTTCTATGACACACCAGCAACAATGTCCCGTTGACGACAGTTTTCGGCTATTCAAGATCACTGTTAAGGATCAAAACTGATATTAAATAGGGTTTAAGAGCTCGTAGCAATGTTAGTGAAATGGGCCCCTGTTCCTGTCTGTATTGACCACCTCCCTACAGAGACTGCAGACATTTCCCCTGTGAACCCCCGGCGGCCTGACTGTCTGACACGCAGCTCTTAGGGCTATAAAACGTACATTCTTTGGTGAAAACTGACACTGATCATATCGTTATTTCTAGTTCTGATCGTCTGCACTCGGCGCCACCGTTAATATCACCGTTAATGCGACTAACTAGTCATTGATGGGAGGGACCTCACAGTGGTAATTGGTGCGCTCATCTAGAGCTCACAACGTTGTTTTTATGTCGTCCTCAGATTGGGGTTAAGAGCCAGCCGCTTATGTGAAATGCACCCAATGCTGGGAATTACTGGCAACTTACACTTTCTCAAAGTTCCTGGAATTCTGATATCATCGTCAGGTCATTCCTCGAAATTTGATATCACATTTGGTTGAGTCAAGAAACTTTGGGATCCAGTGATGTGGCTCTGGGGTCAGACCGCTATGGCATCTGACAGGTAAGGTTGATTGGTTCGGTTTCCTACTGACATCAAAGTGGTTCTGTGACTATCCCTGTGTAGGGAGAGATTTAGGTTGACAGCTGACTAAGTGGTCGTCCAGATGGGTTTATGGCCCAGCAGGTACACACAAATATATTGCATAGCAGGGCTTGTTTTGAATGTCACTGGAGGCGTTGTGTCATGTACGTCATCATTGTCACAGAGGACCTTGTCATGTATGTTATTATTGACACAGGTAGCTTTGTGTTATGTATGTCATTGTCATGGGATGTTGTCAAAGATGTCGTTATTGTCACCGGGGACCTTATTGTGTGTGTCATTATTGTCATCGGTGACTTCATGTTATGCATGTCATTGTCATGGGACCTTGTCATGTATGTCATTATTGACACAGGTAGCTTTGTGTCATGTATGTCATTGACACAGGATGTTGTCATATATGTCATTATTGTATCATGCCTTGTCTCGTGTGGGTCATAGTTACAAGGGACCTAATGTCATGTGTGTCATTAATCTCACAACGAGATGTCATGTGCATTACGAGTGCCAAACAAGACATGTCACGACACATCACTCACTATTGTCACAAGAGAGGGAGGGGATATTATGAGGGGAAGGTAAGGTAGGGTGGTGGAGAGGGAGGTAGAGAGGGTGAGATCCATTCATGTGTGTCATTATTGTCACAAGGAAAGCTCTCATCATATATGTCATCATTGTCAAGGAAACTTTGTGTCATACACATCACTCTTGTCAAGGAAAGAATCATTATGTCATGTATGTCATCATTGTCAAGGAAACTGTGTGCCATATACATCACTCTTGTCAAGGAAAGAATCATTATGTCATGTATGTCATCATTGTCAAGGAAACTTTGTGCAATATACATCACTCTTGTCAAGGAAAGAATCATTATGTCATGTATGTCATCATTGTCAAGGAAACTGTGTGCCATATACATCACTCTTGTCAAGGAAAGAATCATTATGTCATGTATGTCATCATTGTCAAGGAAACTTTGTGTCATACACATCACTCTTGTCAAGGAAAGAATCATTATGTCATGTATGTCATCATTGTCAAGGAAACTTTGTGTCATACACATCACTCTTGTCAAGGAAAGAATCATTATGTCATGTATGTCATCATTGTCAAGGAAACTGTGTGCCATACACATCACTCTTGTCAAGGAAAGAATCATTATGTCATGTATGTCATCATTGTCAAGGAAACCTCATATACGTCACATTTGTCCAATAAACATCACGTGTGTCATCATTGTCACCATGAAGGGGTCCTCGTCATGTTTTTCCTAATTGTCACTACTGTAACTGTCATTAAAGCTTTCACTGCAGTCATCACTATTGTCATGAAAGACCCTGTTCTCACAAACTTTAGATCCTCTCAAAGACCAGAATGATATGGCTTTTAATCTATGGATCACTTATAATTTGGACCACATCTCAGAGACCTTTAAAAAAATCTTTAGTCTTTGGGACCATAGTTCATAGGTAAGATGCGGCTTTCTTGTGAAGATAAAACTGGTGTGAGATTGTGGAGTTTGAAGGCTGATAAAACACTGAGTTAATTTCTGGAAGTCACAGAGAAGACATAGACATTCCCGTCACTGTTACAGTGACATAATGGCCTGACACACACAGAACCAGGTCACATCTGTCCTGTGACATTGACTTAATCACTTTGTCAGTGTGTCTCCGCGGGGTCCCAGTTGGGTGTTCCTGAAAGGTCCCAGCAAAATCTGAAGTCCATGTGTTTGACATGATGAAAGTCTGTCCAAGACCATGTGCATCACATAATGAAAGTCTATCTAAGTCCATGTGCAGCACATAATGAAAGTCTATCTAAGTCCACGTGCATCACATAATGAAAGTCTATATAAGTCCATGTGCAGCACATAATGAAAGTCTATATAAGTCCACGTGCAGCACATAATGAAAGTCTATATAAGTCCATGTGCATCACATAATGAAAGTCTGTCCAAGACCATGTGCATCACATAATGAAAGTCTATCTAAGTCCACGTGCATCACATAATGAAAGTCTATCTAAGTCCACGTGCATCACATAATGAAAGTCTATCTAAGTCCATGTGCAGCACATAATGAAAGTCTGTCTAAGTCCACGTGCAGCACATAATGAAAGTCTATATAAGTCCATGTGCAGCACATAATGAAAGTCTATCTAAGTCCATGTGCAGCACATAATGAAAGTCTGTCTAAGTCCACGTGCAGCACATAATGAAAGTCTATCTAAGTCCACGTACAGCACATAATGAAAGTCTGTCTAAGTCCACGTGCAGCACATAATGAAAGTCTATCTAAGTCTACGTGCAGCACATAATGAAATTCTATCTAAGTCCACGTGCAGCACATAATGAAAGTCTATCTAAGTCCACGTGCAGCACATAATAAAAGTATATCTAAGTCCACGTGCAGCACATAATGAAAGTCTATCTAAGTCCACGTGCAGCACATAATGAAATTCTATCTAAGTCCACGTGCAGCACATAATAAAAGTATATCTAAGTCCACGTGCAGCACATAATGAAATTTTATCTAAGTCTATAAGCATCACATAATGAAAGTCTATCTAAGTTCATGTGCATCACGTAATGAATGTCTTAGTCCACATGCATCATACAATGAAAGACTTAAGTCCATGCGCATCATAATAATGAAGTATATCTTAAGACCATGTGCATCATATAATGACAGTCTAAGTCCACCTGCATCACATAATGACAATCTAAGTTCATGTGCATTACATAATGACAGTCCAACTTTCTCCGATCTCGTAATTGACAAGGTTTGAAATATTGCTGAACTGATTCGTGTGAAATCTGAATCACTTCCAGGAATGAACATATTTTTAATTGTTGCCTGATTCTGTTGATGTGCAAGAGAAATAAATGGCATCCTCTCTTACATTTCACTGTAAGTGCCTGGAAGTAGGAGAGGGATATAGGAGGGAGGGGGAGAGGGAGTTGGTGGGAGTAGGGTGAGGTAGAGATGGGAGGGTGGAGAGCTTAGGGGGTGATAAACCCTAAAACATTACACCTCTGTAACTTACATCTGCTATTAAGGAACTAATTGTTTGCTTTGAACAGGAGCGTGAGATCAGATTTGAAAGTAAATTGTTAAATTTGTCTTGCCAAATCTGCACAATTGTATTCACGTTAGGCTGGTTGGAATTGGATACAAAGAATATGTTAACATCACGATAAGAATCATTATATTGTAAATCATTTGCATATTACATTAGCATAACAATCATTATATTTTTGGTGTATCATGAATCAAAATATTATGGCTTCATAACGTGGAACTTTGAGCATTGTAAATTAAACTACATGTAACAAAAAAACGGATTTCACACTGTGTGTGGTCTACTGAGGTCATCAAAATATGTGACGCTGAGGTATAGTATTACCTCACTACAGGTAAGGCCTATGTGACTGGCTTGTGTAAGGACCTATCACAAACTCCACTGTTTTGGGCTGTGTTTTAATTCAAAAGGTTAACCGGTAATGACATAATAGATTTAGATATTTACATCGGTGATCTGTCACATTTTTTATTTCAACGTGACTTGCATATGCCACTAATGCCAGGTATTCACTGGTGTCAGTGACTTGCAAAATACTTGTTTGTCATAACATGTGTAGATTTTATTTATTCAACACCACAAACCCGTTATGTCATGTTTTAAATGAGACTGCACCAACACAGATGGCGTCTACTGAGTAAGTCTCAGTCTTGACTTAGACTCTGTAATCTTAGTTTTCACCACTTGGTGGATTCATCAGGTGCATTAATGCAGAATTCTATCTCGGCTATAAGCACGGAAAAATCTTTTTTATGAAATCGCTCATTCCCTCTGATATTCATTTCTAAATGCTAGTCTTAAGTTTACATTTTTTTAAATCAGAATACATGAAATATTATTGATTTGTGGTTATATTTATTTTGTTTGTGTGTGTTTGTGTGGTGCGTGCGTGCGCGCGGTGTGTGTGTGTGTGTGTTTGTGTGCGTGCGTGCGTGCGTGCGTGCGTTTGTGCGTGCGTGCGTGTGTGTGTCAGGTGTATCTAACACAGAGATAAATCATTAATTTTCATTCCTCTATAGACTACTAATGTGTTCTATTTATATATATATATATATATATATATATATATATATATATATATAATATGGCATCTAAAGAAAAGAATTCCGTTTTCAAATTGTTTTAAACGGAGTGTAAATTTCTTGAATCTTGCATTTATGTGATTATGTAACAACACATTTATAACTGACACTGTTTGGTTCTCGCTGGTGTCAGGTGGAATATGATTAACATCCATTCCTGGTGACAGCAATGTGACACCTGGGATATTCAGCAGCAGAGACATGTGTTCAGCTGTCCCTGCCAGGCCTCCACAGTGTCACTGTCAGATGTCACAGTTATATTCCTCATCAAATTATCATAACTGATGCTCCTGCAACTCATCGCCCTGAGCAACCAGGTCATGTGATTTATCACAGGGATCATTCCACAACTGACACATGCTGATCACCTAGACCACTGGAAATATAAGGGTCTGCAAACTGCAGTGATGAATAGATGCACTTGGCATATATATAAAAAGTGTTATATGCACAAAATCTACTTTGATATTGTGTTTAGAAATAATAATATATATATATATATATATATATATATATATATATATATATATATATAATATATTATATATATATATATATATATATTATAATTATCAGACTTTATTTGTACACTCATTTCCAGAATTGTACTCTGCTTATAGTCATGTCATCGTCATCATCATCATTGTGCAGCCATAGTGTCCTGTGGTTGGGCGAAGGCCTCAGCATACTGCTTCTACATTGTCCTATCTTGCACTATCCTCTGCCAGATGGTATTCGTCTAGTTCATCTCTCCAACATCTCTCCAGCCTTCCTCTAGGTCCTTCCTTTTCGTAGAGTTTCCAGGTGTACATCAGTTATCTCATCCTGCTGATTTGCCCTGTCCAGATCCACGTCCCTCTGTAGCACCAACTAAAATGAGACATACTCTGATCATAGAAATTCTTGTATTGCTTTTAAAACCATTAACTTGTTAACCCATGCACATCCTACAACAGTGTTGGGATTATGCGAGGGGAGTGGGGAGGGGGTTTTCCACAATGAAAACATGAAAGTTGAAGCAGAATTTATCCAGTCTTCAACTCCCAAAATGTTGATTAGGTGAAGTCACCAGGAAGATACGTTTTCACCATTCAATGTGATCACTTGAATTAATTAAATATTATTTTTGCAAAGCTAGGTCACTTGAAATAATTGTTATCAAAATTGTATACAATAATTATTATTCAAATTTAGTTATATTGAATGTACACCGACGGCCATAAAATTCACTAGTATGAGATGAAAAATGCGTTATTGCGTTATGAGATTGACTAGCAGAGCAAGTAAAAAGATTCAGTGATTGGGTTTAGCTATCAGGATGGCAGTGAAAAATTACTTCCTGTGAAAGTTCACCGAGGTCAGAATCTATGCTAATTTATCAACTGCATGGAATAAGTTGGCTACTTTTTAGTAGATCCCAATCCAGTTATATTTGTGTAACCACTGGTATCTGTAGTGCTGGGGGCAATGTTTGTTTTGTTGATTGTGGGGGCAGTGCACATTGATAGAGTGGTGGGCATTGCAGTAAGTTAGTGCTGGGGGGTGGGGGTTGGGGTGGGGGGTAGGACCAGTCTGTGCTCCTACCTCTCTGTCAGTCTCATATTATAAATAACTATAGAAAGAATTGTCATACATTTTATTGATACCAACTGCATTCTGATTACTGGGCTGGCTGAGTGGAGTGGAAGTAGATAACTCCATCTTGACTAAAAACTATTAATGCCCTGACCTTTTGCTGCATTCACACAACATAGTCGTGTTTCTGGTCATCTCATGTGAATAGCCAGAGAAAATGCCAATTAGGTTATTACGGTGAAGAGACTAGGCAGTGACTATGATTACCCAAGATACATTTCATTCATAATTACAAACTCACTACAGCATGTATATATTCCAAAGGACTCCAGGGCCTCTTCGCCCATTTTGTATATGTTTAGCTGTGTACACAATTTTCTCCCTCGGGGGGGGGGATTGTTTAGCCCCTTTCTTTGACGTTGATATCACATTTTTTTAGTAATCTACACACTGTATTTAAGCAAATATGATCTGTATATACCAATGTTTTGGCATTTTCTTATGGGCAGATGATATCAACAATTGATGCATTTATGTTAAATAATAATAATAAAACTTTATTGCCATTTTCAACATGCATGTTAAATTGGAATGTAGTCTGACGTTGACACACATAGTTAATCATGTAGTTTCACTGGTGCTATTGTTTATGCCACCTTAAAAACGACAGAATGTCAAACGGTATTTCACAAAATCTTGCCAGATTAGTAATAAAATAATTTATGTCTTTGTGTTTTTCAGATGACAGCGCACAGGCCAATGGCAGCACAGACAGAATTGCTATGTAAGTGTCACCTGAAATAGTATCCCCTAAATATACATATCTGCATATTGCCAATGCAGAATGAGAAATGCTGTAATGTTTCTAGTAAATGAGTATGCATGTATGTGTACATTAATTAAGGCACTGACATATGTATATATATATATATATATATATATATATATATATATATATATATATATATATATGTAGGTGAAAAGAATTTCTTCTTCTGACATTGTGGAAACATGAGAGATAAATTGATATGTCTGAGAGTAGAGATAGATGGTTATCATGTTCTCCACTGAGAGAAAGTTCACATCAAAGGGAGACAAGATCGATTGAGTGCACAACTGCACATACATATTCAGCTGGAGTAATATTCATCCGTGTTGCCCGCTTGGCTCATCCTTGTCAGTGGTTAGAATACAACGTCTGTTCTGTTCCGTGTCGCTGGTTTATGGCCCTCAGGTGTGTAGTAACAGCTGCGGCAGGTGCAGGCCTCATATACCTCACCACCAGCCTCACCCACTGCCCACCTCAGACATGTCACTCACAGGTACAGGGGTGGAACGTCCTCACGTTTAATGTACGTTTTTTATGCCACAGATCAGGGGAGTGTTTTACTAAGATTAAGAGCTCTTAAAAATATTCATCATTAAAAAAAAAATTTAATAAAATTATTTAAAGAACAAAATATCCATTGCCTTATTTATTATATTACCAAGCACAAGTTTCATGATATAACAGTGACAATATCATTGTTAAATTAATGCAGGTGTGTCATAGTGTTGACATTTTACAGGTACTCAACATCACTGCTAAGGATCAAAATTGATTTTTTTTAAATGCACAATTGTGTTTAAGAGTTCTTGACAATGTTGGTAAAATGATCCTGTGGAGCTTTCAATTAAAATGATCCCGTGGAGCTTTAAAATAACACCACATTTGTAGAAATATCTTCATTAGCTTTTTATCTATTGCTTAAATTGAAGCAAAAAAGTCATCGATTTTGTTTTATTTGATGTATCCATAAATCTGTGGATCGTATTAGTTTTGGACTGCTTATTAACAATGAATGAACACTCACTGGAACAAAATGTCAACAGTGAATGAACACTCACTGGGACCATATTTCAACAGTGAATGAACACTCACTGGGACCATATTTCAACAGTGAATGAACACTCACTGGGACCATATTTCAACAGTGAATGAACACTCACTGGGACCATATTTCAACAGTGAATGAACACTCACTGGGACCATATTTCAACAGTGAATGAACACTCACTGGGACCATATTTCAACAGTGAATGAACACTCACTGGAACAAAATGTCAACAGTGAATGAACACTCACTGGGACCATATTTCAACAGTGAATGAACACTCACTGGGACCATATTTCAACAGTGAATGAACACTCACTGGGACCATATTTCAACAGTGAATGAACACTCACTGGAACAAAATGTCAACAGTGAATGAACACTCACTGGGACCATATTTCAACAGTGAATGAACACTCACTGGGACCATATTTCAACAGTGAATGAACACTCACTGGGACCATATTTCAACAGTGAATGAACACTCACTGGGACCATATTTCAACAGTGAATGAACACTCACTCGGACCAAATTTCAACAGTGAATGAACACTCATTGGGACCATATTTCAACAGTGAATGAGCAGTCACTGGGACCAAATTTCAACAGTGAATGAACACTCACTGGGACCAAATTTCAACAGTGAATGAAGGCTCACTCAGACCAAACATCAACAGTGAATGAACTCTCACTCAGACCTAATTGTCAATAGTGAACGAACAGTCACTGGGACCAAATTTCAACAGTGAATGAACACTCACTCGGACTAAACATCAACAGTGAATGAACACTCACTCGGACCAAATGTCAATAGTGAGTATACACTCACTGGAACCAAATGTCAACAGTGAATGAACGCTCACTCGAGCCAAACATCAACAGTGAATGAACACTCACTCAGACTAAACATCAACAGTGAATGAACACTCACTCAGACCAAACATCAACAGTGAATGAATGCTCACTCAAACCAAACATCAACAGTGAATGAACGCTCACTCAGACCAAACATCAACAGTGAATGAACACACACTCAGACCAAACATCAACAGTGAATGAACACTCACTCAGACCAAACATCAACAGTGAATGAACACACACTCAGACCAAACATCAACAGTGAATGAACACTCACTCAGACCAAACATCAACAGTGAATGAACACTCACTCAGACCAAACATCAACAGTGAATGAACACTCACTCAGACCAAACATCAGCAGTGAATGAACACACACTCAGACCAAACATCAACAGTGAATGAACACTCACTCGGACCAAATGTCAACAGTGAATGAACTCACACTCAGACCAAACATCAACAGTGAATGAACACTCACTCCGACCAAATGTCAACAGTGAATGAACACTCACTCGGACCAAGTGTCAATAGTGAAAGGACATTCGTTTGGACCACATGTTCAATTTGTTTCAAATGACAGTAGACAAATGAATTGACCAGCTGAGTTGTGGCCTTGACCACCTCAGGGAGATGTTTATTTCTTTCCCGTGATGTGACAGGAAATATTTAGTAATTAGTTTGATGCACCTGGACTAGTGATACAAGAGGCACAAGAGGCCACAACCTGACACTGACCCATAGATATAACTCTGTGCACTGACCATACATCCAACCCCACTGGGGCACGGTCACCCTGACCTCTCATTTGTCACAGCCAGTTTGTGTCATTGGTTGACGAGGAGCCCAGCAGTTTGGCAGTTATCGATATCATATTTTGGTGCAGCAACATTGATCCAGCAGTGTGTTTGTTGTGGGGGTGTCACACCCAACAAAATGTCTTCTATTAGGGTGTCACACACCAAGAACTGTGCAGTTTGGGTGTCACACAACATCCTACCTGTGACCAGTATCATTATTTAGGGAGGGGAAGACATGACAGGTTTGTCAAGTTTTGATAAACAACCTTAGTGCTTGAGGTTAACATTTCTAGGATAATACAATTTCAGTAATAACAATAAGTACATTTATAAAGCACCATAAATCTAGACAAAGTCCACACGAGGCTCGGGCAAGATGTATGTGTGAACATGTTGGCTGTTTCTAGGGCCAGGAGACTACATAATGTTACAATTACCTATTGAATGTTATACTGTAATTATGACACTCACAGGAATGTGTTGGTCGCAAGAATTAGTTTAAATTAAAAATACGGTAATGATGGCAATAGTCGTGGTTTGCTGCACTAGCCTAGGAGTCAACTGATTAGAGACTAATATGTGTGTACTCCCAGGGTAGGGCGGTTGTGAACTGTGTCTGTGGCAGAGGGCGGGGTATCTTATCACTGCTCACAATGTTGCTATTTCTCTCTCATGTGATGTAAGATGGAATCTGACACAATCACAACACATGGCATGCTTCATGTCCGGGAAGAAATGGAAATACATATTCTCTGAGTAATTTCTTCCATCACCTGGGAATGTGGGACAAGTGACGTTTGTTATCTACGTCTTGATAATAAGCCACGATTTCTGTTATTACCAGAATTAGAGGAGAGGAAGTGACTGCCAGATGTCAGTGTGGTTGAGTCATACTGGGCTCTCTGGCCATGTACAATACAATACAATACAATACAATACAATACAATACAATACAATACAATACAATACAATACAATACAATACAATACAATACAATACAATAATCAACAGGAATGGCCTGGTCTAACTGTCAGTGATAAATCTATCAAATTTGACACAGTTGAGAAATAAATAAATAAAAGCATGTTTTACATAATGAAGACACTTGCAATGACCTGTAAAGGTTGATGTGTTTCTTACAGCAGACATTCCAGAATGGCAGTTACATTACAAAATTATGAAGCAAACTTGTACTTCTTCCAACTATACAGATCATAAGCTTTAAATCGTTGCCCCTCACACTCATTGGTTGCAATATCTTCAGTCGTTTCTCATCTAGTGTTAAAATATTAGCAAATTTAAAAACAGAAATTGTTGGATATCCTTTTACTCACATTATCTCTTAATGTTTTAGTTTGTTTCAAATATGTTTGATTAGTTAGGACTAATTATTGAGGAAAATAAACCATGCATTGACAGTCTGTGAGTTTATAAGGTATGTATATGGGCCACAATTAAAAAAATATGGAACATAGCAACTATGTGTACAGAATTGTCCAATGCATCTAAAAAAGCTAACTCTTGGTGGTACGTTACTTGTCATGATTTATCGCATCATTTGCTAAGATACATGTGGGTTTGATTGTCCTATTAAAAGCTATCCTTTTGGTTTCCAGGGCAACGGCAGCGCAGCAACCAAACCTTGTGATACAGCACCTCCTGGCGGCACACGAGTGAGTTAATCGAGTTTTGAAAAGAAACACATCTTACAAATGAAACTTGGAGTTACCAAAGCTCCTGTTGGAACAAAGTGTGCTAGTTTTCAGGCGTTGCTAACGTGTGTGGCTTTTGTGTCAGTGTCTGCTGTCAGTAGTGACGTAGGTCAACCTGCATTTTGACGGTATTGACCTAATGGTGACACAGTCTGTCTTGTTACCAGATGCACCATTGACAGTGTCAAACAAATTTATTTATTATTATATAGTTTACCAGATTTATAAAGCGCTCTCTTCAGACTTTAAAATGTTCCTCAAAAGCACTGTATAGAGGCAAAAAAGTAAAATAGACAGTAAAATTAACCATGCAATAATAAAATAAAAAACTGCTATGATAAAAAAGACTGGCTGTGATAAGACGAACATAAAAAAGAACTACGAGCGTGGGAAACTGTAAAATACCACACACTTGTGTATAGATGTATAACCTCCCCAGAGGGGTGTCACATCCAGTGAACCTGGTATTCCGGGGATGTCACACCAAGTGAACTGTGTTATGAGGGTGTCACAACCAATGAACCTGTACTCTGGGGGTGTCACACCCAAAAACTGGACGTTGTGAGGGTGTCACATGAACCATGTGTTGCAGCGTACACCTGGCAAGGAAGATGTCGAGCAACGGAGCCGAGGACGAGGAGGAGGAAATGGATGGGGAAGAGATGCTCAAGAAGTTTCGACAGAACTCAGAACTTAGTCACTCTCGTCTCTCCCTTATCGAGTTTCTCAACGAGTAAGTGTCACCGTACGAGTTGATGGTCATTGTAATGTACCATTTTATATTGATTAATAAATTTAATAATGCAATCAGTATTGCATATTTTATACTGGTCCTCTCACCCATCAGCGTATCCTATTAGAATAGTTTGAAGCGTATTACACATGCTTCAATACAGGGATGAAACTTGCAACAAAGTGTACACCTTCACAGTTGTTGTTTTAAACTACTGACTTTTCATTTTTTATTTGTATTTGCAAATCTTTGAGTGGATGTTACTAAAGTGCACATATTGTTCATGAGTATTCTATTAGATGCTGGCACGAAAGGCACATACAGGTCTTGGATTTGTCCTTCCCCATCACTTATCTTTACTTCCTTCTCAACATCCATCTCACTTCACCTCTTCTTCCCTGTCTTCAACTTTCCAGGGATCTCTTCTTCAGCAGTCATCTTCTCCAAGCTCACTTACCCCAATTCATTTCCAGTTTCTTATTAGAATGTCCTAACCCACCAGCTTGCTTCCTCAACTCCTTAAGTCCTTCCCACCAACCTCCTTCCTCATCTCCTTCATTCCTTCCCACCAACCTCCTTCCTCATCTCCTTCATTCCTTCCCACCAACCTCCTTCCTCATCTCCTTCATTCCTTCCCACCAACCTCCTTCCTCATCTCCTTCATTCCTTCCCACCAACCTCCTTCCTCATCTCCTTCATTCCTTCCCACCAACCTCCTTCCTCATCTCCTTCATTCCTTCCCACCAACCTCCTTCCTCATCTCCATTCCTTCCCACCAACCTCCTTCCTCATCTCCTTCATTCCTTCCCACCAACCTCCTTCCTCATCTCCTTCATTCCTTCCCACCAACCTCCTTCCTCATCTCCTTCATTCCTTCCCACCAACCTCCTTCCTCATCTCCTTCATTCCTTCCCACCAACCTCCTTCCTCATCTCCTTCATTCCTTCCCACCAACCTCCTTCCTCATCTCCTTCATTCCTTCCCACCAACCTCCTTCCTCATCTCCTTCATTCCTTCCCACCAACCTCCTTCCTCATCTCCTTCATTCCTTCCCACCAACCTCCTTCCTCGTCTCCTTCATTCCTTCCCACCAACCTCCTTCCTCATCTCCTTCATTCCTTCCCACCAACCTCCTTCCTCATCTCCTTCATTCCTTCCCACCAACCTCCTTCCTCATCTCCTTCATTCCTTCCCACCAACCTCCTTCCTCATCTCCTTCATTCCTTCCCACCAACCTCCTTCCTCATCTCCTTCATTCCTTCCCACCAACCTCCTTCCTCATCTCCTTCATTCCTTCCCACCAACCTCCTTCCTCATCTCCTTCATTCCTTCCCACCAACCTCCTTCCTCATCTCCTCCATTCCTTCCCACCAACCTCCTTCCTCATCTCCTCCATTCCTTCCCACCAACCTCCTTCCTCATCTCCTTCATTCCTTCCCACCAACCTCCTTCCTCATCTCCTCCATTCCTTCCCACCAACCTCCTTCCTCATCTCCTTCATTCCTTCCCACCAACTTCCTTCCTCATCTCCTCCATTCCTTCCCACCAACCCCCTTCCTCATCTCCTTCATTCCTTCCCACCAACCTCCTTCCTCATCTCCTTCATTCCTTCCCACCAACTTCCTTCCTCATCTCCTCTATTCCTTCGCACCAAACTCCTTCCTCATCTCCTCCATTCCTTCCCACCAACCTCCTTCCTCGTCTCCTTCATTCCTTCCCACCAACCTCCTTCCTCATCTCCTCCATTCCTTCCCACCAACCTCCTTCCTCATCTCCCCATTCCTTCCCACCAACCTCCTCCCTCAACTCTTCCATTCCTTCCCACCAACCTCCTCCCTCAACTCTTCCATTCCTTCCCACCAACCTCCTCCCTCAACTCTTCCATTCCTTCCCACCAACCTCCTCCCTCAACTCTTCCATTCCTTCCCACCAACCTCCTCCCTCAACTCCTCCATTCCTTCCCACCAACCTCCTCCCTCAACTCCCTTCCATTCCTTCCCACCAACCTCCTCCCTCAACTCTTCCATTCCTTCCCACCAACCTCCTCCCTCATCTCCTCCAATCCTTTCCAACAACCTCCCCCTCAGCTCCCAATTCATTGCCTTCCCATCCTATTCCGTCCTGTAATTCTGTCATTCTCATCCGGTTATTTTTGCAAACACAATGTCTCATGTTTGGTCTCTGCTGTGGTCTCACCTATGGTCTCACCTGTGGTCTCACCTGTGGTCTCACCTGTGGTCTCACCTGTGGTCTCACCTGTGGTCTCACCTGTGGTCTCACCTATGGTCTCACCTGTGGTCTCACCTGTGGTCTCACCTGTGGTCTCACCTGTGGTCTCACCTATGGTCTCACCTGTGGTCTCACCTGTGGTCTCACCTATGGTCTCACCTGTGGTCTCACCTGTGGTCTCACCTGTGGTCTCACCTGTGGTCTCACCTGTGGTCTCACCTGTGGTCTCACCTATGGTCTCACCTGTGGTCTCACCTATGGTCTCACCTGTGGTCTCACCTATGGTCTCACCTGTGGTCTCACCTGTGGTCTCTGCACCATAAAGGTATGCCGTGTTTATTTCAAGAATACCTCTGCGCGGTGGTTTTATTTTTACCTGGCTACATTTGTTTAATAGACAACATCTTTGACATTTCATGAAAACAACAATCCAGACGCATGTTTGCGTCTCCTTCCAGTTAACATAACGAAATACAAAAACCTGCCTTTTAATCGAGCTGTATTCCATTGATTGCTTAGAAAAATATGCATGATTTAGCTCACTCTAGCGTGACAGTTGTCTTTCATGCTGTCTAATAAAATGTGATGTTTATGGTGTCAGGGACCTGGCATGGTTCAACGTAAATGGCAGGTTATTCATACAGGAAACCACAATTAAGTGTGCGACTATTTACGGCGTCTGCTGCTGTTTATTTGTTATTCATAGTCATACATTAAATTTGGTTCTTTAATTCACACACAAATGTACGTGCAGTAATGTGTATGTGGGTTTGTATATCCACATGCCTGCACGCATAAAACAACAGCAGTTAACAGTGATATAAACAGTAGACACGCATAAAATACACATTCACTGTTAATTATGTTTACGTCAGTTCATTACATCTGATATGACCCTTGACCTCTGTGTCCTCCCCTTGATGTACCCTCATGTCAGTAGGCAGAAATATATCTATTGTCTGATTTACCGAGACCTTTTATTGTAACAAATGTGTATGCAAGGCTGTAATATTCACATTGTTGTACAGGTTTCCATGTAAAAAAGCATGTGTAATAATTTAACAGTTATCAAAATTATAAATTGGTAAAAACATAAAGTAGCTGTGTCAACATTTGAAAAAAAGAGATACTTATGATGGAAACGGAACGCTGTGGGTCAGTTAGTAAACCTTCGAACCCTAAATCTGCAGAACCCGGGTTTGAATCCTGTGATGTTGTGTCAAATCATGGGCACTTCATTCACACTACATTGCACCACTTCCCTCAGCTGTACAAGTGACTACCTGGCTATAGGCAGTAGTGCAACATAGTCTTCACACATCAATTTCTGCATGGCTGAATACTTCCCAAAGAAGCCAAGGTGGTGTTCGGTTGAACCTGTCCACCTGGGAGTAAAGTGTATAGTGCTTCAACCAGGCGAAGCACATGATACTGTACTACATAACAACTTGACTTTTTAACAAGCAGTGACCCAATGCCCTTCCAGTGCAGTCATGCCTTCTTTCTTCAACCAATTAATTGATAAACAAATCATCCAATATCTGCTTTCTCCTGCCCTTATCACAGTTCACTGTCACCATCAATCTCACACCCTGTTTCTGTCTTCTGACTTCTGACTGGCTTAATATATAACAACTTATATAATCCAGTTGAGCAATGTCCCTAGCCAGTGCGTCAAGTGGGTGTACGTAGGGAAGTACCTGAACAGTAGGAATTACTACCGTCTGTAAGAGGCTCTAACAGTATAATATATTTTAATTAAACATTAATTTGAAGCCTATAAACAAATAGAACAAGTGCATAAATTTATAATGCAAATACAGTATTTATATAGTTCCATAGCATTGTAGAAGTGCCAGGAAATGCAATAATATTATCTATCTACATATATATATATATATATATATATATATATATATATATATATATATATATATATAATCAGTAATATAAAAAAAGTTCTGAATGTGGATAGGAAAAGGTGTTTAACTGTAATAAAAATTGATTCTGCCATATGAGTTTGTTTATTACTGATTTTGTTTTCAGTAATACGACATCAACAACAACAAATTTCGACACGAGTGCAGATGAACCGAAGAAAGAAGTGAAGGAGGAGAAGAAGAGGCGCAGCAGTGTCTTCGCAAAGTTCGGCAGCTATCGCCAGAAGAGGGTGAGTGGACAGTGGTGTGAGGATGATGGATAGAGGCAGGAGGGTTGAGGCAGGAGGGATGGAGGTAGGAGGGAGGAGTGATTGAGGGGTGGAGGCAGGTTCAATTGAGGCAGCAGTGATAGAGGCAGCAAGGATTGAGGCTGGCGGGAGAAGGGATGGAGGCAGGAGGGATGGAAGAAGGAGCAATTAAGGCAAAAGGGAGGATAGATGGAGCCAGGAGTCATTGGGGCAGAAGGGAGGAGGGATTGAGGCTGGAGGGAGGAGGGATGAATGCAGGAGTCATTGGGGCAGAAGGGAGGAGGGATTGAGGCTGGAGGGAGGGGGGATGAATGCAGGAGTCATTGGGGCAGAAGGGAGGAGGGATTGAGGCTGGAGGGAGGAGGGATGAATGCAGGAGTTGTTGGGGCAGAAGGGAGGAGGGATTGAGGCTGGAGGGAGGAGGGATGAATGCAGGAGTTGTTGGGGCAGAAGGGAGGAGGGATTGAGGCTGGAGGGAGGAGGGATGAATGCAGGAGTCGTTGGGGCAGAAGGGAGGAGGGATTGAGGCAGAAGGGATGATGGGAGTCATGACATAGAACAC
The DNA here is from genome assembly GCA_025642075.2 of Ridgeia piscesae. NCBI lineage: Eukaryota > Metazoa > Annelida > Polychaeta > Sabellida > Siboglinidae > Ridgeia > Ridgeia piscesae. The sequence continues at coordinate 342,621 of JAODUO010000134.1, forward strand.
CTGAAGATGAGCAGGACATGTATAGAGAGAAATGAGACAGACAGAGAGAGTGTATAAATGGATGAGTGTGACAGGAGGACATGTATAGAGAGAGAGGAGAGACAGACAGAGAGAGTGTATAAATGGATGAGTGTGACAGGAGGACATGTATGAGAGAGAGAGGAGAGACAGACAGAGAGAGTGTAGAAATGGATGAGTGTGACAGGAGGACATATATAGAGAGAGAGGAGAGACAGACAGAGAGAGTGTAGAAATGGATGAGTGTGACAGGAGGACATGTATAGAGAGAGAGGAGAGACAGACAGAGAGAGTGTATAAATGGATGAGTGTGACAGGAGGACATGTATAGAGAGAGAGGAGAGACAGACAGAGAGAGTGTATAAATGGATGAGTGTGACAGGAGGACATGTATAGAGAGAGAGGAGAGACAGGCAGAGAGAGTGTAGAAATGGATGAGTGTGACAGGAGGACATGTATAGAGAGAGAGGAGAGACAGGCAGAGAGAGTGTAGAAATGGATGAGTGTGACAGGAGGACATGTATAGAGAGAGAGGAGAGACAGACAGAGAGAGTGTATAAATGGATGAGTGTGACAGGAGGACATGTATAGAGAGAGAGGAGAGACAGACAGAGAGAGTGTATAAATGGATGAGTGTGACAGGAGGACATGTATAGAGAGAGAGGAGAGACAGACAGAGAGAGTGTATAAATGGATGAGTGTGTCAGGAGGACATGTATATAGAGAGAGGAGAGACAGACAGAGAGAGTGTATAAATGGATGAGTGTGACAGGAGGACATGTATAGAGAGAGAGGATAGACAGACAGAGAGAGTGTATAAATGGATGAGTGTGACAGGAGGACATGTATAGAGAGAGAGGATAGACAGACAGAGAGAGTGTATAAATGGATGAGTGTGACAGGAGGACATGTATAGAGAGAGAGGATAGACAGACAGAGAGAGTGTGTAAATGGATGAGTGTGACAGGAGGACATGTATAGAGAGAGAGAGAGGAGAGACAGACAGAGAGAGTGTATAAATGGATGAGTGTGACAGGAGGACATGTATAGAGAGAGAGGAGAGACAGACAGAGAGAGTGTATAAATGGATGAGTGTGACAGGAGGACATGTATAGAGAGAGAGGAGAGACAGACAGAGAGAGTGTATAAATGGATGAGTGTGACAGGAGGACATGTATAGAGAGAGAGGAGAGACAGACAGAGAGAGCATAGAAATGGATGAGTGTGACAGGAGGACACGGAAGAAGATCAAAATTTAGAGGGGGCAGTTTAAAGATAGATCTTAAGAAGACATCAGTGAGCAGGCAGGAGTGTGCTGAGTCAGACAGGATGGGACTGACTCGGTAATGAGGATCGGGGGGGAGAGAAGAATCATTTCCATGATATGACAATGAGAGATTCATATGATGTAATCCCAGGGTAGTAGAGAGATTATGTCAGTCTGTCACCAACATACAGGCATCTTATCACAGCCCAGAATGTTGCTACTTAATCATGTGATAAACCCTGAACGCAGGATGAATACAGTATATTGCACCCATTACATTTGGAGCTATGTAACATACCCCCGGGGGTAGTAGTTATTTTAGAAGATCAGATGTTTTAGTTGATAGATCCTGGTTTTGGAGTAGTTGTAAGTAGCTGAGATGGGCAGGATGTATGCGTAGAAGTAGTGATTGAACACTGTGACAACATGACAACAGAAGTGGGTGGTAGGAGACTAGAAAGACCAACATTATGAGTGTGAGAGAGAGAGGGAGAGGGAGAGGAAGGGAGGGAGTGAGACAGACAGACAGAGACAGACAGACAGAGACAGACAGAGACAGACAGAGACAGACAGAGACAGACAGAGACAGGCAGAGACAGAGACAGAGAGAGACACTGTGGAGAGACTTCAAAAGAGACCTGATCGTGATACTTCAAGAAAAAATGGCGACATCCTATCAACAGAGCCAGCACGAATGTGTGAAATGGCCCCAGTATTGTGATGCAATAAGAACTAGCAGACAGCACCAGCACTGTGTCAGTGCACCGGCACTGTGTCAGTGCACTCATCACACAGTGAGGACTGTATATATCAAGTGTATCCCTCCCTGACCACTCGTTGTACCAAAGGAGGCTGGCCTGGTCTGTCTCCCTCTGGACATGGCAGTTCCTCCATTTCTCCATTCATGCCAATCACACGCATATTCATGATACATGCACACAGACTGTATTCTTATTATGTCTATAACATGTTGTGTTCTGTAAGACATTTATATCTTCATCTCTGTAGTTGGTTGATGTCAAAAGGGCAGTTGCTTATTCAATGAATTCACATTTTCTGCTTGGATGCATTCAAATTTATATTATGTATGTGTAAATATATTATATGTTGATGCTTTTCAGAAATAATTTGTTTACCATAATATTATCCTCTAAAAATACTCTTACTTCATACTTCACAAGTGCATATTATTTTTTATTTGTTGTTGCTACCATTATGTGTTTACAATAAATAGTAATGTGGCGGTAACTTGTTGTCGGTGGCTGAATTTGTCTTTTATATTTGCAGGTTGTTAAGGACAACAAACTGCTCAAGAACACACATCAGTTTGTGTCCGTGTCCTTCAGCAACTCAACAACATGTGACATGTGCAACAAGCCAATGGCAAACAAGCTGGGCCTTCAGTGCGAGAGTGAGTAGCCTCACTTTCAGTGAGTTCCTAAAAAAAGAAAGCTGTTAACAAGTTCTAGCAAAATTGAAATGTTACACAGAAATTAAATTGTAAATCAAAAATGCATTTTGAACCATTAACAAAACCAACATCATACATAATATTTGCTTCTTCATGCCTGAGATCCAAATAAAATCCTTGCAAGTTAATATATTTTAATAGTTTGATTACTTAAATATTTTTCTTCTTAAAATGAACATAATGCCATAAAATAATTTAAATGTTTAACATTGGTATTTGATGACCCAGCAAGAACTTGTTGTATGTCAACTGTTAATTAAAATTGTCAGATTGATGGGATCTGTAAATCGTGCCACCACTTAAGAGGATTACCCCAGATTTCCACGTCTGACCTGGTCCAACTGTTCTTTGCCTCTGTTGCTGCGGACCGCGATGCAATCGCAACATAAAATCAGTCTCGGCATTTACATGGAAAGGTCAGAGTGGCAGAGTGGAATGTGAAAAGATTTGCAGATCACTCACGTGTCATTTAGCGAGGAAGATGTTGGCAGTAAAACAATAAATAGGTAATGTCAAATGGTTGTCGATGCAAGCTACCCGGTAGCTCTCTTGGTAACTTGGCGGGGGTTTTGTTATATCGTCCGAGAGCAGGTCGGCAACATGACTGTGATGTTTGGCACATGGTGGACATAGATATAAAAATATGGAATACTGGTGTATATATACTAAAAGTGTGTACCCACAATGAATGACTAATTTTATTTCACATATAAAGTCACATGATATAATATATATACAAATGTTCAATAAATTATAAATATCAAAAATCACTAAATAATTGAATATATACAATAATATTATATTTATTATATATATATATATATATATATATATATATATATATATAACATAAATATTAAATATAACATTAAATAATTGTATATATATATATATATATATATATATATATATTATGTTCAATTAGGAACTTCTTACATGGGAGGTTTTAAATCTCTTTTACAATATGAAAGAGATGTCAAACCACCTTTTGTAAAAACAATCCAGTAATTGAACATAATTATTATATATTCAATTATTGAATCTTATTTTTTTTTTTATTATTGAATCTCTTTTATATTATAAAAGATATATAAAATCATCTTTGTGGAATCAAAGATCAAGCATTAAGACACCAGCAGAAACTATAAAGCCCGACAGAACAGTCCCATGCAGTAGTGTTCCTAAGTGGTTCACAGTTTGGACTGCCTTGGCCAGCAGTAACAACAGAGTGGAACTTGCACTGTAGCTTCAGTGAAAGTCGGCCATGTGGAACCAAGGCTCTCCATAGTACTTCTCTCTGTGAGACTCTGAAGTGGTGGATTGGACTGTGTGCAGTGGGGCGTGACTGAGTGGGGGTGGCAGGGGAGCCTGCTGGGCTGTGAGGGTAATTAAAGGGGTAAACATGAGATGACAGGATCCTGCAACAGGACTTGAGCAGGAACCTTGTGCCACACTGCTGGACATCAGAGAATATCAGTGGATGGCTGGTCTGGACATCTGACTGCCTCTTGGACACTCAGGTTTATATATGTTGGTGTTAACTGGTGGATATTCTCCTTGGGTCATCTCCAAGTAGTTGTTGGAATAGAAAGAGTTACTAACAGTGACCTATGACCTTACTGGTTGACCTGATGTGGCTGTGGTGCTTAGACATAGTGGTCAGATGTAAAGGTCAGAGCACAGCTGACCTTCCTGTTTTCTTCAACATTAAATTAGGATCTGGAAAAATGTGACATTTGAATTCTGCAAAAGAACTTTTGTTGTGAAATGGGTATTGTTGCTTGGGCAGGTTAGTGGTATTGTGCAGTTGTCAGTGAAACGATGCAGTATTGCTTGGTGTGATATTTGTTATTATATTTTCAACTATATATGTGAGCACAGTATTACAAAGCAGTTTTTATATAGTTATCTCAGGTATCCTGGTATATTTTAAAGCTGGAATAACTGTTTGGTGACACTTGTTCTGCCCACACATGACGGTACAGAGCGAAGAAGGTTTGGATTTTTTTAGGTCCAATTTTCTTATAATCTGCAAAACGTGGCCACTCCATGTTCTGCTACTTTGTCTGGCAGTTAACAAACACAGTCCATTCCAGGGCTAAGTTCACTTCTTGTGTTCTGTGCTGTCTGACATTGAGTATATGGCGGTGTACACAATGAATACATTGTGTTGATGGTGTTGTGTTGTAGACTGCATGATGAATGTCCATGACAGTTCCTGCAAGGACCAGATGGCCACGTGTACGAAACATGTTCGCAGGGTATGTCTACACTTTACAGGGGAGATTATTTCGCATCAATAATACAAAAACAAAGTATGAGTTGTAACATGGCAGGACATCAGTAAAACATGCAACCAACATTTCATAAATTATATATATATATATATATATATATATATATATATATATATATATATATATATATATATATATAATATATATATATAATATATATATAATATATATATATATTAATATATATATTTAATATATATATATATATATTATATATATATATATATATATATATATAATACACTTTATATATTGATTTTGAGATGTACAGATCTTGCAAATATTTAATCAGAGTATTTACTACTTTCAAGTATTATTTATAAGGAAAGTTAATAATGGTTTGAAGTATGAAACTATCACTAACATTCTCTAAACACAGGTCTGCTCCTTGATGATGTTGCTGTCTGTACTGATAACTGTTAACACCAGAGTGCGCCACCGGGTTACAGTGTGTCGTGTAATAGTGTCCTTGCGTCTGTAACTTTTTGTTATTTGAAAACCTGCACAATTAAAAAAATTAAATGATACATTATGAGTTCATTAGCCTGTCAGTTGTATGCTGGAGTTTTATCACCATATGTGTGTGTGTGTGTGTGTGTGTGTGTGTGTGTGTGTGTGTGTGTGTGTGTGTGTGTGTGTGTGTGTGTGTGTGTGTGTGTGTGTGTGTGTGTGTGTGTGTGTGTGTGTGTGTGTGTGTGTGTGTGTGTGTGTGTGTGTGTGTGTGTGTGTGTGTGTGTGTGTGTGTGTGTCCATCTCTTTAATTCACCTCAGAATATTTATCATCAACTGAAAGAATGCCAATGGAAAGTTTTGAGTTATTTACTTAACATTATTTCTGTATCTTGTTTCATTACAATAATTTTACTTGACTAATCTTCTGAATAAAGCATAACCATGTTTTCTGCTACATGTGATATAGATCTGAATAAAACACGTGAATTTATGTTCCAGTTACACGCGCAGTCGTCAGTGAAGGAGAGATCTCGTAGGATCAGCAACAGTCTGCCAGGTAAGAACTCGCTGGAAGAGACCAAATGATTCTCTCTTGCTATGTTGTCTCTCTCAAAAGGAGTCAACGTGTGAAGTGTTCTGTTTAATGGTGGATGTTCCCTGTAACGGCTCTGAGGTCATCATCTTAGTGAAATAGACTTTGGGTGGTGTTGGTTATATTCAAGGTTGTATTGTTGCCGTTGTTGGTAATAGTTTAGGGACATTTGTGTAGTTGGTTGCATGATTGGTTGTGTTTTGGTTGGCTGGGTGTTTGTGTGGTTGGTCGTGTACAGGGTAGTTGTGTTGGTGGTTGTTTGTATTATTAGTTGTATGGTTGGTTGTGTGTTGGTTCTATGATTATGCTGTTGGTTGTATGGTGATGTGTTTGTTATGTGGTTGGTTGTATGGTTGTGTTGTTGTTTGTGTGGTTGTGTTGTGGCATTGGTTGTATGTTAGGTTGCATGGTTGTGTTGTATGTTAGGTTGTATGGTTGTGTTGTATGTTAGGTTGTATGGTTGTGTTATGTGTTAGGTTGTATGGTTGTGTTGTATGTTAGGTTGTATGGTTGTGTTGTATGTTAAGTTGCATGGTTGTGTTGTATGTTAGGTTGCATGGTTGTGTTGTGTGTTAGGTTGTATGGTTGTGTTGTGTGTTAGGTTGTATGGTTGTGTTGTATGTTAGGTTGCATGGTTGTGTTGTATGTTAGGTTGCATGGTTGTGTTGTGTGTTAGGTTGTATGGTTGTGTTGTGTGTTAGGTTGTATGGTTGTGTTGTATGTTAGGTTGCATGGTTGTGTTGTATGTTAGGTTGCATGGTTGTGTTGTGTGTTAGGTTGTATGGTTGTGTTGTGTGTTAGGTTGCATGGTTGTGTTGTGTGTTAGGTTGTATGGTTGTGTTGTATGTTAGGTTGTATGGTTGTGTTGTATGTTAGGTTGTATGGTTGTGTTGTATGTTAGGTTGCATGGTTGTGTTGTGTGTTAGGTTGTATGGTTGTGTTGTGTGTTAGGTTGTATGGTTGTGTTGTATGTTAGGTTGCATGGTTGTGTTGTATGTTAGGTTGCATGGTTGTGTTGTGTGTTAGGTTGTATGCTTGTGTTGTGTGTTAGGTTGCATGGTTGTGTTGTGTGTTAGGTTGTATGGTTGTGTTGTATGTTAGGTTGTATGGTTGTGTTGTATGTTAGGTTGCATGGTTGTGTTGTGTGTTAGGTTGTATCGTTGTGTTGTATGTTAGGTTGTATGGTTGTGTTGTATGTTAGGTTGTATGGTTGTGTTGTATGTTAGGTTGCATGGTTGTGTTGTATGTTAGGTTGTATGGTTGTGTTGTATGTTAGGTTGCATGGTTGTGTTGTGTGTTAGGTTGTATGGTTGTATGTTAGTTGCTTTTAGTTTTTTAGGTTGTATGGTTGTGTTGTATGTTAGGTTGCATGGTTGTGCTGTATGTTAGGTTGTATGGTTATGTTGTATGTTAGGTTGTATGGTTGTGTTGTATGTTAGGTTGTGATTGGTTTTTTGGTTGTGTTTTTTTAGGTTGTAGGGTTGGTTGTATGTTAGGTTGTTTTTGGTTGTGTTTGGTTGTGTTTAGGTTGTGTTTAGGTTGTTGTTGGTTGTGTTAGGTTGTAGGGTTTGGGGATGTTGGTTATGTTAGGTTGTATGGTTGTGTTGTATGTTAGGTTGTATGTGTTGTTAGGTTGTGTGTTAGGTTGTATGGTTGTGTTGTATGTTAGGTTGTATGGTTATGTTGTATGTTAGGTTGTATGGTTGTGTTGTGTGTTAGGTTGTATGGTTGTGTTGTATGTTAAGTTGCATGGTTGTGTTGTATGTTAGGTTGTATGGTTGTGTTGTATGTTAGGTTGTATGGTTGTGTTGTATGTTAGGTTGCATGGTTGTGTTGTGTGTTAGGTTGTATGGTTGTGTTGTATGTTAGGTTGCATGGTTTTGTTGTATGTTAGGTTGCATGGTTGTGTTGTATGTTAGGTTGTATGGTTGTGTTGTATGTTAGGTTGTATGGTTGTGTTGTATTTTAGGTTGTATGGTTGTATGTTAGGTTGCATGGTTATGTTGTATTTTAGGTTGTATGGTTGTGTTGTATGTTAGGTTGCATGGTTGTGCTGTATGTTAGGTTGTATGGTTATGTTGTATGTTAGGTTGTATGGTTGTGTTGTATGTTAGGTTGTAGGTTGTTTGCTAGGTTGTATGGTTGTGTTGTATGTTAGGTTGTATGTTAGGTTGTATTTTAGGTTGTGTATTGTTGTGTGTTAGGTTGTGTATTAGGTTGTTTGTATTGTCTGTTAGGTTGTCTGTTAGGTTGTATGGTTGTGTTGTATGTTAGGTTGTATGTTAGGTTGTATGGTTGTGTTGTATGTTAGGTTGTATGTTAGGTTGTGTGGTTTGTGTTGTTGTGTTTAGGTTGTATGTTAGGTTGTTTTGGTTGTGTTTGGTTGTGTTTTAGGTTTGTTATTGGTTTGGTTGTTTTTATTTTTTTAGGTTGTATGTTAGGTTGTGTGTTAGGTTGTGTGTTAGGTTGTGTGTTAGGTTGTGTGTTAGGTTGTATGTTAGGTTGTATGTTTGTGTTGTATGTTAGGTTGTATGTTAGGTTGTGTGATTAGGTTGTGTGTTAGGTTGTGTGTTAGGTTGTGTGTTAGGTTGTGTGTTAGGTTGTATGTTAGGTTGTGTGTTAGGTTGTATGTTAGGTTGTGTGTTAGGTTGTATGTTAGGTTGTGTGTTAGGTTGTCTGTTAGGTTGTCTGTTAGGTTGTATGGTTGTGTTGTTGGTTGTAGGTGCATCAGGCGGCACTCACCTACGAGCGTCCCAGTCCTTCATGGAGAGACGAACTGTCTCCGTACCAAGCAAGGCTTCCCTGCAGGTGGCGTGTCTGTCTTTGTAATATATCATTTCAAACTGAAGAATTTTGTTTGTATTTAATGTAATGGCAATCTGTGTTTTATAAAAGATTTTATTCAGCCGTTCCAATTAACAATAAATTTCATATTTACTTTATTAGTTTCATTGAACAACGACAACATACTTTATTATTCAATAGATTAACAGTTCAACTAATTTAGTTATTGTACAATTAAATTACGTTTTCTTCTGAATGGTCATAACTTAATCTGTGAGACTTTAGCATTAGGGATACAAACTAAAAAATGAAATAAAACACACATACAGGCACATATAGTATTCCTACTTGATTATAGTTATATTATGTTCACACGTGACATACAATCTGCTGTCACTGCAGAGCAAAACGTTTTGTTGGCTGTAAGTGGTTGCTTCTGTGTCCACCAGGGGTCACTATCTGCAGGTGTCCTGCCACGCACAGCGTCAGGGTGAGTAGGCAAAGCACACACAAACAATTCTTCAATAACGTCGCCCACACAACTTTCCTTTCTAGTATAAACCAGTATCGCATATCACAAATCAGTGCTTACTTAATTTTACTCCAGCATTTTGCAGTAGTATAAGTATTACTAAATGTCACAGCATATCTGTGATTGAGGTGTTGACCCTTTCTTCATTTGCGGGTGAGAGTTAAGTATGCTTTGCAGGTTTTTTATGCTTTGCCATCAACAACCTTTCTTGCTAGTGGCAGTATTTTAACAAAACTTGTGTCCATGTAAAGTGTCATCCCACTTCTGTGTGGATATTAATATTATTACAATGAGGTATGGTTGATTACATGATATTAAATAGTTTTATTGCGAACAGACAACTGTTGTTATGATATGTTTTTGCAAACTTCAAAACGTTTGTCTGAATTCATCTGAATCCCATCGATTATGTCGGCATACTGACTTCGTGTTTAACAGAAGTATCGCATCGCCACCCGTATGTGGCAGCACGGGGCATTTTCAGTGGCGTCGAGTCGCAACGAAATTAGGATTGGAGTAAGTTGGGTGAAATACACACCCTTGAGGCCAGGCCATGCATCGTTGCACGAGTCTTTTGCCAGTAAAACGCCGTTGTGCAGGAGAAAATTAGGAAAATGCCACCCCCTATGTCAATGATGAAGTTATAAGTCTATAAGAAACCTATTTTCATGTACATTTATAATGTATTCATTTTTTTAGAATATATTTTACGAAGAAATTCAATCCTATGTAATTCGATGTTCAGCGATAATTGTACATAATTAGGGTTATGGTACACCTTCGTTCAGTTAACTGTGACCTTTGTAAATATTTAAATTCAATTGCATCATACATCTAAAGAACTATTTTGATAAACTACATGTGGGCAAAAGTCCACAATGATTGTAGTTGACAAGAACATAAACTAATGATCTACCCTTAACACGTCTTGAGGTATAACAAAGTACTTCACAATTTTGTGTCCTGCTTTTCCATTACAGTACTTTATTTGAGAAAAACAGCAAGGCAGTTGCATTTCTCATGAAACCTTATTGCATTCACATTTAGTCATAATGGCGTTCTACTGGTAAAAACTCGTGTGAGGCAGGGTGTGGATTAGGCATCCTTTTTGCGCTGTTTTGGTGCCTTGATAAGCATGGCTTCTACCCTCCACTATCGACAGTAGAGTCGTTTCATTGTTTTGGTTTCTTTTTCTTGGTTTCACTTTCATTTTGTTTTACAAGTCGGTTTTGCAGAATTATCATATTTTTTAGTTGGGGATGAATACCTGGCTACAATTTTTTGTATCTATAGCTGGTGTGCTTTGAGATGTTCCCTTATTGCTTATGATGGAACAGATTACAATTCATGTGCAGTACTTATGCCTGCCGCTAATTTATTTTGATGTGTTCCCTTATGACATATGTGGACAGACAGATCACCATTTATAATTTTTCATGGTTTTTGCTTGTTTTTGACATGTTCCCTTATTACATTTGGGACAGGTATTTTATTGTTACGCCTTTAGCTGGTGTGTTTTGAAATGGTCCCTTATCACATTTTTGGACATTTATTTAATCTGGAGGCATTGTTACTTTTACTTTCATTATTGTATCTTGGGCCACCTGCCTGGTACGATGCTGATTTTACATTATCTTGTGGATATAATTATACTACCATTTATGTTGTTATTGCATTCATTGGCAAAAATTTGTTGGTTTGTGTGAAAAGAAATTTGTTTTAGTTTTACATTTTGGGGTAGGCAATTATTGTTCAACTGTAAAATTAGTCATAATTTGGTTATATATTTTCAAATAATTGGGTTTAATTTCCTGGACAATTTGACATGTTTTATTAAAACAACTAGTTACACGTCTGTAATACAGTCAAAAATATTGCCCTGAAGACTGGCAATGATAGAATAATTGTACAGTTGTTTTATGTTAGGTGTAAAACAAACAAAAACCTGAAGTCAGTTTATCTTAGACACTACAAGTGACTCTTGTAAGTTATAATGAATTAGACACTACAGGTCACTCTTGTAAGTTATAATGAATTAGACACTACAAGTCACTCTTGTAAGTTATAATGAATTAGACACTACAAGTCACTCTTGTAAGTTATAATGAATTAGACACTACAAGTCACTCTTGTAAGTTATAATGAATTAGACACTACAAGTCACTCTTGTAAGTTATAATGAATTAGACACTACAAGTCACTCTTGTAAGTTATAATGAATTAGACACTACAGGTCACTCTTGTAAGTTATAATGAATTAGACACTACAAGTCACTCTTGTAAGTTATAATGAATTAGACACTACAAGTCACTCTTGTAAGTTATAATGAATTAGACACTACAAGTCACTCTTGTAAGTTATAATGAATTAGACACTACAAGTCACTCTTGTAAGTTATAATGAATTAGACACTACATGTCACTCTTGTAAGTTATAATGAATTAGACACTACAAGTCACTCTTGTAAGTTATAATGAATTAGACACTACATGTCACTCTTGTAAGTTATAATGAATTAGACACTACAAGTCACTCTTGTAAGTTATAATGAATTAGACACTACAAGTCACTCTTGTAAGTTATAATGAATTAGACACTACAAGTCACTCTTGTAAGTTATAATGAATTAGACACTACAAGTCACTCTTGTAAGTTATAATGAATTAGACACTACAAGTCACTCTTGTAAGTTATAATGAATTAGACACTACAAGTCACTCTTGTAAGTTAAAATGAAGAAAGCTGTTGTTACTGAATGTTGTTGTGATGGTAGTTTTATAAAACACAGTTAGAATATCTGTAGTGTAACATCTGTTATCTATAGCTCCAACCAATATTGTTATCTATGATATCTGCTTTATTATTGTTATATTTTCTGACACAGTATCCTAGTACACGTAAGTTGGGGCTAAACTGTGTTTCAATTTTTTTTTTATATTTGATGACACATCTGTTTCGCCAATAGTGTGTCATGTTAAGAGTGTAAGTTCAGCAGAAGTGGGTTCATTAAGTGTGTTCACTATAGACGCTTCTACAAGTGTGTAGACATGTCCACAAGTGTCCCGTCATTCCAAGCATGATTCTGTGACAGACTTCACCTAAATTGAACAGTAGGTCAAGTTTAGGAACCACATTTCTGAAAGTGTTTTATTGTTATAATAAATTTACTACAACAGCTTGTCAGTTCAAAACCGTATTTTAAATAATCTAACACAAATTAAATCCCCCCGCCAACTCAACATAAGTCATGACAATGTTAACTATCAGCCACTTCATGTCCGTGTCCATTACCCCAACTAGCTGTCTCTGGTTCTACTCTCGTCTCTTGCTTAGAGGCCCATTTCACTAACGTTATTAAGAGCTAACCCCAATTTTGGTCTTTAAAATTAATTTTGCTCCTTAACAGTGATGTTGTAGTATACCCAAAAACAGTCAACACCGCGATGTATCAATGGGACGGTGTTGCTGGTGTGTCATGGAAATAGTGTCCTCAGTAATATTTTGGCAGTGAATTTTTGCGTTTTGAAAAAGGTCCTTTAATTAATTTTTTTTGATTAAGGATGATTTTTTCTAAAGAGCTCTTTATCTTAGTGAAACAGTCCCCTGGTCCTTCCTACCACTTCCCAGTGTTCCTCACTCCCCTTCTCTTCTTCCATCCCAATCACATCCCTCTACACTGACCACATATTTTCCCATTTCCGGTGTTCACAAAAAGCCTTGTGCATTTGCTTTATATGATGGGAGGGTTTGGTTTCGGCAGCTGGGTTTGGTTTCGGCTGATTGGTGTGGTTTCAGCAGCTGTGCTTGGTTTCAGCTGCTGTGCTTGGTTTCAGCTGCTGGGTTTGGTTTCAGCTGCTGGGTTTGGTTTCAGCTGCTGGGTTTGGTTTCAGCAGCTGTGCTTGGTTTCAGCTGCTGGGTTTGGTTTCAGCTGCTGTGCTTGGTTTCAGCTGCTGGGTTTGGTTTCAGCTGCTGGGTTTGGTTTCAGCTGCTGTCTGACGGTTTCTGCTGAGTCATTTGGTTTATTTGCTTTCTGCTTCATACTGGTTAGAGCGGTTCTCGTGAATGTTTGTCGTCTCCTGGCATGTTGCACCTGCGTCTGTGATGTGTTCTTTGTCTCTCTGGGTACAGTGGGGTGTAGTGTCGACTAACACAGACACATCTAGTGCTTTATTTCATGTACCATGGGTAGATGTCGGTAGATGCTACATGTGGTAGTGTGTTTACAAACACAGGTGGATTTGGGTTTGTTGATTGCTACGACGTGTTGTTTTGTCTTTGTTATTAAGTATTGTTTTATCACGTAAGTATTTGAATATTTTACATATACAGTGTACACACATAACACATATGTACACAGACATACACTTGTATATATGCATTATAAGCACACTTCACACATTTGTGTACATATGTGTGTGCATGCAACATGCACACTCATTACACATACACACATACATTCACACACACATACAAACACATACACACACACAGACACACACACAGACGCACGCACGCACGCACACACGCACGCACGCACACACACACACACACACACACTGATATGTGAGTAAGTGCACTAAAACAAAACCATAACTTATGCGGGATGAATTAATAATGAAGTTTTCCAGTTGCTCAGACAGGATATTCAACTCGTTCTGTATTACAACTTTAGTGGTTACAATATTTCCATGACCTTTTACAGCAAGGTCATCGATGAAGATGAGAGTCAGGAGAAGAAAAAAGATGAAGACACAACCAATCAGCTGCTGCCAACAGAACCCTCAAAGTGAGGCTTCGATAACAGTTTCTCTCAAAACCAACATCATCACAAGATAATCTCATATATGTAGAACTGTATTAATAATGACATAATGTATTTCTAATTAGACTCAGTATGAAGCCAGGAAATTGTGTTTCTCATAAGCATGCAGGAGATAATTATATTATCGATTTAGCACGTTATACTGCATCTGAAAATTAAAAGGACGGCATCTGTTTCTGTTTGTTACTTAATATAATGTTCTGATGACTATAATATTATTTTAAAGATATATTGCCCACTGACTTGTAGGTAGTAGTTACTACAGTAAGCTTATTACAATGTTCACAGATTAAATGGTAAACATTAGTTCCAGTTTCAAAACAAGTTTAACTGGCGGTATCACTGAAGATACCCATTGATGCATGTGGCATATTACAGACTTACTTACATATTAATATTCTGGCCAAATCTGAGTCAACAAACTGACCTGTTTGCTTTAACACAATTTAATCATAAACAAAACTAACTTTATAATCACGGTAATACATATGCACGATTACACATTTCATTTTAAGTGTTTTTGTTTACATTTCTCTCGTCTGTGTTGTCAGTATGACAGACGGCATGTCTGTGTCAATGGAGTCACTAGACGAAGGCGCAGTCTGTGTGTTCCCGGGGTCTGGGGACACCGCGGAACTGGAGGATGACCCAGACCTAGCCCTGTTGGCGGAGGAGGCAGAGGCCTGGAGCGTCACTGTCGACAAAAAGGTAGTTCAGTCTTAAAAGTTTACATTTTTCACATGTGTTTTTGCAATAAGGTAAATATTTTTTCAAGAAAGAAATTAAATTTTGTCGTAACATTTCAGTTTGTAATGAAAAAGTAATAATGAAGTAAGTATGTTTTCGGATTTTTTTTACGCATCGTCACATTAAATTTGTTAAAGTAAAATATACTGTTTCTTTGAGGCGTCATTTATACTTGATAGAATAAAAATAGTTTTATCTGTTATTTTATATTTTAAATTATATTAACGTTAATACTAAAAATATTTTCACGTTTTTTTCAATGTCATGTTAAATGTGTTCAAAATAAAGATTTTGTTGTTGTTGTTTACACTTGACATTGTTTACACTTGACATTGTTTACACTTGACATGTGTTGCTAGTAAAGTATAGGTGTGCGCATGTGTGCAAACTGTACAGTACTTGAGCGTGCATTTACACCTTTGTATGGCGATGTGTGTGTGTGTGCATGCATGCTTGTGTGTGTGTGCATCCATGCATGTGTGCACGTGTGAATGATTACACATATATTGTAGCAAATATGACTTGATTATTTTTAGACGCTTCGGAAAATGAGTGCCAAGGATATAAAACGACAAGATCATATATGGGGTAGGTGTTTTCTCATACATTTCAGGTTGTTAGTCCCTATGTGCAATCAGATCAGTTTTGTTTTGTTTTAGAAAGAACCTTGCTTTGAATACTAATGTTGTTGCATTTGTGTATATTAAAACAATACAATTACTTGTTGTTAACAATTAATAAACAACAGTTCCCATGATAGCATTGTAAAACATCTAAACTATAAGAACAGCAGTGGCACTAACCAAAAGTTGTTTTAGGGTTTAATCGATGTAGTAATATGAATTATTTTGTGAATAGGAAATGTGTAGTATTTCTCTGTGGTCAGATTAAGATGGGTTTTATTTATAAGGGCCTGTGTAATAAGTATGGATGCAGTTTGGTTATCACTCCTATGAACACAGCTCGTTTTGTTTACAAAGTCCAATCCTGTATCAATGGGTGATATTAGCTGGTCTGTGTGTAACCACTCCTTGCAATCAGGGAACCACTGACACCAGTAGAAATATGTAGATTACATTTAACAGATTGTAACAAAACAATATTGAAATCCTACTGTACTTCATTATATACATGCCAGCTGTGGTGTTGCTATAGAGCAGATCAATGCGAAAAAGGGGCTTATCCACATGTAAAATGTTAATAAGAAAAAAATGTATAGTTTTTGACGTGTATAGCTAGATCTGGCAATGCAATACATGTACTAGAGTATCATGAATAGTGATGCTCTGTATACTTCACCACTGTGTCGCCATTGGCAGAAAACACTTTATGTATAATAAGTTATTAGTCATATTTTAGTTTACCTTTTTATATGGATGTAATGTTCTGGAATAAATTTGAATTGAATTGAATTATTGAATTGAACAACTTGGCAACTTTCAGAATTTGTACAAACTGAGAAGAGCCACTGTAGGACGTTGAAGATTATGCAACGGGTAGGTGCAGCTTAAGGCAGCCTTTCACCAGGAATATCTTTCACCGGAACATTCTCACATGGAGGATTTATTCTTTGAAAAACTTTCACCTGGGTTATCCTTCAACAGCAAACTATTTCTCCTGGAAGATGTTTTACCTGGACATTCTTTTATCTGGAGGATATTCACAGGGAAGATTTTTTTTGCTCTCCTCATTTTCCCACAAGTCAGGGACGAGGCTCGCTTTGTTACTGGTCCTCAATTTGTGTTTTCTTTCTCCCAATCGCACGTCCACTTCTCTGGCTCTCCCTAATTCACCCCTCTCAATCCCCATTTCCACTCTCACTCCACCCCACACGCCACCCTCCCTCTGTCTCTCTCTCTTTCTCCACTGTCTCTCTCAGTCTGCTCTCTATCTCACTGCATCTCTGCTGTCATTCTCTCTCTCCCACTCTCTCTCTGTCCCTCCCTCCCTCCCTCCTCCTCCTCCTCTCCCTCCCTCTCCCTCCCTCCCTCCCTCCCTCCCTCCCTCCCTCCCTCCCTCCCTCCCTCCCTCCCTCCCTCCCTCCCTCCCTCCCTCCCTCCCTCCCTCCCTCCCTCCCTCCCTCCCTCCCTCCCTCCCTCCCTCTCCCTCCCTCCTTCCCTCTCTCCCTCTCTCTCCCACCCTCCCTACCTCCTTCCCCTCCCACTAACTGTCTAAATCCACACAGCTCTGTCCTGGTCATCTTCACTAAGTCAGTGCATGTCTTTCTATGGTCAGTTGTTCTTCCATTTGGTCTACGTGTCCAAGGGAAGATTCACAAACAATCTCCTCATAAAGTCTTGTCCTTTAATACTTTGCATCTTGGCAGTGAACTTTTATGCTGAGAACTGAAACAATTAGATGCACCACTGGGACTTAAGGTGGACTTCCCTGCCCTCCCTAACCCTTTCCTCCCCAGCGTCACCCTGACACTCTCAAACCAAACCTCGTCCTTCAGCTCCTTCCTAAAGTAAGTCAGTAGATGTGATTCTTAATGTAATATTTGTTTGTGTATCTGTTGTCTACACTTCAGGTTAAACCACGTACATTGTTCCGCAGAATATTTTCACTTTCATTATCACTTCAGATTCTAGCCCACGGCATGTTGAACGAGGCGGGACTCACCAAGGACATGGTTGACCGCATCTTCCCCAAACTGGACACACTGCTGGACATCCACCTGACATTCCTGCGGCGACTGACCGAGCGCCAGAGACTGCACTCGGACAAGAGCATTGATGAGATCGGGGACGTCTTTGTCCAACAGTTCAAGGGGGACATGGGAGAGAGGATGAAGACAGCGTACGGGGAGTTTTGTAGCCGACACAATGAATCGGTCCAACTGTACAAAGACATCCTCAAGTCAGACCGAAAGTTCCAGAACTTCATCAAGGTAAGCCCAGTTTGTACAGAATCTCCACAGTCCCGTTGACCAGCTCCAGATTCCACAAAATAGTCTGGTGAGTTGACAGGATACCACCGCACCATGACGGAACAACGAGACAGCAGTTATACTATGTTTGTATTGGACATTTTAGGGTTATTAGATATGATAGTGTTAACTTTCAGTACAGACATGTTAATTTTATAAGTATTTTAAACCGGAAAAATAGTTGAATTATGTCAATTATGCACATGATATTTATGATCAAAGTAGTCATCTTAAAGATGAAAGGATCTGATCAGATATGTGATTTGACTAACATCTTTTGGTTGTTACATAAATTGTAGATGTTAAGAACCAAAAATTCACTTCTGAAGTGAATCATCTGTTTTGTGATAAAGGCGCACCATTTTTATATGTCAATATGTGTATGTATATATATACATAAATACAAAAGTGTGGCTTATACAGACAAGACAGAGGGGGAAGAGGGAGGGAAGGAGAGGGAGGGAGGGGGAGGGAGAGAGAGAGGGAGGGAGGAAGAGATAGACAGACAGAGGGAGAGAGTAATGTGTTGTCGATTGTGTCTCTACAGAAATGTAGTCGGAATAGTCTCTGCAAGCGGAAAGGTGTCCCAGAATGCATCCTACTTGTCACCCAGCGTATGACCAAGTATCCCCTTCTCATTGAACCCATCATCAAAACGACAAAAGGTGAGAAACTAACACGTAATTATTTCTCTGCCAGAACACCAGGTTTCTGTTTGTTTCTGTTTAAAACTGGCTTTTGTGTGTCAGTTGGGTTTGCTATGTAGCAGTTTGATGATGTTAAAAAGGGGTTAATTAGGGGTATATAAACAAGACTGTGGAATTGCACCTAATAAGCCTATAAAGTCTAGCATGCATTGCCTTTGACAGGGCCATCAGCACACGCCATTCAACTGTAAATATTGTAAATTACTTACAGATAAGTAGGTTTTGAAACGTAGTTGTGGAAAAAGTGAATTGTTGTATGGACAAGTGAAATGGTTTTTTTATGTGTCTTCGAGACAAATAAAAAATATGATGAATTTGAACCCTGAACATAATCCTTACTGTCATCAGCACACACTGTTCAACTGTCAATATTGTTAATTACTTACGGATAAGTAGGTTTTGAAATGTAGTTGTGGGAAAAGTGAATTGGTGTATGTACAAGTGAAATATTTTTCCTCGGGACAAGTAGAACATTTGATGAATTTCAGACCCTTAATATAATCCTATAAACCTTACTATGCAGACACGCGGATGGACAGCAAGTTGTTGGAGCAGGCTTTACTCCTCGCCCGAGACATTCTTAACTCCGTCGACCGCCAGGTGGATGCAAGGGAAAAAGAACACGAACTCATTGAGATCTACAACAAGCTTGACGCACGATCCTCCGCTCTCTACAAGAGCAAAAAGTTCAAGGTCAGTGGTGGTATGAAGGTCAAAGTTAGTAGAATTTTCAAAGAGGTTAACTTCAGGTGCTGTGATCAATGAATACTGCATTCCCAGTGAATTGACATGAAAATCGACTGCATCATTTCAACTCAATATGTTAGCTGCAGTAACACATTTTATCAACAGGAACATCGACATATTTTGAAAGTTATACACTCAACAAGTAGCGTAGTTAGGATATATTTTAAATTCATAATCATAATTGTGACAAACACATCATTCATAACTAGCATAATGACTGAACAGACTGCTGCTATTAGTTGTAGGTTTGCCTCCGGCTGTGATGTTTACAAAGACTGTTATCGCCAGCGTTATTTACTTATTGCAATCATCACTGGCTATGTCCGACAAAATGCATCGTTATTATTATAAAAACAATCCGTCTAAGTAAGTTGTTACTTGGCAAATCGCTATCGATTACATAAGTAACGTTATCCATTACTGCAGTCGAAGGTTTTTGCAGTCAGTTACACAAAAAATGCACAAATCTAAACAAAATAAACAGGGCGATAATGATAATCCATGAATCATGCTGTTGTAATGCTAAGGAATCAGCCTTAAAGACTGTATTTAACATGTCTCCACATAGCGGATAATTGTGCATAACAATGATGATTTGAATAGCAGACATTGTCAACACCGCAACTGTGGCCTGTCATATTCAAATGTGACACATCATGTGGCCACAGAAACATACTGAAATGATAAAAAAATCTACTTTTTGGCATCACTTAGGATCAGGGAATTATGTTGGATTATACGGAGAATGTTATTGGAAGGAAATGTAAGTTTTTGTTGAGAAAATAGGACCCATTTTATGAAAACACGATAGTGTCAGGAACAACCTACTGTCAGAACTGGTCGTGAAAAGAAGGTAGTCTTCAAGCATAGTCTGCTGTGATACTGAAGCAAGAATGTTATGTTTTTAGAAATCTGATCTCCTCTCAAACAATCGCAAGCTGGTGCACCAAGGGTACATCAAATGGATGACAGCCCGTGGCAAACCATTTGGTAGGTTCATTTCTCCACTAACCAGGCTGCATGACAGGGTATTTTGGCAATGATCTCTAAAAATAAGTTTGGAAATATTTCCAACTACAAGGGTGTGTATTGGTTGAAGTTGATAAACTTGTTGCGTTATGCTATCAAGAAACCAGTATAATAGTCACATAGTTTGTTTAAACACTATTCATCAATGGCAACTCACTGATATTGGTATGTTCAGGCCATATTTACTGCCTTTGTTTTAAATTCTGCACTAAAAGTGTTCACTTAGTTAAAGGATTCTTCTTCATTTAATTTGTGCACATTTTGTTTCAGAATTGTTTTGCAAAATACTAGAACCTTCCTCCTAACCTTCAAGTCATTTCTCCCACGAATGATCTAATGCCAGAAATTCCTAGTGCAGTTTTAATGTTACTTGGTAGAAAAACTCTGTATCTGAATCAAGTCACAATACTTTATACACGACACAGATAGGCCTTACACGCAATCGGATCAGTTATTTGAGGATGGAATTTGAAATGAGCATACTGTTGTTGTAATCAGTTCTGTCAAATGAGAAAGATGAGCTCACTGATGCGTCTTTCTTCCAGAGGTGCTGGCTGTGATCCTCAGTGATGTCATTTTCTTCCTTTCGGAAAACAACCAGAAATACACGTTCTTTTCACAAGACAATAAGGTGGGTCTCGAGAAAGATAGCATGTTTTCTGAATTGAAATTCAGTTGCAGCAAAGTTGATTTGTAAGCTGCATATCTGTTTGTATTGCTTCTTTTATTTCTGTAATTTACGACTAAGTTATTATTTTATGATTGAGTCACTATATTTTAATAGCCAGTATGATCATATTGACCGTAATTTTTTAATAAAAATATATAATAGCGTGGCTACTCATTAATTAATCCATATGTCGAGGTTGTAGATTAATGTTCTCTAGTCCTATTATCGTAACTCATCCTCACATTTCTGGGGTCACTGCGGTTGATTCCTCTTTTAACTCAGTCAATGGAATCAGTTACGAGGAGTTTGGTCAGCATACGATCGTGTGCTATAATTTTGGGTGATTTCAGCCACACTCTGCTCATGCAATGTTTAGAATGCAAATGGGTCATTATATTAGGATTCCCACCAGTCATGTATCTGTCATCAAATTGAGGCGGTGTCTGCGATGTTCCCACGGCTGGCACAGTAGCGACTGGCAAAGTCAACTGTTATAATTTTATAGTTTGACCCTGCTCATTTCCACAGTTTGTGTAGATAACCAGCCAGGGATACTTCAGTGCAACCACCTGTGGATTGTGATGATGCCTAAACTGAAAAAATTCTATCAATATTTTCAAAATATTGATAGAATTTCTATTGATTTGTATATCAATATTTTCAATATATTAATATTTATTTGTAAGTTAAGGAAGATAGAAGGACTCGAGGAAGTGACGTTACATTAGTAATGGAGTGGTTGACTAGATATAAGGAGCTAGATAAATTAATGGAACAGATTATCTGTTGATTGTGTCGATGCTAGTCGCGTGAATATGTTTAAAAATAAAATTGATATAAACTTCAAAAGGGTGGGTAAACACAGATAAATGGGTTGGACTTTCGATAAATCGACATATAACCTCAGAAGGGCAGGATAAACCTAGATAAGCCAAAGAGCTTCCTTGTCCACCTACAATTAATTCTCCAGTTGACAATCTTGTTAACTCTTGTGTTTCAGTCAAGTGTGATTTCGATGAGCAAGTTGATCGTGCGTGAGAAGGGAGACACGCGGGACAGTAAGGGACTCTACCTGATCTGTCAGAGCAAGACGGAGCCGGAGATGTACGAGTTGGTCTGTCGATCCACCGAGGATCGTAAGTCGTGGATCGCGACGATCCGTGCAGCTATTGCTTCCTGCCCTGAAGAAGGTAACGTGGACGACAGAATCAATCAATCAATCAATCAATCAATCAATATGTTTATTTTCCAACACTGAACATCAGCAATTGTAGCGATGATGCCTTAACTGAAAAAAATTCTATCAATATGAATTTAATCAGAAACTGTGTGCTCAGTGTTTGAGTATATTTATTCGTTTTAGTTAGAATTATTTTTTAACCTTAAAACTTGACAGCTTAATATACTAATAATGGTATTTGACTTAAAGTTAGTTGTTATGTAATTATCTATTATATATTTAGTTAAAATTAATAGTTATAAATCATAGATGTGAGTAAGTCACTATTGAGGAACCTACGTCAGAGGAAATCTTGTATAAAATAAAAACAATTACCGATTCTTCCTAGCGGCTATAAAAGTAGAATTTTGTCAAATCAAAGATTCCTGGGGACAATTTCACTAAGATAAAGAGCACTAAAGGACAACTCATCTTTAAACAAAATGTTTTGTTAAATTAATTGATTTTATGTCAAAACGCAAATATCCAGTGCTATATTACCAAGGACACTATTTCCATGACACACCAGTGACAATGTCCCGCTGGCGCTTCGTGGTGTTGACAGTTTTCAAGTATTCAATATCACTGTCAGCGATCAATATTGATTTTAAAGTGCAAAATTGGGTTTAAGAGCTCTTAAAAATGTTAATGTACTGGTCCCCTGGGAGCATTGGTGAAACATTTAAATTTGATGCATGAGAGACAAAGTGTGAGGGGGGATGGCGACATACACACTCCCAGTCCCAGTGGATAGTAGTAGGGTTGTCTGTTACAGACGAGGGAATGCCCTCGGAGGGGGAGGAGGAGAGGAAGTTGCAGGAGGCCAGGGCTGTGAAGCTGCGACAACTGACAGGTGGGTCACATGATTGATGTCACATGATTTATGTCACATGGTTTATGTCACATGGCTCTTGCTTTCATTTGTTTTGGCTCGTTGTGCAAGTAGAACGTTTTCAGAAGATTGTGTTTTCAAAGGTGTTCTCACCGCTTGTTGGGTTAACTATGAGGGTGAAGACTGTTAACCCTCGCACTTCCCAGTGGGCAACTATGAGGGTGAAGATTGTTAACCTTCTTGCTTCCCAGTGGGTAAATATGAGGGTGAAGATTGTTAACCTTCTTGCTTCCCAGTGGGTACCTATGAGGGTGAAGACGGTTAACCCTCTCACTTCACAGTGGATAAATATGAGGGTGAAGACAGTTAACCCTCTCGCTTCACAGTGGGTAAATATGAGGGTGAAGATTGTTAACCTTCTTGCTTCCCAGTGGGTACCTATGAGGGTGAAGACGGTTAACCCTCTCACTTCACAGTGGATAAATATGAGGGTGAAGACAGTTAACCCTCTCCTTCACAGTGGGTAAATATGAGGGTGAAGATGTTAACCTCTGCTTCCAGTGGGTACTATGAGGGTGAAGAGTTAACCTCTCTTCCAGTGGGTAAATATGAGGGTGAAGACAGTTAACCCTCTCGCTTCACAGTGGGTAAATATGAGGGTGAAGATTGTTAACCTTCTTGCTTCCCAGTGGGTACCTATGAGGGTGAAGACGGTTAACCCTCTCACTTCACAGTGGGTAAATATGAGGGTGAAGACAGTTAACCCTCTCACTTCACAGTGGGTAAATATGAGGGTGAAGACAGTTAACCCTCTCACTTCACAGTGGGTAAATATGAGGGTGAAGACAGTTAACCCTCTCGCTTCACAGTGGGTAAATATGAGGGTGAAGACAGTTAACCCTCTCCCTCTCATGCTGCTTCAGATGAGTTGCACCAGAAGGACAGCTTCATCAAGCAGTGCTGTGATGAGAAGATGAAAGTGATACTGGAGATGTTGGACATCTATGGCCACGACGGCGCTGTCAGCAATGTAAGTTACACTATGTTGTTTCACATTAAGTCGATGTATCGTGACAAGGAATGTTGTTGTTTCAGGTGAAGTCAATGTACCGTGACAAGGAATGTTGTTGTTTCTGGTGAAGTCAATGTACGTGAAAGGAATTTTTGTTTCGTGACCTGAAAGGAATGTTGTTGTGTACCTGACAAGGAATGTTGTTTCTGGTGAAGTCAATGTACCGTGACATGTTGTTTCAGGTGAAGTCAATGTACCGTGACAAGGAATGTTGTTTCTGGTGAAGTCAATGTACCGTGACAAGGAATGTTGTTGTTTCTGGTGAAGTCAATGTACCGTGATAAGGAATGTTGTTTCTGGTGAAGTCAATGTACCGTGACAAGGAATGTTGTTTCAGGTGAAGTCAATGTACCGTGACAAGGAATGTTGTTGTTTCAGGTGAAGTCAATGTACCGTGACAAGGAATGTTGTTGTTTCAGGTGAAGTCAATGTATCGTGACAAGGAATGTTGTTGTTTCACCTGAAATAAATGTACCATGTTGTTTCAATTAAAATTGGTGTACCATGACAAGGAATGTTGTTTCACTTGAAATAAATATACCATGTTGTTTCAGTTAAAATCGGTGTACCATGACAAGGAATGTTGTTTCAGGTGAAGTCAATGTACCGTGACAAGGAAGTGTTATTGTTTCAGTTGACGTCGGTGTACCGTGACGAGGAAGTGTTATTGTTTCAGTTGAAGTCGGTGTACCGTGACAAGGAAGTGTTATTGTTTCAGTTGAAGTCGGTGTACCGTGACGAGGAAGGCCAGGAGCTGATGGAGCCGGAGGAACTCATCCACGCCGCACTCTACGAGGGTCAGTCATTTGTCTTCTGTATAACTCAACTACTACAACTAGTAGTAGCCGGGCACAGCAAACTTATAGGTGTCTATAGACATACAGAATAGAACATAATATTTATTTTGATTTTAGGTTTCTGTCAGTAATAGTCATTTCAGACTTTACAGTCCTGTCTTACAGTACCCGGTAGTCATTGTTTAAGTGTGAGTCAACTGTGTTTAAAAGAGAACACATTTTATTTACACATGTAGTTCATGTTTACTCACTTTGTGAATCTCTGTTTTGGAAAATATAATTCCGGGATACAAAGATGAAAACCTTTAGTTTTGTTGGTGTGATAGAGACATGAATTAGGGAACTGGTAAAATTTGGTTTAGGATGTTTTGGAGCATGTGTACACCATCACCACAAGTAACATGTATAGGTCAAGACAAAAGAATGATGAAAAATAGTGGAATATCAGAAAACAGCAGCTCCACTTGTTGGGATATAGACAGAGCTAATCCACCTGAGCTTGGGCTCTTCAACACACAGCGCCCTCACATGGATGGTATAAAAACCGAAAACAGACATCGTACTAAACGACGAGACGTCCGAGTTTGAGCGAGATCTGTGCGCATTTGGTTCAGCAGGGAGGGAGTGTTCCAGCTCCTAACTAAAAGCTCTGGTATAGGTGTTTTGGAGAAAAGAAACACTGTCTTGGTGTGTATAAATGTTGTGTCACTATTCGTGTGTCTTCTCACCCTGTTGTTTGTGTCGTCAATGTCACTGTTTATTTTCAGCTTCTCACTTGACCCACACAATCCAGAGTAACAGTGTCAACCTGGCCCGTAGCGTCAGTAACGCGAGCGAGTGTGAACGACCTTGTGTCACATCCCCAGCGGCACCACTGCCCAAACGGGCCGAGACATTCAGTGGGTTTGAGGGGAGAGAGAAGGAAAAATGTGAGTTTGGTAGAGAATGTGCTGCTAAGATATATTTGGAGAGAGAAAGAGAAATGTGTGTTGGGTAAAGAATGTGCTCATAAAAACAATTTTCTTTCCTTTAAAGTGGTGTTGTTAAAAGGTTTTCCTAACAGGGTTGTGAGAGACTGGACTGTATCATAGAGACTGGGTTGGTTGATTCAGCAGAGACTTTGTTCTGTGAGACAGTTTTTAAGATTCAGATTCAATAACTTTATTGTCCGTTTAAAATAATATAAAAATGGAAATTTGTCTTTCGATTCACATTGAAATGCCAGTAATAAATGTTGGTACAAAAAGTGTTACTGCAGCACTGAAATGTGGTAAAACACATAAATAGTTGTAAACTAAATAATTTATAAAAGTAATAGTAAAAATAAATATAACCACAAATCAGACATTATATAATTATAATGTATATATAATATATATATATACATGTATATTATATATGTATGTTGTATGTATATATTATATATATATATATATATATATATATATATATATATATATATATATATATATATATATATAAATGTATATATATATACATGTGACGTGTTCGATGTAGTAAAAAAAATTTAAATTGAGTTAGTCACACCATTGGAAAGAAGATGTATTAATCTTTCCAACGTTATAAAAATTATGGAGATATCTCACACACAGCCAAAGTTATTGGACGCTGAACATGCCTAGGGTAGAAAGTTTCAAACGGAGAAGTTCGCGGTCACATAAGCACACAGTCGAGTACATTGTCGATCCAAAATCGGCCGTTTTGCTTCTATTACTCCATTTGATGCATTCGAAATAAACTATAAAGGCATGTTCGCTGTCAAAGATATATCATACTAACTGTTTACTAAAATTATTACAACATAATCCGAGTATTTAGCAATGTTTTGTAGCAGCGACCCGATCAATTCCACGTTGTTTACGGCTAGCGAGAGCGCACTGCGCCTGCGCGCACAGCTCTAAGCCAATCAGGGCCCCGCTGTCAGCTCCTCGCGGCGTCTAGTGACGTTTGTTCACAGATAGGCCTCTCGCATTAAATGCTGCTATTGGCTTACAATGATGTCAGTGGGAATTTCTACTACAAGAATCCGAAAGAGGGCGTCCAGGGCTTTCCTGTAGTACCAAATAAGTCCGCCATGCATTGAGGGAAACCCCAAAGAATGCGACATGAACTAGTGCGATTTAGCGGTTCTGTTTTACGAAATTCATGCGTGAAATGTTACATAGTGTGTCTAAGAAGGCTATAAAATGTACTAAATAATAATATTACCGAGAAATAAGCATTGCCAATTGACAAAAAAGATACCAAAGTATACTTTGGTGACAAAAAGTCAAAATCGTAGAAATTCATCGTTGCATGTTTATGCGGTGTTTTCTCGAAATCAAGTTCGCTGACATACGACTCATTTCGTTAGAACACGTCACATATATATATACATGTATATATATATTCCCAGACATGTTGTCAGTGGGATGTTGACGCAGCAGTCCCCTGTGCCTGTTCCAGGTGTCCTCAAGAAGAGGTATCCAGCAAGTTTCCGCGAGGTGGACAGTCGCAGCAACAGCATGCAGAGTCTCTTGTTACAACTGGACACTGAGCCCGGCACACGGCAGGAGCTCCTTGCTCCCAAGGTATGTCTACATACCACATGCCAACAGGAGCTCTTTGTTTCCAACAGGAGCTCTTTGTTTCCAACAGGAGCTCTTTGTTTCAAACAGGAGCTTCTTGTTTCCAACAGGAGCTCTTTGTTTCCAACAGGAGCTCCTTGTTCCAACAGCTCTTTGCGCCCAAAATATGTCTACAGATGACACAGCCACAGGGACCCATGGTGTGACTTGTAACGTCTTGTCACAAAACTCAACTGTCACAAGTCACATCTCCCAAGCAGGGAGACATGCGTGTTAAGACCCAACCCTGCTCCCAAGTAACAGAAATAAGACATTTGTTCTGTGTCACTCACCAGATGGCAGCACAAGTCAAAGCCCTCAGTTGTAAAAAAACGTATTTGTAATTGTATTTGAATACAGAAATGTTGTGTATTTGTAATTGAATTGAAAATCATAAAAGTTTGTATTTGAAATCATTTGTATTTGATATTACATTTTTCGTCTGTATTTGAAAAATATGTGCAAATACAATCAAATACACATAAACATTACCAACAAAAGGTAAAAAACCATTGCCTGACATAAACTGGCTCAGGAGTCAACAGTGGGCAGGCAGCACTGAGAAAATTGCAGTGTAATTTATCAGATTTCAAAAATGTAATTGAATCGTATTTGAATAAAAAATGGCAGTATTTTTGTATTTTAATTAGAAATTTGTAATTTTTGAATTGAAATCTGGAAAAGCAATGTATTTGATTTGGCCGATTTGTATTTGATTCCAACATGTGTATTAGGACCCAACCTTGCTCCCATGCGTCACTAGTGACAGAAGTTAGAAATCAGTTCTGTGTCACTCACCAGATGGCAGCACAAGTCAAAGCCCTCAGTTGTTCCTGCATTGTGTTTACTTTGTGTTTTTACATGCATCACTTTCTTTAGTTCTGACATAATGACGTGTCATCATAATGATGTGTCATGTTTCAGGTGTCACGGATGAGACGTGGCAGTGTCGGGGTTGTCAGCATCCAGGAGTCGACAAAACCTAACAAGGTGAGACACTCGTTGCACACCTGTCCCACAGGGGGAGCCACTGCCCCTTGACTACTGTAGGCAGCTAACAATTGCTCCAGTATGAATGTGACTTCATCTAGAACAGTCACAATCCAAGTAGTGATGTCATTACAGCAGCATGACTGTCATTTACTGTAAAAGATTACAACATAATTATAGCCTTATTACAAATCAGTTTAAATAAATTAATATACTATTGCACATATGGATTGACTATTTTAAAATAACAAACATTATTGTCACAACTGGCCAGTCCTACATAAATTGCTTAGTTGACTGATAGAAGAGAACCAAAGTTATTTGTAAATTACATTTTTAACATAAACCACGTTTATGTTATTTCAATGAATCTAATGTTACGATAAACCCAATTTAAATAAAAATTGTATTCATTAAATTAGTGGACAGTGAATATGTGTCACTGATCTTATAATTGTTTATACAAATTCAGATGATATTGGTTTATTTTTATGACATATTTTCACTAGCTGCGCGTTTGGCAGGATTCCAAAACAATTGGTAACATCCCATAATTTAACAAAAGTAAAACAATTATTAATGAAATAAATTATATATCTAATGTGGTGAAGTTTCAACTTGTCCCAATAACCACAAACATCACGTGTTGTTTGAGTGTTCTAAAACAGGATGTAGACAATGTTGTTAGTGCAAACAGTCGGACGTCTCTACCACATGGCCACGGCAAACTGTTTACTACATGCCAGGATCAATCATCTCCTTTTAGCCTCTCTCGGAGTGAGCAAATACTCCTAATATCCGCGCTTACACACAGACACACTCCAAGACTTTCACATGTGGTGTTTGTAGTCTGTCGACTGGATTTATAGACGTTTACATACAGACAACTCTTGCACAGGTGTTAAGATAGAACACACAGACAGGCAGTTAAACAGTGTGCAGAAAACGTTCACGGGTTTGCAAAGTAAAAAACACCAGCATTTAGCACTGGTTCAGTACACACTGTGGGCATGCAGTGTTTACCCCAGCAAATTAGTGAGGTCAGTTTGTATGCTTCACTAGGTGAGAACTTCTGTAATAGTTGAATTTGTCCTGATTAAAGGTCATGGTCAGTGTCATGATCAGGAACCCCCCCAGTTTTTTCCTTAACATATTAATACTACCCTGATTAAAATGTTACCACCTTAACGAGGCCAGAACTGTTGCAATTGTACCAGTCCATGTGGGTCCTAGTCTTGTAATTACAGAACCAATCAACACTTACATTCCTCGCTGTCCAGGGGTATAACCTTCCCTGCTTGGGCGTTACTTTCTCTACTGGGGTAAAATTCTTTGTTTCGATGCACGATCAAATTGCTTATGTTATTAACAACAAGGTGTGACTCACGTGAAACTAGAACACATTGCTGTGGGCCAGACAGTTTTTTTACCTTATATTCTTCTGTTCCTGTGCTATGGATATATGAGAAGGACCAGTCTGATTCTATAACTTGGGTAGACTCTGCTCATTGGTCATGGCTGGCAGTGGGTTTACGTGAAGGAAAACTGGCAGTGGGTTTACGTGAAGGAAGACTGGCAGTGGGTTTACGTGAAGGAAAACTGGCAGTGGGTTTACGTGAAGGAAAACTGGCAGTGGGTTTACGTAGGAAACTGCAGGGGTTTCGGAAGGAAGACTGGCAGTGGTTTCGTGAAGGAACTGGCATGGGTTTACGTGAAGGAAGACTGGCAGTGGGTTTACGTGAAGGAAGACTGGCAGTGGGTTTACGTGAAGGAAGACTGGCAGTGGGTTTACGTGAAGGAAGACTGGCAGTGGGTTTACGTGAAGGAAGACTGGCAGTGGGTTTACGTGAAGGAAGACTGGCAGTGGGTTTACGTGAAGGAAAACTGGCAGTGGGTTTACGTGAAGGAAAACTGGCAGTGGGTTTACGTGAAGGAAAACTGGCAGTGGGTTTACGTGAAGGAAAACTGGCAGTGGGTTTACGTGAAGGAAAACTGGCAGTGGGTTTACGTGAAGGAAAACTGGCAGTGGGTTTACGTGAAGGAAAACTGGCAGTGGGTTTACGTGAAGGAAAACTGGCAGTGGGTTTACGTGAAGGAAAACTGGCAGTGGGTTTACGTGAAGGAAGACTGGCAGTGGGTTTACGTGAAGGAAAACTGACAGTGGGTTTACGTGAAGGAAAAAAAACTGGCAATGGGTTTACGTGAAGGAAAACTGGCAATGGGTTTACATGAAGGAAGACTGGCAGTGGGTTTACGTGAAGGAAAACTGACAGTGGGTTTACGTGAAGGAAAACTGGCAGTGGGTTTACGTGAAGGAAAACTGGCAGTGGGTTTACGTGAAGGAAAACTGGCAGTGGGTTTACGTGAAGGAAAACTGGCAGTGGGTTTACGTGAAGGAAAACTGGCAGTGGGTTTACGTGAAGGAAAACTGGCAGTGGGTTTACGTGAAGGAAAACTGGCAGTGGGTTTACATGAAGGAAGACTGGCAGTGGGTTTACGTGAAGGAAGACTGGCAGTGGGTTTACGTGAAGGAAAACTGGCAGTGGGTTTACGTGAAGGAAAACTGGCAGTGGGTTTACATGAAGGAAAACTAACTTCAAATATTGGTCAGATCATATCCTCATGTTATGGAAGACATTGATCTAGAGAAATGGAAACCAGAAGACAGACTTTACTTTGATCGCTATAGGCAGAACCATATAGAATGCTAAAGTATTCGTATTTACTCAACCATGTAATTCCTGTCTAATAAACCTGTACAGTCCTTGACACTGGGCCCCATAATCCACATATAATAGATCAAAGTGGTGGAGAATTAGTTGTCTTGTGTTGAGCCTTGATTCAAGACAGCAGTTGTGTGTACAGTGTACAGTGTACA
The DNA here is from genome assembly GCA_025642075.2 of Ridgeia piscesae. Lineage (NCBI taxonomy): Eukaryota > Metazoa > Annelida > Polychaeta > Sabellida > Siboglinidae > Ridgeia > Ridgeia piscesae. Next base: position 374,102 of record JAODUO010000134.1, read on the forward strand.
CGACACACACAATACTTACATGCCACCCATGTTCTTTCTGGATGTATGTAAATGTTTACAGTGACTATTTACAGCGGTGTAAATGTTTACAGTGACTATATTTACATTGTGTCTCATCACCTGAAATGTGTCGTTTGTCTGGACAAGCCAGCCTGTGTCCAGTCATCTGACCAGAGTGTCACATTAGGTTAACTATAGCTGTCTGTCCTTGAAGTAGACAGCCCAGAGATAAACTGACCGGTGAAAGATTTCTCCCATTTGTTGATACTGTAATTAGGTCAGGGGTCAGTGCCCAGAAACAAGGTCATATTTACCCTGACAGATAAAACTTGCTTTTAGTAGATAAATGAACAATATAAACAACAATATGATCTCGTTCAAGAAATGTTCTTGTTTATGTTCTCATCCATGTGTTGATGACTTGTTTTGTACAAGAATTTTGCTTCTCTCATCTCAGATCGTGCAAAAAGTCACTTTCATTATCATCAAGAAAAGTGCAGTTGGGGGAACTTTAAACTACTGGAAATGTTTTTTGACCCACCGTAAAGTTGGAAGCGGTGTCACTTGATTTGTTCCGCCCTCTTAAAAAGTTGTCTCTATCTGCTGTGATCTTTGTCAGCCTTTAGCAGCCTCAGTGGTTCAACTCTGCTCTCTCACGTTCTCTTCTGGGTCTCTATCTGTTTTGTTTCCCCAGCTCCTTCACATCATTTTTCAAGAAAAATCAAATTTTTGCTAAGCCAAAGCATTTAATTTTCTGGTTAATTTTATTTTATATTTATTTTCAAGTACAGATCGTAATTATTTTATAATTCCATTTGTTAATGTTTTGCCTCCAATTTAGTGTTTTATTAGTCCATTTTGTGTCCTTGTTTTACTCATTTAAATGTACCTTTTATACTTTTCCACCTCCAAATGTGCCTAGGAAATGTCCTGTTTATTGCTATCAGGCAATAACACAGTAAAAAAAGTTTGTCACTAGTAACACGTTTAATGAGTGTGTACAAAGTATGTGGGTTGAGCATTGTGAATGCAGGGTTATTTTCGGCAGCAGAAGCTGTTTTGGTGAAGGGGTGATAAGAGTACCACTTGTATCAGTTTGTTTACCAGTCAGTGACCTGGTCACCCCAAACTGACCAGTCACATGACGGGGTAGTGAGGGAAACAGGTCTTATGCAACTTTACAAACATAGGTGCTGGGATTTTAAAAACCTTGAATGCAGAGAGATGTTTGTAAAGGAGCAAAACAGTGTCAGATTTTATACACACAACATGCATGCACACATATACACACATATATACATGCACACACGCATATATATATATATATATATATATATATATATATATATATACTATATATAACCATATATAACATACATATATACAAAATATAACACAGATACAATTATGCACATGCAAATACACACACAAGCATACAAATACACACACAAGCATACACACATTCACAAACACAGATACACACACATACAGTAACACACATCTCGTAGAAACATACTGACACAGTTACACACTCACACAGTTGCATACACATACATATTCACAAACACATACACATACATACTCAGAAAGATGTACACATACATACTCATGCACACAGACTCACACAGATACACACACAGTGCACACACACTATATTTGCATACACACAAACACACACACACACACCACTCATAAACATGCATGCACACACACACACACACGACACACACATATTACACACACAGGCTCATACACACAGACACACACACATACACACACTCAAAAAAACACACACACACACACACTCAAAAACACACACACACACACACACACATACACACACACACACACACACACACACACACACACACACACATCACGCGCGCCAACATTAGTTATATTTTGTGACAGTGTCTGTGTTTTGTCACCCAGGAGAAGATGAGTCGACGAATGAGTACAAGTTTCTTGCACAACCTTCTACTGCGCCAACACAACGACACAAGAGACGACTCACTGGACAGTCGGCTCTCCCTTGACCGTAGTAGTGACCGCGGCTCAAGCAGTGAACTCTCCACAACTTCGTCCAGTTTTTCGTCCGTGGGCACGTCACAGCTGCGAGAGCAACTGGCCAGCGTCACTCAACTGGTGCAGTACATGCAGGCCCTGGTGGTGAGTAGTGGCACTATTCCTCCATCCGACCATTTAGCGCTGTCTCTGTAACCGAGTTTTTGTTTGTCTTGTTTTAGAACTGGTTTCATGTAAAAATGTACTAGTTTTGTATCGTTGGTGAAATGCTAACATTTTGTGGAAATTTGTAGTATTGTTTATTATTTTATTGATTTTAATTAGTATGAACACTTTTATTAAACTAATTGCATGTTTTAATGAGAGCATCATACACCTATGAATGGTCACATCATTTACCAGGTAAATCAACAAACCTAATTCAATATGAACTAAATCAGTTGCATAGACAACGTTAACGCATGGATGGACAATTAAAAGAAAACATAAAATATTATGACATAGGATTTTTTATAATATGTTATCGTCATGACAACTGATGCCTTCTGGTTTTGAAACAGGACACTTAATGACAATGTTCCTTTGGGCCACAAAAATGTTGTTTATAGATGACTCACTGTTGGTATAGATTAAGTTGGTTTGTTACGTTTAAGTTTGTTCTGAGTATGGTGACCAGTTCTAGCCGGTTCATTCCAGTTCATCTGGTCAACAACTATTGAAGGAGATTTTAGCCTCGGGCACACAAAATATCCAGTTGATTTCATGAATGACATCTGGAGAACTTGTAAGACTTTCAGCATAATTATATTGACAGTTTCAGAATGTTACATAAAACCTAGAGAGTAAGAAGTTACAGTGCTGTGGTTTATCTTAAGGTCGTAACTTTGTTGTTGAAGAAACTAAAACGTAATGTTTTAGAATGTCCGTATCACTAACATAATGTAAGTGATACGGACATTCCTCAAAGTAGTTTTACGTAATTTAATCTAATTTGATTTTGAAGTCCTGTGTAAATTAATCCTGTTTCCGTAACAGATACATGAAAATCTACGACAGTTAATCTGCGATGTTTAATGGAATATATATATATATATATATATATATATATATATATATATATATATATAAATAAACTAAAAATTCTTAACACTATATATATACTGAATATATCAACTTAAATATTACTTATTGTTAAGTAGCTAAAATGATGTGAAACTTTGTGTAAATTAAATAATTACTGTCATATTTCATACAACAGAAGACAGTGGTTGGTATAAATCATTCTGTTCTATTGATGCTGGCGCAAGGCAGTGAATCTCGCAAACATGTTGTCTTATTAAAAGTTGAACAAACTGCTAAATACTGATTAGCCCCCGCAAACGGTTAATAAAATACTAATCTGTCCCTAACTACAGCACTTTAACAGACTCTAGGCGCGTGCCTTCCAGTTTTTATTGCCATCCAGAGTTTCTGTGACACATTTTGATGTTAGTGGTATTAGCCAGGAACTCAATCGCTCAATGCAACGTAGATATGGTGTCTTGCAGCAAAAAAATCAAGGTCTGTAGCTTTTCCAGACTTGGGTGTAGTCCGGTTTGAAATTCCAAACTTTGGCCCCCTAATGTGGGTGTTGTCTCATATGAAATTTCAAACTTTGACTCCTGACTAGGTTGAACGATATTGCCTGTGATGAAAGTTATGTCCCAGCATGCTTAGAGAAACTGGGCAGATTTCAAAATAGGTTGTTGTAATCCAATGAATGAATACAGTTTTTAACATTAATGATAATAATTTTTTAACATTAAAAACTTCATCTAGACATAAAGAAAGGTATGTTTAATTGTGCATACTTTAGATGTGGTATAGACAGTAGTTTAGACCAAACAGGAAGACATCTTCCTGCATCACAACTGATGCCTTCTTGCATTTGTTACTCACAGGAAACACTAAATATTAGTGTGCACAACATTTTATAGAAACGTAAAATTCAACAAATTAATGACATTGTATTGTATTAATTAGAAAATTGTATCTAGATAATCCGGACTTTATACAGGACCAAATTATTGCCAGTCACACATGTTTTGGTGGACACGTAGATGGTAACTGTTAAGCCAGTTTACACACTTTAAAATGTGTCTGATGACCTGAAATGGATTCCAAACACACGTGGCATTATCTACTCTCACTTTCGAGGCATAATTGACAATATCTATGGTTTTGGAAGACCTTTTTTGCTCCTTCATTTTTACCTGTCCACCCATATTTTTTCCCGTCCACAACGGATTTTACCTGTCCAAATGACAGGTGCTCAGGTCTCTCCATAAAGCTATGTAGATAATGAATTGTAATATTGTTTAAGATGCCCTAATTTCTAATTAATCCATTATGTAAGCCATATTTTAAAATCACTGTAACTTAACAGTATAATTATAAGCTTGTCAACAATGTTGTTAAAATTGATAATATATTTCCAATGTGTTGTGGTTTCCTAATGAAGTCAATACTTGACTTAAATCTCGTAGACTATGACACAGTCCAATTTTTGCTGTGTCTATATTTGCTGGATATACATGTTTAGCTATCGAGAGAGAGGCTAAACTTAGGATTACAATATTATCTGCATTGAATGTGTTGTCACCCACTCATCAAGGTTCTATCAAATAGTTGCCGTCATTGCGTGTAATGAGGACTTTTGTGAAAGTGTAGTTGTCAGTAAATGAGTTCAAGTGCCTGCACTGACTTCTTGTTTATTTGTCCCTGAATAACCCCAAAATGTTATCCAAATCTAGGCTTACTAGAGTAGGGCTAATTACATCTTAAATACTTACAATACATGTTATTTTGTGAAAATACTAAAACCAGCAAAACTAGGACCACTGTTGTGTAAGCAGCAAATTACTTAGAAACCATTTCACAACCATTCCTGTGAATTTATAAGCCAGATTTTGCTGTTTAATTCACTCCTTATCACTGATGTAATACACTGAAAACTATCGCCACCAGGACGTGCCATCGGGACAGTTTTGCTGGTGTGTCATGGAAATAGTGTCATCAGTGATGTAGTGGTAGCTTTGCAATTTTTTTTTATTTAGTTTAATTAATAATTTTCATTGAGTCGCTTCTTTAGTGAAATGGTTCACACTCCACACGTTCAATTTCATCTTCCACCATTTTTTTGGAAGTTTGGGCAATTGTATACTACACTGCATTGTATTAGTTAGAATAATTAGCTATCCCTAGCTACCTCGGGTCTACAGCAGAAATGTATGCTCCCTGAACATCGGGAAAGTAGGATGGAAATAAACATTGTTTGATATGCACTGACCTGGTCCAAACATATAGAAAACGGTAAAGTATTCACTCTGCTTTCTGGAAGGAACTCTGGCAGTGTTGGTTGTGTACAGAGTAGTTCTAAGGAAATTCAAATAACACAAGGGACTTTAAAAAGAACCAGAGTCAGATACTTCAGTCTACAAAGACCGATGACAACGGAGTAAGTGTCATGTATACTTTGTCAAAGGCAGATACTGGCCTGATATACACGGTAAAAACATTTCCCTGAATTTATAAATTAGTATGAAATAATCTGGTAGGTGGCACCAGTGTAGTCTCACAAAACAGAACATGATGCACATCTATGTAAGCAAATATTGTTAGGCTGTCAGTTTCCCGAGTGAACAGGGCCATCGTATGTGTATATGACAGTTCATCAGTTATTGTAAATATTTTTTCTTATTCTTAGGTTCATAGGCCTACATATGTTAATTATATTGTAGAACTCATCAAATAGACGCTATTTTTGCAGATTGAACTTTTTATAGGTTGTGTCACTGTTACCTGTGATATCGCTGTCTGCTACCTTATGATATTGCGGTCTACCAACTTTTCATATTGCGGTCTGCCACCTTGTCATATTGCGGTCTGCCACCTTGTCATATTACGGTCTGCCACCTTGGCATATTGCGGTCTGCCACCTTGTCATATTGCGGTCTGCCACCTTGTCATATTGCAGTCTGCCACCTTGTCATATCGCGGTCTGCCACCTTTTCATATTGCAGTCTGCCATCTTATCATATTGCGGTCTGCCACCTTTTCATATTGCGGTCTGCCACCTTGTGATATTGCGGTCTGCTGCCTTGTGATATTGCGGTCTGCTGCCTTGTGATATTGCGGTCTGCCACCTTTTCATATTGCGGTCTGCCACCTGATGATATGACGGTCTGCCACCTTGTGATATCGCGGTCTGCCACCTTGCACCAATTTTGACTCTCTTCTTTATTTATGTGCTACAGAGATAAATGTTTTTTCTGAGCCACCTGTTAGTCTGGTGCATCGCATCATGTGTCACGTTCAGTCATGCGTTCCTCAGTGCTCCAGATACCGTGAGTGTGTACGTGAGCAAGCGTGTAAACACACACGTGTTAACATACATGCGCCTGGACTTGTGTGCCCGCAGAAAGCCCTGATTGTCTATGAAACTAGACAACACACATGCAATGACCCTCGATTTTGTCCAGATTGTGGCGTATTGATTGAAGATACGCTCTCTGACAGGTGGTTATAGGCACGCAACCATGTTTTATCTGCGGAACTGACTGCGTGATAAATAAAGGAAAAATATACCAAAACAATGTTTTGACAGTGGTGATATATATTGCGTGATAAAGCAGCGGAACACAGTTATGTAGTTATAAAAACAAACTATTGTAGTCCAGTTTTTATTTCTGTCTTGCTATGTGGATTTCACTTGAAAGTCCAGGCATATGTAGGCAGTGGCTGGAAGGGGTGTGTTAGGGTGGATGTTTTTGTTCTCATGGTTATGTTCCTGTTGTCTCCAGTGAGGCTGGATACAGATCCTCTATTGTTTTCTTTTCCCTCGTTTCAGTGTGTTTCTGTCTTTGCGCCCCAGTATTCATTACCCTCCAGTATGTTAGTAAACATTGTTTTGTTTTTAATTTCTCCAGCTTTCTCAGTTCTTGAATTTTTTCATGAAATTGCAGTCGTCTGGTTCAGGTCAGCTTTCTGTCGTCAAAGCAGACAGCAATGTCAACATTCGCTGGCGTCACGTCTTTAAATCGGCATTCGGTTTTTAGAAACACTGCTGCTTTACAGGGAATGCATGTGTTTTGGGTTGTTTGTTTTGATGTATTCTATTTCTGATTGGCGTGTCATGATTTCCCTGTATCTGTGCCGAGTGTCTGTCTGAGTGTGTGCAGTTGTCAGTCAGTCACATCCAAAACACATTTAAACAATCTCTTTTATCTGCACTGCGTCATTTGTGACATTGACATAATGGTTGTGTACCTTGGTCCAGTTATCTTGTCAATAATACATCAAATGTTTTGTGGAAAACCAGCATTTTACTTATCCTTATGGCAATGTCGCATTTTTGACCTAGAAATGTTTACCTAGTGAGTGGTTAGCATTTTTATAATTCCACGTAACGTGATATTTGAGATAAATCGATGAAAACCATTTTTGAGTGGCTTATCAGTGACAACTGAGGGGAGAAGTTAAAACATCTGTGGGCCAGTGAGATATTCCCATTGTCTGATGAAGGGGTGGGTGTGGCTATGTCCATAAATCCACTAAAACGTACGTACTGCTACACTTGCTATATTAATTCTAGGAACTTGGAATATCGAGACGTCTCATCTTTAAAATATGTGACATCTGCCGATGGCTATATCATCCCAGACAAACCACACCCAAAACCGAGGCACCTGGAGGAAAACCCTGAAGCACCTAGATCAATGTTTGCACGTGTTGGACGCCAAAACAGGCAACCTGTTATGATCAGCAATGGTTCTTGGAAATCACTGTGCTTTTGTACATGTTTTTTAAGGTTTTTTATTACAATTACATGTAGCATTTAAGACCTAAATAAATATAAATCAGACACCTCCCATCTCATGCAGTCTCCATGCCATGGGATGCCACACTCTAGTTTAATGTAACAACAACACACCCTAAAGAATAAGCAACCCAAAGCCCCAGCGTACAAGAATAAACACTAGTTGTCTCCCATGGAGGAAACTGACACACCCTAAAGAACAAAGACCCAAGAATAGATTGTCTGAGGCATCAGATGGAATGAGTGACCCAAAAATAACCGGGAACAACCCGTGTTGGCGGGAGTGGCCAGCAACCCCAGGGATCTCTGAAAATAGGGCCCCACACCCCTATCTGTCCACCCTGGCAGACTGCGATTGGTGCGGGTGGGCTCGGTGTGTCTGGGCTGGTGCACGTCATGTCCCCTTAACTGTCCTCTGTCTCCAAATATTATCAGCTGTGGTTCCAGGAAGGAGTATGGGCAGTATCTGTCACCGCAGATATGAGTCGAGCTTGTGGTGGTGTGACAGTGCGGGGACAGTGGGGGGGCACGGTGTCACTACTCAGCTGTCGTTTGTGGAAAGTATTCACGTAAACCACAGGATTCGAGGAAGTGATGGACCCAGAGGAAGCATTTGTCATAAGTGATTTCAAATTTAGATGAAAAATATTGGCAAGTGGAGTAGAAACTGGGAGAATTGTATTTAAAGAATGTGTATTTTAAATACAAATGTACATACATACATGCATTGGCCTAGCAGTGGTTATCCATATGTAATATGCCTTGTTGGGGCCACAGCTGTCAGCCTACAGGTGTTGTGAGAGAAAGAGGCTCGGTATAACCAAGGGATGACTGAATATTACTTCCAAAGCTAACACTCCAAATAAACATTTGAGTTAGACATCTTGTATACTAAGGACCATACTACTTTATTCCATGAAATTATGGTGGCTCCTATGACAGCGACATTATTGTCTTAATAGGAGCTACCGACCCCAGTTGGTAAATGTTATATGATTGTGGGTTTTTATTTTGGTACAATAAGAATTACTATAAGTGCACACATTTGTATGTATTGTAAGCCTTAAACGTATAGACTTATAATAGTGTGTGAACATGATATAATATGTGTGTATGTATGCTGGTATAAATGTACTAACAAAATTGATGTACTTTCAACAAATTCTATACCTACTTGGGGTCAATAAATATTATGGTTATGGTTACTAAGTGACGGGTGATTAAGTGATCGGTGATTATAACCAAAAGATGACTGATTATAGACAATGTATGACTGATTGTAACCAAGGGATGACTGAGTATAACTAAGAGATGACTTATTATAGCCAATGGATATGTGAATTTAACAAAGGGATGACTGATTATAACCAAGGAATTACTTAACATAACCAATGGATTATTGAATATAACAATAACTAAATGATGACTGAATATAACTAATCGATGATTGAATGTAGCTAAGTGATGACTGAATATGACTGAGTGATGCCTGTCATTGCCTGAGTATAACTAGCCAGCTGTATTGTACATCTGACAGGTGACTTTGAGATGACAGAATTAGCCGAGCCTTCTGTAGCGATGTGGTTCTTAGAACCCTCCAGCAAACGTGAGCATCCCCACGCTCCTCCGTGTCACGTAGGACCACATAGGGCACAGTGGGGCACAGTGGAACACACTTGGGCACAGTGGGACACAGCGGGACACACTGGGGCACAGTAGGACACAGTGGGGCACAGTGGGGCACAGTGGAACACACTGGGGCAGAATGGAACACACTTGGGCACAGTGGGACACAGTGGGACACAGTAGGGCACAGTGGGGCACAGAAGGGCACAGTGAGATATAGTAGGACACAGTGGGACATAGTAGGACACAGTGGGACATAGTGGGACACAGTGGGACACAGTGGGACATAGTAGGACACAGTGGGACATAGTGGGACACAGTGGGACACAGTGGGACATAGTAGGACACAGTGGGACATAGTGGGACACAGTGGGACACAGTGGGACATAGTAGGACACAGTGGGACATAGTGGGACACAGTGGGACACAGTGGGACATAGTAGGACACAGTGGGACATAGTGGGACACAGTGGGACACAGTGGGACATAGTAGGACACAGTGGGACATAGTGGGACACAGTGGGACATAGTGGGACACAGTGGGACACAGTGGGACATAGTAGGACACAGTGGGACATAGTGGGACACAGTGGGACACAGTGGGACATAGTAGGACACAGTGGGACATAGTGGGACACAGTGGGACACAGTGGGACATAGTAGGACACAGTGGGACATAGTGGGACACAGTGGGACACAGTGGGACATAGTAGGACACAGTGGGACATAGTGGGACACAGTGGGACACAGTGGGACATAGTAGGACACAGTGGGACATAGTGGGACACAGTGGGACACAGTGGGACACAGTGGGACATAGTGGGACATAGTGGGACACAGTGGGACATAGTGGGACACAGTGGGACACAGTGGGACATAGTAGGACACAGTGGACAAGTGGGACACAGTGGGACACAGTGGGACATAGTAGGACACAGTGGGACATAGTGGGACACAGTGGGACACAGTGGGCATAGAGGACACAGTGGACTATAGGACACAGTGGGACATAGTGGACACAGGGACACAGTGGGACATAGTAGGACACAGTGGGACATAGTGGGACACAGTGGGACACAGTGGGACATAGTAGGACACAGTGGGACATAGTGGGACACAGTGGGACACAGTGGGACATAGTAGGACACAGTGGGACATAGTAGGACACAGTGGGACATAGTGGGACACAGTGGGACACAGTGGGACATAGTAGGACACAGTGGGACATAGTGGGACACAGTGGGACATAGTGGGACACAGTGGGCACAGTGTGACACAGTGGGACACAGTAGGGCACAGTGGGACATAGTGGGACACAGTGGGCACAGTGTGACACAGTGGGACACAGTAGGGCACAGTGGGCACAGTGGGGCACAGCGGGACATAGTGGGACACAGTGGGACATAGTGGGACACAGTGGGACACAGTGAGGACATAGTAGGACACAGTGGGACACAGTGGGACACAGTAGGACACAGTGAGACATAGTGGGACACAGTGGGACACAGTGGGACATAGTAGGACACAGTGGGACATAGTGGGACACAGTGGGACACAGTGGGACATAGTAGGACACAGTGGGACATAGTGGGACACAGTGGGACATAGTGGGACACAGTGGGACAAGTGGGACACAGTGGGACATAGTGAAGGACAAGTGGGACACAGTGGGACATAGTAGGACACAGTGGGACATAGTGGGACACAGTGGGACACATGACTAGAGGACACAGTGGGACACAGTGGGACATAGTGGGACACAGTGGGACACAGTGGACACAGTGGGACAGTGGGACACATGCTGTGGGACAAGTCACGTGGACACAGTGGGACACAGTAGGGCACAGTGGGACACAGTGGGACACAGTGGCACAGTGGACACAGTGGGACACAGTGGGCACAGTGGGACATAGTGGGACACAGTGGGCACAGTGTGACACAGTGGGACACAGTAGGGCACAGTGTGACACAGTGGGGCACAGTGGGACACAGTGGGACACAGTGGGCACAGTGTGACACAGTGGGACACAGTAGGGCACAGTGTGACACAGTGGGACACAGTAGGGCACAGTGTGACACAGTGGGACACAGTAGGGCACAGTGTGACACAGTGGGGCACAGTAGGGCACAGTGTGACACAGTGGGGCACAGTAGGGCACAGTGAGATATAGTAGGACACAGTGAGACATAGTGGGACACAGTGGGACACAGTGGAAAGGGACACAGTGGGACATAGTGGGACACAGTGGGACAAGTGGGACACAGTGGGCTAGTGGGACACAGTGGGCACAGTGGGACATAGTAGGACACAGTGGGACATAGTGGGACACAGTGGGACACAGTGGGACATAGTAGGACACAGTGGGACATAGTGGGACACAGTGGGACACAGTGGGACACAGTGGGACACAGTGGGACATAGTGGGACACAGTGGGACACAGTGGGACACAGTGGGACACAGTGGGACATATGGGACACAGTGGGACACAGTGGGACATAGTAGGACACAGTGGGACATAGTGGGACACAGTGGGACACAGTGGGACATAGTAGGACACAGTGGGACATAGTGGGACACAGTGGGACACAGTGGGACATAGTAGGACACAGTGGGACATAGTGGACACAGTGGACATAGTGGGACACAGTGGGACACAGTGGGACACTAGTAGGACACAAGTGGGACACAGTGGGACACAGTGGGACATAGTAGGACACAGTGGGACATAGTGGGACACAGTGGGACATAGTGGGACACAGTAGGACATAGTGGGACACAGTGGGACACAGTAGGGCACAGTGAGACATAGTGGGACACAGTGGGACACAGTAGGGCACAGTGGGCACAGTGGGGCACAGCGGGACATAGTAGGACACAGTGAGACATAGTGGGACACAGTGGGACACAGTGGGACATAGTAGGACACAGTGGGACATAGTGGGACACAGTGGGACATAGTGGGACACAGTAGGGCACAGTGGGACATAGTGGGACATAGTAGGGACACAGTGGGACATAGTAGGGCACAGTGGGACATAGTAGGACACAGTGGGACACAGTGGGACACAGTGGGCACAGTGGGACATAGTAGGACACAGTGGGACACAGTGGGACACAGTGGGACACAGTGGGACATAGTAGGACACAGTGGGACACAGTAGGACACAGTGGGACACAGTGGGACATAGTAGGACACAGTGGGACATAGTAGGACACAGTGGGACACAGTGGGACAGTGGACATAGTAGGACACAGTGGGACATAGTAGGACACAGTGGGACATAGTAGGACACAGTGGGACATAGTAGGACACAGTGGGACAAAGTAGGGCGCAGTAGGGCACTGTGGGGCACAATGGAACACAGTGGGGAACAAGTGGGACATGGTAGGACCTAGTGGGCACAATAGGACACAGTGTGACACGGTGGGACCTAGTAGGACACAATAGGGCACAGTGGGACACAGTGGGGCACAGTGGGACCAGTGGGACACAGTGGGACACAGTGGGACATTTGTGAGTATACACATGTGTGCTAGTCGGTGTGGCAGAAATAGTAGGCACACACCATGGTTCGACTCAAGTTTGGCAGGTCAAAGGCCACTGCAAGGTTTGACAATTTACACATTCACCCCCAGTGGGGTTATTTTGATTCCCCTAAATGGTAGAAGGGGCCGGTTGCATATTTATTGCATCACATTTCACGTTTGAAGAAACCCATACAAGAAGTGGGGGTGGTAAGCTATGCTGGGTCTACAGGGGGTAAATATGAAGAAATATGTTGGGGCTCAACATTTTTGCAGGGTAAATTGATAGGGTGAAACAGGATTATCTTTCGTGGTTTGACAGGATCTCGTGAATAATGCAACCCAGGTGTATCCTAGTCATATTTATTTTTTCTCATGAAAACATAGTGTTAAAACTGATCGTTTTCAGTAATTACCCCTGATTGGCAGTTGTTGATTCTCCAGCAAGTGGCGGTCATTTGTGGCTATCAGCCCATCTCCCCCCAGGGTTGGGGAGCGGGCCATTAATGACCAGTGTCCACCATTCTATGTCCTCCTGTGATGTCATCAGTTTGGAATTATGGACCCTGAATTGGGGCGCTCCTTGTGAAATGGTTTGCACCTGCCTAACCCAGTAGCCTGGGGCCTCATGCTCAAGACTCTAAAGGCTTCAGTAGAAATCTTGTGGTCAGTTGAGATTGTGATCTGGGTCAAAATCTTGAAGCCGTGATAAATTCCTTAAATTGTGTACGTTGTGTGTACGTATGCAGTCTATGTATACAGTTGTACAGGCAGGTTTACATGTGTCAGTTGAATTGAACATCTGTCACAGTAGTACCAGTTGTTTATAGAGATATTTATTTATTGTTTTAATCATACATGTTTAACTAGAAACAACTAAAAAATTTTACAATTTAAAATGTTTATAAAAAATTATATATATATATATATATATATATTTTTATATATATTATTTTAATATAATAATATTATATATATTATATATATATATATATATATATATATATATATATATATATATATAAAATAAAAATTATAATTTGGAACCTTCAGTTTCATGATACAGTAACCCAAAACGGGTGTTTTCCCAACTGTGGCAGTAGGGTGACAGTTGCAGCTCTCCTCCCCAGGCAGGAATGTGGGGACATGGGAATGTGGGTCCATGCCTCAGACAAATTTCTTAAAATCATTTTTTGGGTCAACCAAAAAAATGGCACCATCTTTTGATTTTGTCTGTGTTTAATTGAGCCGATCGCAGTAGCACCACCCTTTGTACAGGGTGGGGAGAAAGGTGGGGTGGGAAAGGGTGGGGGAGGAATATGGGAAGGGTGGACAGCATACCAGCACCCTGTACATACTGTGTCCATGTCATGAATGATTAGATTGTCGAGGCTGAATGGGAATTCGGATGAATTACATTTAACTAATTATTCGGGTCACCTGTACACATTGGTTCGACTTATTCATGACATTTTGAATGAAAAACACAAATTTTGATATAACTGAGGTAAATAAAGTATCTGTGTTTTTACGTAGTTTAATAATTTTGTATTCTGTTTAGATACTATTAGAATGGGATGTTAGTATGAGCAGAATGCAACAGCAAACTTCAATAGATGCCATTATTTTAGAATTCTTATATTATCCTCGAAACTAATTACATTATATTTGTTGTACTTACAGATGCTAGACGTTTATGCCAGCTTAGGTATTTCTAACACATATTTGATAAATGTCAAGCTCACTATAAAACAGACTGTTACAAGAGTGTTTAAAATTGCACTTTCCAAATTGTTGCTTACTGGAGACAGACTCTTTCTGACTTTGACATTTTGGTAATTTCCGTCAATGTGTTCATGGTTCAGTGGATGTGAGAATAGAAGGATTGCTTGCACCATCCCTTGTTTGTAGCGTAGAAAGTAGTTCATGTTAGTTCTAGTTGTTGTGCCAGCAAAACGTAGTAATGTTTACTCGACCAACTCAAAGAGACGTGCTCAGCCACATTTTAGCATAAAATCAGAAAGAAAGTAAGAAAGAGGAAGCATAAAAAGGAAGATTAATGGAATACAGAATTCAAAATATTACCCAAGAAAAGGTCAGAAGAGAAATGTATTTATTAGCCCATTTATTATACATATGAAAGGTGACAAGTCATAAGATGGATTAGTTTATTTATTATGAATGATTCTATACAAATTGTACTAGAGTGCATCATCAAGCCACAATGGTTTACCTCTTGACATTTTTTATATTGTGTATTTAATATATGATAAATTACTCAGTCATTCTATGTAATAAAGGCAATTAAAATAAACTCAAGGTATTCATTTGTGTAGTGAAATATAAAACATTTGTTCATAAGAAATTATTAATTAGAAAATATACATAGAAGAACGAGCATAACAAAGTTGAAATCTGTACATTTCAGATCAATCAGATACAGGTTTAAGAAAGCTGTTACACCAGTAGGTAACATGTCAGAGTTATGGTGCACAGTTCTCGTGGTTATTGGCATTAAATTGACCGCAGACCGCAATGTTGACCACTGGTAAACTCACCGACCACCGCTTAGTTAGTACAGTCAAGATTCAAGGTTGGGCTGATCTCTTAAGAGTCGCATTTGCACGGTCACGTTTTGGGTTTGGTTTTTATCTAGGAGACGACACAGTTGAACGCCTCTTGTGGTTTAGTAGTGGAGTTTTTTATTTGTGATTAAGCACAGAATAAAATCGTGCACTGTGCCATGGCAAACAGTTTGTCTGAGAAAATATTTCTGTTTCTATGTGTTCCCGTAGCTGATCCAGCCTGGGCCTGAGACATATTTCCATTTTGAACCTTGTCTATATTGCTGTACATAGCCACACGTTTGAATTAGCTGCTTTACTCTTTAGAAACTTCCATTAGGTAAATATTTGCAAGTGTCACTAACAAGGAAACATTCGTTTTTACCAAATCGTTCATTCTCTCTGCTATTTTAGTTCTAAATGCTAGTTCAAAGTAAACTGTTTAAAAAGAGAACATGTCTGAAGTGTGGTTATTTTATTATTATTTATTTCTTTATTTTAGTACGCTTTTTGATGTGTTTTACCACCTACTATTGCCTTAATGTTTTTATCAGTTTATGTGTTGTATCAATTTTATTACTGTACTGGCATTTCAGTGTTTATCTAACGACAAATATTCGTTTTTAAATTGTTTTAAGCAGATAATAAAGTTGTTGAGTCTAGAATAACAATTACAAATGATAATTTAAAACCCAGTGGCAGTTTTGAATGATGTCCAGCTACGTGCAGATATGGACATAGTCCCTTGTAGTGTCCCGCAGTGCAACTGATACATTAATCTGCCCGACAAACAACATGCCTTCACGTAGAAACATATCCACTTTATTTGCGAGTCGTCATTTTTTGACATTTGTGTATGTCGTTAACCGTGTCTGATAACAATAACATTGTGTTCAAGGGCCCTCTTTGTCGCCTGGCGTCATCGGTGGTGACTTTGTTTTTCGTTTGACGTCCAAATTTACCGAATGTGGATCAACACTAGATCGCGTTACATCTTGCGACATCTTCGAGTGAGGGTCTGTCACATTGGTGGGCCCAGCATGACAATCTGTCCTACTGGAGACAGGTTTTGTCACTGAGGGTGATTGATGGTCCTAGTCTATGTGGACCAGAGCACGTAGTAGATCTACTAGGGTCAGACGCCAGGCCTAGTTCTGGGTCTACAACGTTCATTGTGGGTTCAGCAGGTGGAACTCAGTAGGCGCTAGCAAATAACTAACATACATACAGTAGCTATACATGTCACTAGAGGCTGTCTTCCTAGTGTCCCATGTCACCTCCATGAGACACGTTACTGCTACCTCCATGAGTCACAATGTTGCTACCTCCATGAGTCATGTTAGTGTACATCCATGAGTCAATACTGGTACCTCCATGAGTCACATTACTGCTACCTCCATGAGTCATGTTAGTGCTACATGTACCATGAGTCAATACTGATACCTCCATGAGTCACATTACTGCTACCTCCATGAGTCATGTTAGTGCTACATGTACCATGAGTCAATACTGATACCTCCATGAGTCACATTACTGCTACCTCCATGAGTCATGTTAGTGCTACATGTACCATGAGTCAATACTGATACCTCCATGAGTCACATTACTGCTACCTCCATGAGTCATGTTAGTGCTACATGTACCACGAGTCAATACTGATACCTCCATGAGTCACATTACTGCTACCTCCATGAGTCATGTTAGTGCTACATGTACCATGAGTCAATACTGATACCTCCATGAGTCACATTACTGCTACCTCCATGAGTCATGTTAGTGTTACATGTACCATGAGTCAATACTGATACCTCCATGAGTCACATTACTGCTACCTCCATGAGTCATGTTAGTGTTACATGTACCATGAGTCAATACTGATACCTCCATGAGTCACATTACTGCTACCTCCATAAGTCATAATTCTGCTACCTCTACAAGTCACAATACTGCCTACTCCATTAGTCACAATACTGTTACCGCAGTATCTCCATGAACATCTCTCTATGCATAGTACTGCCGTCTCACACAGCTGGGAAGCCATCAAATTGATATCTCGTATTCACACCAGGTGGTAGCACTTGTGTTCAGCAAAGTCATCAAGTCATAGAATGTTATCAAAAGTGTGTCGTGTATTATGAATATAAATTAACTGTGTGTCATGGTGTGCTTATATAGCAGTTGTTCACACCTGACATGACATATTATACATACACACACATATATATATATATATATATATATATATATATATATATATATAATATATATATATACATATAATATATATATATATATATATATATATGATATATATATATATACTATATATATATATATATATATATACATATATATATAATATATATATATATATATATATATATATATATATATATGTATATGCCATCTGCAACTATGCCATCAGACATATCATGTTTTGTTCAGATATTGAGGATTGAAATAGTGTTTTATTTGTGTCTTCACTTTAGTCATAACTGAAAGTAATTTCAAACAAGTTAATTAATGCTCTGTAATTTTTTCATAGTTTAGAGAAGTTGTAATAGTAATTTTTTCTGTTGCACACAGATAGTAAAACTTATTTTGGGAGTAGATCAGAACTAGATAAATCATAAACTATGAAACATTTCCACAGTATTGATTAACTTGTTTGAAATTACTTTCTGTCAGTGTTTCAGTATTTAATAAATTAATTGTTTAATGTAAATACATATTCTATGTCTATTCACTTAGCTAGTTTGAAGGACGTTTGACCAGGTAACTACTGTGTGATAGTTTCTGGACATTCACCTCTCCTGATTGCAGCAAAGCTGTTCAAGATTTCATCATACGTATGTCAATATGTAGATTATTGTCATTCTACGAATGTTGTCGTGACAATAGTGTCTCTACCCTCGTGGGGTGTCTGGAGGGGTGACGGACCCATTCACCCCCGTTCCAGCCAGGTGGGAGACCGCTGATGTTTTCACGAGATAACTCTGTAAATTATCACTAATGTGTCGCCCTCTCTGTTACAGTGCATCACCACCCAACAAAGCACCGAAGTTGAAAGGTCAGTCGCATTTCTTAACACCCACTTATCTCCTTGCCAATTGGTCAACTCACCCATGGGGTAAACGCCCCTTCCCTTTGTGTTCGAGGTCTGGCAATCAGGGTGGCGTACGGTCACCGATGATACGGGGCATATCTCTATGGTTTGACGTCATGACGTGACCAGCAGTTCGCATACCTCTGGGCGTCAGTGGTTATGAAAAAATCATGTTTATGTTTATATACTTATTCCATCTGTAAGCAGTCTTCGTTATTTAAATTGTTGGTTATACCTCATATGTGTATATATGTATGTATGTATGCATGTACCGGGGTATATGTATGTATATATTTATATATATATACATATATATATATATATATATATACATATACATATATATATATATATATATATATATATATATATATATATATATATATATATTATATAATAGATGAATATATATATATATATATATATATATATATATATATATATATATATATATACATATACATATATTCATCTTATTATAGCCTGTCATTTTAGTTTATTATAGCAGTCTGTTATCAATTTTTATGTTTTGTTTTTACTATACATTTTTTATTTTTTATTGATTGCTTTGAGCAACCTTTTATGTTTAAAAATGGTGCTTTATAAATCTGTTCACCTATCTTTTCTTCTGTTTTCTGGGAAATTGACACTGAGCGAAATTGCAGCGTTGCCATAAATACATAGAACAGCCTGTATATCATATAACAGAGTCGAGTGAATAGTTTTTAAGCCATACACTTAATACAGCTATAGCACCTTTTTGCATTGGGAAGTGTGTTACATAATCTGTGTTATATAATACTCTATGAAGATATTTGACTTTTGGATTTTCAATTTGTAAAATTTGGCATGATTTACATCTAAAGATGCTTCACACTGACTACACAAGATGAGACCAGAACATGTGAATTGAACACAAATTTCTCGTGAGGAAAGTTACATGACATGTTACATAATACATTGTATTTAGCAAATTTTGTAAAGAGAACCACAGTTGGATATGCCTGGGAGCCTTCTGTCAGATTCTATGTCACTCGCTAGAAGGAACAAGCTGGTAGCTGCTCAACCCTTGTTCTCTACAGCTACACTTGGTCAGTGGGGTATATGTTTCGCTTAGTCAGCCACCCTTGACAGTCGGGTATATAGCTGTTTTGCCCCAGGCCCTCAGTGTACAGAGCAGTACTGGCTAATGACCAAGATAAGACATTCTGTTTCATGATAATAATCTTGAAAATTCCTCTGACGATTTGCAGACCCGAGATTGTTAAGTCACGTCATTGTGTAATGTAGCCACATCATGGAGTAGTGTAGACATATTTGTTTTTGATAAGTCAGATATGAACAACATCCATTTAAGAACAATTCACATGATAGACCATTTTTCAGAAGAGACCATTTGATCATACGGGACGGTCGTGTATAAATGTCTACTTGATATGACAGTAGAGCCTTTGTGTGAGACCATTATTATTAATGACGGTTTTGTTTTTAAAGAGTTCTACCTTTTATTAAAGACAGATTCGTTTTCAGTCATCTTTTGTAAAAAAAAAAGACCATTTCTAATGAGACCATCTTTTATGAAAAAGCATTTAACTGAATTGTTTCCCTCAGTCCTTGTCCAGTGACACTGTCCTGTGTTCTGAGGGCATTAGTGTTTGTCCTGAATGTCATTGAACCCCCAATGTCATTGAACCCACCCCACCCCTAGTGTCATCGCACCCCCTCTTGTCATAAACCCCTGGATCCAGGGGACCTGTTGTTTACACACATTGTACATGTAATTACAAAGATATTTGATTCTGTTTTCAACGGCTGATCCTAGTTTATAATTGATTAATCTTTACATTCCACTAGCTTCATTTCTTGATTAGTTTGGAAACTCCAGATAATCGTAGATGTGTGTGTGTATGTGTGTTGTACATGTGTGGGTGTGTATATGTGCATTGTGTGTGCATGTGTGTTGTGTGTATGTACATGTGTAGTGTGTGTGTGTGTACGTGTGTGTGTACGTGTGTGTGTGTGTGTGTACGTGTGTGTGTATGCATGTTTGTGTGTGTGTGTACATGAATGAGTGTGTGTGTTGTGTGTGTGTATACATGTATGTGTGCAAGCTGAGAGATTTGATCAAGGTCATGTTATATTGTAAACATCTCTTAGATACCCCCCACCACAACCAGTCGCAAAGCTGTTGGTCGGAATCTGTCATCAGACAAATGGAAGGCATTAGTTTAAAACAGTAAATGTTTATTATAAATTAGCGGGCCCCTGGATGAGGGTTGTCACCCTACTCCCACTCCCACCCCATTTAGACCCTCAGTTGACAGCTGTCAGCGGTGTTTTCTCCTCCATAAACAGCTCACGGAATCTATCTCATAATTAGAACAATGCAATAATTCTTCAAAGAATAATTATTTATTTAATACAGGAATGGCTTTACATTTTATGAGTATATTTTACTGGAAAGAAAATAGAAAATGGAGAGAAATATTTCGAAAACTAAATTTAAAGCATTTGTTTTCCAGGTAACGCAGGAATGGTGCTACATTCTTCGAGTACATTTTAATGGAAAGGAATATTTTGAAAACTAAATTTAAACAAACAAAGTTTTTGTGGGTTTTCCAGATATTCTGTCAATTTATGATGGTGACACAGAAAATGACAGTTGTGATGATATTCCGAGTTCTGCGTTAGTTTCTTTACAGCACACTAGGAGGCTCCACTTTCAGTGGTTACCTACATACGTATGGTGTACAGTGTACAAGTCTTGTTCTCGCCAACTGAGAAAAAAAACCCACTCAGTTGGTGCTGCTACCTGGTGGTCATTCTTGTTGGTGCATATGTGGTCGATTCATCATTACGATATCTGATTACACACCTGAAGGTGCCAGGTTCTTTTATCAAGTGGACATTCCTATCAGTATGAACATCTGTATAGAGTCCAGGAGGTTTTCAGGACGTTGTTGTGCTCTGTCAATACCAATTGGTGTGTCTGGTTATGATTCGATAAGTTCTTATTACCACAAGTAATTGTTTTGAGCGAGTCCTTGTGAAGGTCACAGTGGACTTGTCACCATCCCTTCAATGACAGTCTGAAACGTAGCCACATGAAACAGCCTATTAGTGGATTATCAGGGTAATTACCGTAACACTTGTTTATTCTCCACCCGCTACAAACCGCAACAGTTCAGCGTGTTTGGATCCGACGTGATTCATGTTGTTTGTCACTTAGAATTTGATTTGTGGTTTCTCTGTTTTGCATAAACCGTCTCCAGTCACATGACCCATTATGTCTCCTGTCTGCACCTTGTAAACAGGGGTATAGAAAACACGAGAAGTTTAAACAACTTCTGTGCACCTTGTTCAAGTAGCACATTGCCTCTGGAGTTGACGTCAGCTCTGTATTGTTCTCTTGGGCGACTGTGAAAGGACACATGCCAGATATTTCTTCCATTACCTTGTTTATTACCGCACCCCCCCCTCCCCCGGTTGTATAATTGCGGACCAGGTTATTATATTGTTGGCACAATCTGAATATATACAGACCAGCAGTGTTCAGATATTTTAATTACCAATTGCCTACCAGCTCCGGTACGT
Source organism: Ridgeia piscesae (assembly GCA_025642075.2). Classification (NCBI taxonomy): domain Eukaryota; kingdom Metazoa; phylum Annelida; class Polychaeta; order Sabellida; family Siboglinidae; genus Ridgeia; species Ridgeia piscesae. The sequence continues at coordinate 396,401 of JAODUO010000134.1, forward strand.
GTGTCCAGATAACGTGTTTACCGGTGGAGTAGGCCTTGAAATGTTTTCCTGCAAGAATTGATATCCGAGCTCCGATTTCATGCTTTGTGGTTATCCACTTCCCTCTGACGAAGTCGAAATTCCTCACACCCTTTACTCGGCTTTCTGCCTCGATTGTATCAACATCGGTCAGTCATGGTCACTATTATCTGAGCAGTGGCCATTAACAACCTCAAATGCAGTTGTGTCCATGAGACGTCCAGGGTTTGGGACAGGAGCATAAACAGGAGCTGCTGAGGTTGGCTGATAGTGGAATCAGAGGGAGTGTGGTGGAGATAGGGACACGTCCTCTGACAGCCGTCTGCTTCAGTGGTTTGATTTGCTGGATGCCTGTGAGACGAGTCTTGTTGGAGTATATGTACAAGACGTCTTCTCTCCTTCTTCTTATCACCAGTTATACAGCAGTCTTGATCAGACACCTGCAGGAGATGTCTTCTCTCCCCATGGCTGTCTTACCACTGGTTATACAGTAGTCTTGATCAGACACCTGCAGGAGATGTCTTCTCTCGCCATGGCTGTCTTACCACTGGTTATACAGTAGTCTTGATCAGACACCTGCAGGAGACGTCTTCTCTCCCCATGGCAGTCTTACCACTGGTTATACAGTAGTCTTGATCAGACACCTGCAGGAGACGTCTTCTCCTCATGGCAGTCTTACCACTGGTTATACAGTAGTCTTGATCAGACACCTGCAGGAGATGTCTTCTCTCCCCATGGCTGTCTTACCACTGGTTATACAGTAGTCTTGATCAGACACCTGCAGGAGATGCCTTCTCTCCCCATGGCAGTCTTACCACTGGTTATACAGTAGTCTTGATCAGACACCTGCAGGAGATGTCTTCTCTCCCCATGGTAGTCTTACCACTGGTTATACAGTAGTCTTGATCAGACACCTGCAGGGGACGTCTTCTCTCCCCATGGCTGTCTTACCACTGGTTATACAGCAGTCTTGATCAGACACCTGCAGGAGACGTCTTCTCTCCCCATGGCTGTCTTACCACTGGTTATACAGTAGTCTTGATCAGACACCTGCAGGAGATGTCTTCTCTCCCCATGGCAGTCTTACCACCTGTTATACAGCAGTCTTGATCAGACACCTGCAGGAGATGTCTTCTCTCCCCATGGCAGTCTTACCACTGGTTATACAGCAGTCTTGATCAGACACCTGCAGGAGATGTCTTCTCTCCCCATGGCAGTCTTACCACTGGTTATACAGTAGTCTTGATCAGACACCTGCAGGAGATGTCTTCTCTCCCCATGGCTGTCTTACCACTGGTTATACAGTAGTCTTGATCAGACACCTGCAGGAGATGTCTTCTCTCCCCATGGCTGTCTTACCACTGGTTATACAGTAGTCTTGATCAGACACCTGCAGGAGATGTCTTCTCTCCCCATGGCTGTCTTACCACTGGTTATACAGCAGTCTTGATCAGACACCTGCAGGAGACGTCTTCTCTCCCCATGGCAGTATTACCTCTGGTTATACAGTAGTCTTGATCAGACACCTGCAGGAGATGTTTTCTCTCCCCATGGCAGTCTTACCACTGGTTATACAGCAGTCTTGATCAGACACCTGCAGGAGATGTCTTCTCTCCCCATGGCAGTCTTACCACTGGTTATACAGTAGTCTTGATCAGACACCTGCAGACGATGTTTTCTCTCCCCATGGCTGTCTTACCACTGGTTATACAGCAGTCTTGATCAGACACCTGCAGGAGACGTCTTCTCTCCCCATGGCTGTCTTACCACTGGTTATACAGTAGTCTTGATCAGACACCTGCAGACGATGTTTTCTCTCCCCATGGCTGTCTTACCACTGGTTATACAGCAGTCTTGATCAGACACCTGCAGGAGACGTCTTCTCTCCCCATGACAGTCTTACCACTGGTTATACAGTAGTCTTGATCAGACACCTGCAGGAGACGTCTTCTCTCCCCATGGCAGTCTTACCACTGGTTATACAGTAGTCTTGATCAGACACCTGCAGGAGACGTCTTCTCTCCCCATGGCAGTATTACCACCTACTATACAGCAGTCTTGATCAGACACCTGAGGGATGTCTTCTCTCAATATGCCAGTCTTACTACCTGTTATACAACAGTCTTGATCAGACACCAGCAGAATGAAAATAATTTAAATAATAAATGTTGCTAAAAAGTGTCCTGCTGCCATTCAGGTCATTTGTGTCCAGTACGGAGGTGACCTTAATGGTGAGGTAGCTACTGTAGTTGAGCTGCAATAAATAAAATTATCTGTAAGAATAATAACATAATAACAGCTTATTTTTATGATTATTTTATCTGACATTATAAAAGTTCTTTTTTGTTACAATAATATATGTTTTGAAAGTTGCATGTTGATTGATAGCAATTTGTATAATCTAAAGTTGTTTCATAATTCATTATTAAACTAAATAACAGAACTATGTCTGCATGATAAGAAAAGCAAACGAACGCCAAGAAAAAAGTAGATGTTATTTATAAATAAATTATTGCGTAACAATTCCTAGCAAGGTGTTCATAAATGTAATTCTGCTGTTTTATTCCTGACACAAAATCTATTACTTTTAGTTAGTGTTTTGTTTTGTTTTGTTGCTGTTATTTTGTTCTGCCTTTGAAATGGGCAGTCTTCTCGTCTGTTGTTTCTGCTACTAGTTGTTGTGATGTTATGGAACCTCTAAACGTGAACTATTTAGTGATATTTCCATCACAAGACCTGTGTCCTTAATTTGGAGCAGGTACAAACATCATATGACCCCAAAGATTATGGGCAAACCACAAACTTGTAGTCATATGGGCACCAACTAGGGTCCAACTCTTGCGTAACTTGCCAAACTGGTTCTGGGGGTGATGTGATCTTGGCAAGTCTTGCAATGTGGTCAGTGGGCTAGGGGGTTGATATAGGCCAGGGGGCGTTTGTGTCGAGACCTTCAGTTGGGGATAATCTGAGGGCAGGTCAGTGAACATGAGAAATATCAAGTCCAAAAGCGTGATATCAGGGTCGATAAGTTGGAATTGATTATAATTGATTATCTAGATTGTATGTGGCAGTGTTAAATTGGAAGTGATCCTGGAAACAAGCCCGGGTTTGAGTGAAACGACTAAACTAGATATTGTTTCGGAATGTGACTAGGTCTTTAGCATTTGGTGTGAGATTACTCAAGTTAACGCGATATCTTTTTTACACCAGTTTTCAAAAGCCAGTAAGCATTGTTTCGTCCAATTCTTGAGCATTTGATTTGTGAATTAAACGCTTATAATATGAATAATTGTAACACTTCTGTAGCGCCTATATGCTTGATAATTCAAGTTCAGAGACACAACAAACTAAATCAGTTTGCGCAGTCATAAATGGGAACAGGCAAAAGTCATCATTGGAGCATGAAACCGGCGAAATGTTTTGGTGGAAAGGCAATTTCAAACAAATATTTTTTTGAGTTTGTTTACCATGTTTCTGAAGTTTGACAAATGGCAAACAATGCCTTGTCACACCTGATTGTATGTACTGCTCCGGAATATTAAACATTGTGTTCTCTGTTGAAACTCTGATTCAGCATTTGTGCTAATATTTCAAGCGAGCCTTGGTGCAATATTTGAGACGTTGCAAGAACGTATTACTGGTGCCAGATTATGAAGGTCATTTTGTTTTGGGGTCCAATAAACGTGCAGATGTTCACCTGTGCCAGACAGCACGTTTCCTTTGAACATATGATTACCTGTATAGATTATTGAGATTAGCGAGAAATGATCTAGGAAAGGGGCGTAAAATCTCCCACATTCTTACACAGCACCTGTGGATAACATTTGGCTGTTGACAAAACCTCATCTAAACAAGCTGCCGCTGGCCCTAAAAGGCCCTATTCCTGCAGGCCTTGATCAAGTGACCCCCCAGGCCCTGATGATTGCATAAAACAGTCTGATAAGAGGGCATTTCATGTGCTAATGAGGTTAACATAAATGGTTTGAATGCTTATTAATCAATTACATATACAGGTTGTATACAGATTAACTGCTTCGTGTGAAAGTCTTGTTGAATAGATTTCCCAAGTGGAAAGTGGCTTTTTCCTTCTTGTTTACAGTCTGTCTGTCCGTCACATGGTGTTTAGAATATTCTGGTAACGTCTTTATTGTGACGTTAAAGAAACTGTGCATGTCATCAAATGAGGCCAAGGCTTGACGTTTGTGTGCGGAATCGTTTGCACCTGCGTCGGTTGACAGTCATACAATAGTGACACGTCGAGAGTGACGTTGAGAGTGACATGGTTGAGGGTGACGTTGCTGGCTGTCGGTTTGTTTACCATATGTCAAACCTTGGCTGGGTCAGAAGCACCCTGTGGGGTGTTGATCGTTGGGTGTGATTGACCAGCCGGCGTAGTGATACGTTGAAATCTACCCACGTTGATTGTATCAATGTTGGCCAGTGCCCGGGATTACGTGACTGTTTTTACATCACAGTTTCCCAGGGAATTTATGTTGGGGTCCACAGAGTGCAGAGCGGCCATTGCTAACATTCTGGCTGTATTCGTTGCACATTCCTGCACCGTTGTCTGACTCGTATGGGCCCTCAGAACACAAAGCCAGGGTCGATGTGGAAACCACCTGAACTGTTTCAAGAGGAGATATGTAGTGGAAGGTCACCGGTCAATATAACAATGTTAATTACCCGGGTCATTAGCACATTGAGGAGATGGAAACACTGAATTGGTAGATAACGTGGCAGTTTTAAGTACACAGGGTGCTGTATGACTGGAGATTAATAAGCTCTTGTGAATGGATTGGGACAGGTCTATAATCAACACAATTGCTGCATTCTTTTGGCAAGAGATCTTATCATCTGGTTCAGGAAAACGGCCGCTATTACCTGAGATGCCTACTAAATGATTACCGAAGATAATTAGGTTTTTCATAACCACTATAAGTAGTTTTTTTAGCAATGGTAAAAATAGAACCTGTTTTAATATTAAGGTAAGCCAAATTGAAAAGTATCGTGACTAATTACTATGTCTTGGTATATGCAAATGAATGAATGATTATGGTATGTTTATTTGCAGTAGTAAGGGTGATAATTACATCCCACATTCACACACCAGAGTCAAACTTTGCATCATGGTTATCTCAGTAAAACACCCCCACCTAGCAATTAAGATCACCCCAAATTTTCTCCACATAATGTGAAGTATGAGAATACTAATACAGTCACTTGGCTGTTACAGTCGCCTCACTAATACAGTCACCTGGTTAATCAAGTCAGTGTTGCCATCCCAAGGTGACCTTAATAGCGACATTCCATAGTACACATTGTCCAGGGATTCTGGGAGCAAGGTTCTTTCCTCAAAACTTGCGTTGCAGTTTTATAGCTAATTGGACCAAGGAGCTCTTTTAGTTGGCGCTAAAACTGTGGCGTAACCCAAGGAGCACTCTGGTTTCCAGGTCAATTTCATTGGGACTTTCTTAACTGCCATTTGTGACAAACAACACCTTCATATATATGTTCATATGTGGCTCGAAAAGTCCAAATTAGCTTCATTGATAAATGTAGTTTGGAATCTGCCACAAACATGACGTCATGCAGTGTTATATGAAATATCTGTTGTGTTTTTTCTGTTAACATCGCCAGGTAGTAATAATAATAATTAGATAAGTTAAATCCTTGGAAGCCATGCTCAGAGGTGCATCAATACAAACGTATTAATTGATCTCGGAGTGAGTAAAAAATTCCAGTTGTCATCACACTGATTGATACATAGAACTTATTATTTTATTGTTGCATCATTGTTGCACTTGGTGGTGCCACATGTCAATGAAATGTTGGTCACCACAGTGACTCTGTGAGAAGGGTAACCCGTCTCCGCCCCAGACCATCACCCCTTACCCCCCTACTTGACTCACTTGTCGGACTCTACAGAATGGTCACGTGCCACATGCCCCCCTCCCACCCATGCACACTTTCTGATAACGCTGCATTTCTCCCCGATCCCGGGAATTGTTATTGACATGTCGCAGTAACCGGGCATCATGTTTTGTGGCCATTTGATTACGTGCGTTATTTATCGAAGTGAGCCGCCATTTAATTGCGTGGCTCGTGTGTCAGACATCAAAGAGAGGCTGCTGGTGTTTGATAAGGCACTGGACATACTTCTGTCTTGTTGTGTCGCGGTGTCCTTGATACGAGGCGCTGTGATGTAAATAAGCCAATACGTAATTTGGTCGTGTGCTTATGTAAATACAGGTTTTTTGTCATTGCACATGGAGACCTGTGTAAAATGTTGGAGCCAATGTTAGTTATCCAAGCTAAAATGTAGTGGTACATCAATATGCCATTGTCTAATTGCTCAAATATGTCTCTTTGTGGTAGAGCCCCCCCCCAAGTAGGGTTTACCCATAATAGATACACAACTGGTTCTACAGGTAAATAGACGAGAAAACAGGTAGGACAGACATTAATGTAGTGGACAAGATAGGAATGTGGTAGCCTTCTGTGTGGGAGTGAGGGAGGTAGGGAAGAAGGAACAAAGGGAAGAGGAATAGCAGGGAGTGAGGGAAATAGGGAGAATGGCAACGCTAATTATTTTTGACTAATTTGAGCCTGAGAGACTTCGACACTGAAGAATGACAATGTCTCGCATACAATGAAGCCTTCTGTTGTATCTGAGACGACAAAAACACCCCAGTAATGTCACTGGTGTGGTCGAGCACAACTATGTGCGTGCGTGCATATGTGCAGTTGTGTGTGCAAGCGTCCTTACAGTTTTATCTCGCCGCCACACTTTTTCTGCAGTAGATAGAGTTTATCACGGAGGATGTCTTTGACCCCTCAACCCTGGCCAGCAAAAAGTGCGAACACAGCCAATGTTTGCATGTCTTGCTTATCTTTGTCGCGTTGTCTCCATGTCTAGTCTGCCGTGACTGGCGTTTTCTTTTAATAATTATAATAATAATGTTTATTCTCTGGCAGCCATAGCGGCTGAAAGTACAATAAGAACATTATGACTGATAAAACAATTCATTTATGTAAATTATTAAAACCAAATATGAAAGCATAACTATATATAACTATTTATGAAATTGTTACTAATTAGGATATCTGGTAAAAGTATAAAATGATAAAATAAACTAGGATAATAAAACTGTAAGTGGCATATAATATTAATATTAAAGTGTCAGTAAAAAAATTCTGAAACATTTACAAATAGATTATTAAAAATATAAATGGAATATACAGTCTGAATAAGTGAAATTATAACTCGTAAATAGTATAAAATAGATCACTGAATAAATAGCTAAAAAGATTCACGGTCCAGAGCAAGTAATACTCGTATGTGACATGGAATGTCCAGTTACTGCCAATTGTACAGTCTATATGACACAGAGTTCTTGAAACATTCAGTCCTACAGCGAGGAATCCTGTAAACATGTGCATTATGGATGGCATAGTTACTTTCTCGTCCCACATTCCTTGGTAAACTGAAGGGTGTTGGGTTGAGCCCTGGCCCCTGGGACACAGAAAAATTCCAACCACTGGTCACCTTTAATTTGTCAAATCTTCCTCTATCGTATCTAGTTATCACTGCTTGTCAACAGAGATGTAAATGCGACACTTGATCCAGTCTTTATGACATAGCGGGGGCCATAACCTGAGCCCCACAGGAAGGGGGGGTCCCTGGAGTTAAATCTACAAACAAAACCCTGTTGTCCAACTTGATGTTATTGTGTGTATCTATGTGACAACCCTCGTCTCCCTGGTGGATAGAATAACCACAAGACTTGTGTGGTTTGTGGGGCGTGAGGCACATGGGGGTATATGAATAACCCTTGTGGAAACCCTCGGTTCAAACGTCGTCATTTGTCGTTGCAGTTTTCGAGCGCAGTTGGCAGAGGCAAACACCCTCGTGTCTTACCTGACGGCAGAAACAGACCACCTGAGTCACGACAGGAAGACGTCCTACCAACACGACAAGCAGCTGGAGGAACTACGCAACCTGCAGGTCCGTCTTCTGTGTACAGTGTCTGTCTAGTGCAGTCATTGGTGGAGTTGTTACATCCAGCACTCATTCATTTGTGACTTCTTTCATTCATCACTTTGTTCCTTCATTCATTCATTACTTTATTCATTATTTCATTCATTACTTTCATTAATTATTCATTCATGTATTACTTCCATCAATTATGCATTCATTACTTCATTCATTTCTTCCATCAATTATTCATTCAGTCATTTCTTCCATCAATTATTCATTCAGACATTATTTCATTCATTACTTCTGGCAATTATTCATTCAGTCATTTCTTCCATCAATTATTCATTCAGTCATTTCTTCCATCAATTATTCATTCAGACATTACTTCCATCAATTATTCATTCAGACATTATTTCATTCATTACTTCTGGCAATTATTCATTCAGTCATTACTTCCATTAATTATTTATTCAGTCATTCAATTAGTCATGCATTCAGTCATTGATGGGTTGCAGTAATGATCAATTCACTGTGTCCGTTCTTGATGCCTTCCTTCCTACCTTCCACAGGCCACACTGTGTTCATTTGTTATTATTTCACTTCTGTGATGACAAGTAAAGACGACATTAAAATTAAAAAAGACTGCTATTACACTGAGATGGAAGTAAGAGATGGGAGAGAGGGAATATGTCACACTCTGTGTGTCTCCCCTCCCTCCTTCCCTCCCTCCCTCCCTCCCTCCCTCCCTCCCTCCCTCCCTCCCTCCCTCCAGGGAGGTGAAATTCCTCAAGATCCTGTCCGTGTATCAGTGTTCAGTCTCGACCAAGTAATCACCGGTCACTATTTAGTATTATCTGACCAGGGCATTATTGAGCTGTAACTCACCCATGGCCCTGAAACATCCAGGGTTTCATTGGTACTGACCTTGACCTTAAACTGTGGTTCCTGGAGTTGACCGATAAGTAGAATGATTAGGTTAATGTGGAGATAATTCACTTGTCCTGTAGCAATAGTCGTTATAGGAAGTTGCCGGCCTCACTGCTTTATAACACACAACACTATCTTCTTGCTTATGTTAATCACCTTTTTGACAACATTCGTCCCCAAATTTCACAAATGCAGCTCATGATAGTGTTGTTTATCTTACCTAAAGTGCATCAGTCTTTCATATCCTGTGACATCCTCATGTTAAGTTTTCATTACAATTTTATACACATATTCATACATCATGCATATTTCTTCAGATTCTTCAAAGTAAAATCGTCATATTTTCCAAGTAAACATCGCAGTTGGTTTTAGTGTCAAAAACTTGTCTTCAAACATATCTGTGAATCTTATTTCTGGACCTGTGTCTGTTGTTTATGGGCCTCCTGTACTGGATGATACGCCAAGTCCACAAGAGTCCCACCCCTGTCTCTATCTCCAGCCCCGCTCCAGTGGAGAGGTTGGAAATGGTAGACACCGGCCACCTGGTGTCTCGTACCAAAACCTGTGCTGGTCCCCAGATGGCTGTGTCAGCTGATATGAGCAAGGTCTTTCTGGTTTTCCTGGTTCATTGCGGATGTTTTGTCTGCTCAAGTGCATCTTTACAAAGCTGTACCTTTGAACTCAGTAGGATTTGCAGAAACTTTGTTAGTTTAATTTCATTCCTGTTTGTGTGTGTTGTTGCATTATAAAATGTGATCTCACAATGAGCAAACACTCCTTCTCCAGCCAAGGATGGTAATCTTGTATGTTCTTGTATAAACTCTTGTTAGCTATTTATTTAACTTAATTTATTAATCAGCAAGATTTCAGTGAAATATGCCCAATGTTGAAACATATTTAAGTTAAGTATATTCCATGATTTAAATTAAATATATCTTCTGTAACATATTTCATACACCTGGTCATACCTGAAATGCATCAAATTGTGTTTATTATATTCAACTGAATTCTGGTTCTATCATTTCAATGCTAGTCTCCTGACATTTACACCTGCATATCAGTCTAACTTTTATGAATATTTGCTATTTCTATGAATTCTTAAAATTGACGGTACAACACTGAAATTGATATTGTTTGTTCATATGACAAATACAAAATTCAACTTGATTATCAGAATCATTACCTACTCAAATGCACACAAGATGTCGTTTTGCATGTACAGAGAGTAATTTGTTAGCAAATAAACGTGAAGTTTTTGTGTGATTAGCTCCAGTTTAGTGGCACCTGGCTTCTTGATAACAGAAGTGTAGGCCTCTGCTTCATGGAATCAAGTAGTTATCATTCACCGAACGCAGTGCATATTAGGGGTAAATGAACATGTGATTGTTGATTAACAAGTGCTGTTTCTCTCGAAAAAGGTTTGGTGTTATTCGGTGGCAATTTTGACACGTGAACCTGATAAAGAGGCTCTTATTGCAGTTGCACCGAGTGGTTTGTGAACGTATTCAAAGCTTATTAATCAGTGTCGAAAGAAATCATGATTGTTTATTACAAAAAAGCTTGATATCGGATATATTTTATTTCACCCGTAGTTCACTCAGAATTCATCTATATATCTGGATCAAATACTAATTTGTTTTATTTGAAGTAATTTAGTTAAAGTATATTGTAATACACTGGAAACATGTTTTGTGGATGAAAACTGTTAAACAATTGTGCAGATTTGTTAATTTAGAAGATTGCTTGTGTTTGCAAAACTATTAGTTTGTTAGGTGCTGAGGTTTGGCTGTTGTTTTCCAGAAGGTTTCGTATATGAGCTGTGATATCTCGCTGTTTTATCTGTTTAATGCTTGCAAGTTTGAGCCATCCAGCTAACCAGAACTAATCGTTAATAAAGTGTTTACCTGTATATCAGTTTAACTTATACTGAGATCCTTGTTATGTTCATTTTCTTATACCCATTTACTGCATTCATTTGTGGACAGTTGTCTTACAATCCACAGCCTCACATAGCAGACAGACATCTGGTAATCTGCAACCAGCTGGTGCTGATGCAGATTAGCTGTAGATTGTCCTACATAGATCATAGCTTACTACCCCAAGTACAGATTGGCTTAGCTGGAAACAGAGTTTTTTGTTGCATTTTTCCAAGGGTGTCATGTTTGGATGTGGACGACACTACTTGAGTCTTACATAGCATGTCACATGACACTACTTGAGTCTTACATAGCATGTCACATGACACTACTTGTGTCTTACGTACCATGTCACATGACACTACTTGAGTCTTACATAGCATGTCACATGACACTACTTGAGTCTTACATAGCATGTCACATGACACTACTTGTGTCTTACGTACCATGTCACATGACACTACTTGAGTTTTACATAGCATGTCACATGACACTACTTGAGTTTTACATAGCATGTCACATGACACTACTTGTGTCTTACGTACCATGTCACATGATACTACTTGAGTTTTACATAGCATGTCACATGACACTACTTGAGTTTTACATAGCATGTCACATGACACTACTTGAGTCTTACGTAGCATGTCACATGACACTACTTGAGTCTTACGTAGCATGTCACATGACACTACTTGAATCTTACGTAGCATGTCACATGACACTATGTGTGTCTTACATAGCATGTCACATGACACTACTTGAGTCTCACATAGTAAGTCACATGACACTACTTGAGTCTTACGTAGCATGTCACATGACACTACTTGAGTTTTACGTAGCATGTCACATGACACTACTTGAATCTTACATAGCATGTCACATGACACTACTTGAGTCTTGCATAGTATGTCACATGACACTACTTGAATCTTACATAGTATGTCACATGACACTACTTGAGTCTTGTATAGCATGTCACATGACACTACTTGAGTCTTACATAGCATGTCACATGACAATACTTGAGTCTTACATAGCATGTCACATGACACTACATGAGTCTTACATAGCATGTCACATGACACTACTTGAATCTTACATAGCATGTCACATGACACTACTTGAGTGTCACATAGCATGTTACATGACATTACTTGAGTCTTACATAGCATGTCACATGACACTACTTGAGTCTTACATAGCATGTCACATGACACTACTTGAGTCTTACATAGTAAGTCACATGACCATGCTGTTTCTGTTTCATATCCCAGTGCTCCTAGCGACAAGGTTTTTACAGCAGCGCTAGACCACTCGAAGAGGTTTTACTTTGGCTGTCTCAGTTATCAGATGTACAATTAGACTTTTTACTGCCGTTTACGCCTACAGTAATCAGTTCTTATTTAGTTGCCAGATTTGCACAATTGTTTTTGCTTACCTTGACTTTGCTTCGGCTGTTTCAGTTGCGTGATAACCCTGTGTTCAGTTCTTTGTTTACCAACTGGTTTTTGTTCAGGCTGCCAGTTATAGGCAGCGATTATGTAGACACTTATCAGATGCACAAGCATTTTTTCATGTTCATCATTGCATAAATAGCTCTTTCTCTGTAAATAGGTTTTGTTTATATAACACAAGTCTTTTTTCTATTCGAATATAATGACCCGGTTTCTTGGTTCATTGTTAATAAGTAAATGATTTACCTCTCAAGAAACTTTTTTCCTTTGTTTTTTGTATATTTCGGCTGTCTTCTTCTGCGGACTGAATTTTACGGTCGTGTCACATGACTTACGTCATGTGACTTTGTTCTTGTTTACAGCATATTTGTTAAAACATTGACTGATACGTTATGTAATATATTTATCAATATGTTAGGATATTTGATATGATGGTCTGACCTATGGTAAACTTATTTATGTTCACTATGAGACAGTGTGGATTACTCTTACATAAAACATGAATCACCCAGATGTTATGATTTCTTAAACTTATGTTTCTTAGAAAAGAAATTGAAAAAATAGTATGAAACCATGTGTAGATATAATCGCAATGAGAATCTGTCACTTTATTTCTGATGAGTTTTCCATATTATTAGGATGTGGCAAACCTTGACCTAGAGAAACTTGACAACAAAATAAAATCTCACCACATTTCCAGATGTTGTTTTAAACTCGATGACAGCGACAACAACAAAATACAATATTCGTTCATCTCCAGATATTGCGCATTTAAAATTACAATAACAGTATGCAACAATAGCATAGGTTGTTAGGCATATCAATTAGATAACAATATTAGAAATTATCAGAATAGTGACATTTATGAAACTAGTGAAATTTAATGTGAAATGTGCTGAACTTTCTTGAAGGATTATTTTGATGGACATCTTTATGTTGTTTTCATTATATACACATATTGTTACATCATACAGATCTCTTCAGATCCCTCCAAATAAAACCATCACATTTTCCAAGTAAACACCGCAGCAGGTTTTAGTATTAAAACTTTGTAAAAGCACGTCTCATCGATTTCCCTGCTACAAGATGAGTGAGGTGGGCCATTTCTCTGTTGTTCTAAGCCGGCCCACGTTATTACTTGCTGTAAACATGTTTATATGCTGCTACCTTGTAGTTATGCATTTGTGTCCTCTCTATATGCCAGAGAATGGGTTAGACATCCATCAGAATGCAACATTTTAAAGTAGTTTTTTTAATAATTCCAAGGGACTATGCCCCCTGACCCAGATAACGTCACATCATGTCTTTGGTGTTCACTCAGCCCATCCTACCACCCGCCCATCATTGTACTCAGGGGAACACTGTGTCTGGGAGGCTTTGGGGTGAATCGGCAGCATAAAGTGTGTAGATTTCCTGGGTCTGGCGGCATTGATAACCCCCTTCCCTCCCCCTCCTCCAGTTTTTTGATATGTGTTATCTTGCCTTGAAAGGATTCCCAGGGGTGAATGATAAGTGAAGTGGGCAATCTTGTTTCAGGTACCACCACTAACCACATTAACCACAGATAATTTGTTCTTCAGACTTTCACTTGTAAACATTGTATTTTACAACTACACCCACCCACCCCCACCCCAGTCTCAGGGGTGATTATGATGTGAATTACTTTGTTGCTGTGAGTAGTTCTTGATAACCGACTTCTAAGATCTTTTGGCATTGGTAGTCGACTGGTCTGTCAGCTCTTGTCCCAATCACTAATCACTTGATAATCCCTGTGTTTGGATAATCTGATAATACCCTGTTGACATTTCTATCCTAGTGTTCCTGGTGTTATCAGTTTGTAGCCTGGCCAACTCTCTTGTCAGCTTTCTTCTTGCAGAATTACCTCCCAGGCTATGTTTACTGTTTACTGTAACTAACAAGTTCAACCTCTGGGACTCATTAAACTGCTGTCTAATCACTTAGATTGCCAAGAGGGAGGGAGATTACTCAAAGCATGTAGTTGTGGTAAATAACACATTGCTAATGTTGTTGCTACCTAGCGTTTGTGTTGTCCTGTACAAAGTCATATGTTCATTGCCACCAGGTGTCTGCTGTAGACAGGTGTCTGTTGTATACAGGTGTCTGTAGAAGACATGCGTATGTTGTAGACAGGTGTCTGATGTAGGCAGGTGTCTGCTGTAGACAGGTGTCTGTAGAAGACATATGTCTGTAGAAGACAAATGTCTGTTGTAGACAGGTGTCTGTAGAAGACATGTGTCTGGTGTAGACAGGTGTCTGTTGTAGACAGGTGTCTGTAGAAGACATGTATCAGTTTAGTGTTATACTCAGATATTTGTTGTAGACAGGTAATCTTTGTACAATATAAGTAGATGTTCATTAAAGACAGTTGGCTGTTATAAATAGGTGTCCCTTGTAGAAAGCTCTGCAGTTACTTTCAATTGTCCCTTACACAGTGTGTTGAATCATGTGACTGCATTGTTAGAGACACAACTGCATTGTAGAGTCATGACTGCATTGTAGTGTCATGACTACATTGTAGAGTCATGACTGCATTGTAGAGTCATGACTGCATTGTAGTGTCATGACTGCATTATAGAGTCATGACTGCATTGTAGTGTCATGACTTCACTGTAGTGTTGACTCACACGCCTTGACAGTGTTAAAGAGAGTGTTAACTCATGAGTTGTGACTGTTAAAGGGTGTTAACTCACGAGTCATGACGGTGTTAGAGTGTTGACTCACAAGTCATTCTGTGTTAGTGTTGACTCACAAGTCATTCTGTGTTAGTGTTGACTTACAAGTCATTCTGTGTTAGTGTTGACTTACAAGTCATTCTGTGTTAGTGTTGACTCACAAGTCATTCTGTGTTAGTGTTGACTCACAAGTCATTCTGGGTTAGTGTTGACTCACAAGTCACGACTGTGCACTGTAGAGAGTGACTCATGAGTCACGGCTGTGCATTGTAGAGAGTGACTCATGAGTCATGGCTGTGCGTTGTAGAGAGTGACTCATGAGTCATGGCTGTGCATTGTAGAGAGTGACTCATGAGTCATGGCTGTGCGTTGTAGAGAGTGACTCATGAGTCATGGCTGTGCATTGTAGAGAGTGACTCATGAGTCATGGCTGTGCATTGTAGAGAGTGACTCATGAGTCATGGCTGTGCATTGTAGAGAGTGACTCATGAGTCATGGCTGTGCTTGTAGAGAGTGACTCATGAGTCATGGCTGTGCATTGTAGAGAGTGACTCATGAGTCATGGCTGTGCGTTGTAGAGAGTGACTCATGAGTCATGGCTGTGCATTGTAGAGAGTGACTCATGAGTCATGGCTGTGCATTGTAGAGAGTGACTCATGAGTCATGGCTGTGCATTGTAGAGAGTGACTCATGAGTCATGGCTGTGCGTTGTAGAGAGTGACTCATGAGTCATGGCTGTGCATTGTAGAGAGTGACTCATGAGTCATGGCTGTGCATTGTAGGAGGTGCTAAGTCAAGAGCGGAGTCGTCTTGAGTCGGCACGGGAGAAACACCAGGTGGAGCTGGAGCAGCAAGCAGAGGAACTGGAGCGCACCCAGGCGGAACTCCAGAAACAGAAGGTACAACCTAATGCGGGGTTCTTTAACTTTACCATAATTTTGCGGAGTTCTTTAACTTTGTCATGTATAGAAGTAATTTTACCTGTTAAATAAAAAGAAATTACCTCTCAAGAAACTTTCGTATATTACGACCATTTCTCACGGTCTTCTTCAGCGGACCGCTGAAGAAGACGGTCGATATATATGGAAGAAAACAAAAAGGTTTCTTGAGGGGTAATTTCTTTTGATTTAACATGAAGCAAGAAACCGGATCTTTACATTTGAATAATTTTACCTGAGTTTGCACCTGCTTGGCCTTGCTCAATGTGTCTGCAAAGTGACGTCATAAAACAGCAGAAAGTCAGTTTTGTGTCAGTGGCAGAACGTTGACAAGGGACATTGAAGGTGCATCAAAAATAAAACGAAAGTAAATAGGCATTCATTGAGATAGTGAATGGTCCATTTGGCTTATAAAAATGCATGGAAAGATATATATTTTGAGAATGTCTTTGTTGCTAAATTTATTTTATTATCACTTTTTTAAAGTGTTTTTACTGCGCAGCATCTGAAATGATTCAAAGATTCAAAAGACTTTATTGTCCATTTAAACCATCACATTAAAAATGGAAATTGTTCTTCAGTTACACAGTAAAATGACAGTAATAAGATAGGTGAGCCATAATATATACGGTTAATAAGACATTAAAATGGTAACAATACTAATTAGCACTAAAATTGGTAAGGTAAATAAATTAAGTATATAAATAAATACTCTAAATAATAAATAAATAAGCAAGTAATATTCCTTAAAAGGTTCTTTGATAAGACACAATGTGGTAACATTAATAATATGTACTAAAATTGGTAAATAAATAAGATTAGATAAATCAGTACATGGAAATAAGTGTATAGAATAAAAGAAGATTGGGTTGGGCTGGTAGCATCAAGTAATACTTTCTTGAATACTGTAATTTATTTACTTTCTTTCTTGTATGTTTGGGTGAATGCATGGTACGAGTTTGTTGATTTGTGGCCCCTAAGTGTGTGTATTGTTTACAAGATGACGTGACAAGCTCCCTGACAAGCCCCCAAGTGTTTCTGCTGTTTGTAAGAAAAGGTGAAAAAACCCAAACTGTGTGGAGTTTGCAGGGTGAGGTGATAAGCGCCCTAAGTGTGTCGCATTTGTCGGATTATGTACCAAGCCCCTTAAGTGTTGTTTGCAGAATGAACTAGTGAGCCCCCTAAGTGTGTGGTGTACATAGTATGAAGTAATGAGCCCCCTAGATGTGTGGTGTTTGCAGGATGATATAACAACCCCCCTAAAGGTGTGGTGTTTGCAGGATGAGGTGACAAGCCTTCTAAATGTGTGATGTTTGCAGGATGAGGTAACGAGCCCCCTAAACATGTGATGTTTGCAAGATGAGGTATCAAGCCCCTTAAATGTATGATGTTTCCAAGATGAGGTAACAAGCCCCTTAAATGTGTGGTATTTGCAGGATGAGGTAACAAACCCCCTAAATTTGTGGTATTTGCAGGATGAGGTTCAGGCCCAGCGGGAGGAGCTGCAGCATCAGCGAGAGGTTCTCCAGCGCCAGATTGATCTGTTTGAACAACAGAAGTCACAGTGGCTGCGGACAGTGGCTAGTGGCAGTCCAAGAGGGGGGGACAGCCGCGAGGGATCACCGTCCACCCGCGGAGGGCTACAGACCCCCAGTCCAGTCGTTGCCAGTCTTGGACACAGTCCAACCGGTCAGCTCACCGTGGAGATGCCGTTACATAAACGTTCATCATCGGATGAGTTGTGTCTGTCTGGCCTTGAGAACCGGCCACCATTAAACGCTGCCAAGTACGTGTCCCACAATGCAACGGGAAGCACGGAGATGACGCGGCGCGAGTCAACTCGCGAAATCCCGTTGCCGGCGAACTTACTCAGTGCAACGAACGAACAGAAACTAAATCAGGCCGGGGCGCAACAACAGTTGCCGTTCAGGCTGAGCGATGGCGCCACTAGTGGCACTGCGTCCACTGCCGTTGCGGCGTCTGCAAAGCAGGCTGGGACGTCCGGCATGCAGCAGATGCTACCGTTCAAACTCCTGTCAGGCGTGAGTGCCCAGGTGGCGCCACCGTCCGCAGGTTCTGCGATGACCAATAACACGAACGCTGGCATCAGCAGTGGTCCCATCCAAGCCGGCCGCTCGATTCTACGGACTAACTCCTCCGGTAAACTGCAGAGCTGCGTCAATCCCCAGTCGTCGGTTGCCGTGGCAACGGGGCGGGGTGCAAAGACACGCTCCCATTCCACCATATCACTGCTGCACTCAACATCCCACATGTCTAGCCCCGCCCCTCACGCAACTAACCCTACCCCTCAGGCATCAAGCCCCTCCCCTCAGGCGACTACTGTCAATATGCTGCCAATGAAACTCGCACAGAAACAACGGCCGAAGTCCGCATCAGCGTCCATGCAGTCAGTGAAGCATGCAGGGATGTCCATAGGGGGCAGCACGAGTGTCGTCTCATTGCCAAAGTCTTCGGGAAAGAAAGAGCCCGAGATCATCTATTTCTGAGGTTAGTTTTCGTTTCTATTATCGTTCTTTGGCTAAGATTTGTCATCTGATGGCAAAATAAAAGTAATTTGCCTATGTTACCTACCATCAATGTCAATTCATTAGTTGAAATATTTCTCAGGTGTTTATTTCCAATTTTATAACTTTTATACCTAAAGTCACAGCATTGCATCATGAATCTCCTGGTAACATTTTGGCAATTATGTAGATAGACATTTGTTATTATATCACTATTTTAACAAATAATCCCTTATTCATCCTTTCATCATAAGTGAATTGTTATAATGGAGTAAAAAATGCAGATATTGTTCAAATAATTGTTATGCTTTATTTGATGAAAACCACTTAAATCCACACAGGGTACATGTCTGAGTTATGAAGTGACTGAAGCGACATTAAACGCTAATACATGTTGGGGAATCGACTCAGGAGACTGTGTTCGCCAACAATACTATTGATACAAACTGTTGTAGATTGTAATAGGGTGGATTTTAGTTGACCTGAACCTTGACCCCAACTTGATCCGGCCATGACCAATACCTTTACCCAATTTTGACCCCAGCATTTTCCATCTCATAAATACATAGAACCGTATTTCCAGCTTAACACACTGACACTAACGATCGTCTGTTCTTGTTTTAGGTAACTCCAAAGTATTTATCGTTCATCGTTGTCACTACAAGTATCACCACCAGAGGGGCTAGTCCTGCAGACCGTGTACCGTTGCTTCGAGTTGGAGATGTGCAACTTGCGCAAATGTGTTGTTGTTGTCGTTTTGTTTGTGTTGCTGCTGATGTCCAAATGTGTTTGGAGAACGTTTGTTTTTGTCATGAACACAAAACTTGATTACTTTTACATACCTAGTAAACCTATCCATAATTTGTTTATTTTTATTATTTCAGTGAAGATCGTATGTAGAACTGATGTTCTGCTTAGTCTTGATTTAGTCTGCTGCCAAGTAATTGTATCAAGTACAACCTATCGATTTACCAAAAATTCACAATTTACAAAAAAAAAATAGGAACTTCATTTACAATATCTATGTTTCATCTGAAAGTCACACTGTTTCACCACAAAAGTGCTTTACTCGAGTTCCAACTATACAGTGACGGTATTGTTTATATTGAAGCTATTTTCACACTAATCTTACACTAGATGAAGTTTGTTCCTGGTAAGTTATTGTAATATGTAATAAGAAAAGGTTTTGTTCCTTGCAACTTGTTTTGTTCTGGGTCATTTTCAATGTTTGATGATGCAAATCGTGTGATATCTGATGGAGTGTGAAAATTATATTAATTTTGATGATTTACAATATCCTAAATTTACCATTTGTAGCATCAGCTGTGTGTAAAAGTTGTACTTGTATAAGTATTCCCAGGTAAAACTAGGTTAAAGAGTTTTATAGACAGTGATAATGTATTGATTAAGTGCATCTGTTAATCAGAACATTAGTCAGTGTGAAATGAAATGTACTCATGAATGTTAAAATAAGTAAAGTTTTATGTTTTGTGGCTCGACTAGAATGCTATTTTCATCTTCTTAATTAACAAAGCAATTTGTGACATGGGAGAGCAGTTAGTCACTGGCATGCACATTAATTTATGTTATTTTACTTTTAATTGTATGGCTGTTTAATTAATGTTAACCGAGTCTGATGAAAATATGGTTATTTTGAAATCGGATGGAGTTACTTATAACACTATCTGGTCCAAATCAAATTCTGGAAAGTGTATATCTCAGAAAAGACAATAACATTTTAGTAACAATGTCAATGTGAAGTTATGCTGTTTAAAGGAACGCTTTAAGATAATATCATGCAAAGAAACCATTCATTTGAAACCAGACAGTTGTGATCTAATTAAAACAGGTATTATTATATTGATGTGTTCTTGTCGGTGAAAACATGTTCATTGTGAATGTGTGTACATTTGGTGGTCACGCCGTGGGTCAGCCATGTTGACCGCTGGCTGCGGTACAGTTTAGCTACAGCAGTTTCGTTGTCCAGTAGCGCGATAAATGTGGTTTCTTCTGAGCATCTGTCGTCTCCATATTACGCGACATTGTCGCCGTTATATCACCTTCGCATGTCGGTCATTGCGCCTGGACACAGCGCACAAGTTCTAATGTTTCGAATGCGTTTGTATAAATGTGTGTGCGACATCGCACAAAATTAGCTGGATGTGGCGTCGTAGACGGAAATAAAAGACGCGAAAAAGGCAAAAAACATGTAGGCTTGTCCCGTTGCGTCGAGTAGATGTGCATTATGTGTGGCGGTGTAACGGTGTTAGACGGTGGCTGTCCTTGGCCGTTGTTAGGCGTCTTCAGCAATGCAATTTGCTCCGTCGAGCCTATGCAGGCGGTGTACCTAGATCGTAACTATAATAAATGCGACAGGTCAGTGTATATAGACTTATTTAAGACGTCGGTAATAACAAATACTTCTCAGTACGCATACTGTATTACTGCATGTGTATATACGTATACAGATATAACGATGTTATGATGATGATGACAATAATAATAAACTATTTTATAAGTATACCCGTAAATTGTGTTGTTTGCATCCAATAATTTGATCAACCCCTTCTGTCACATTACCACATCACCTGGTCATACACGCGCTCCGATGCTACGTTATTTGACCATCCTCGTGCCCCAATTTGTTCATCCCCTCATTGCTAAGTCACATGACCACTCCGTTGGCCCGTTTCTACGTCAGTTGTTCATCCCCTCATCCAATTGTCACATCACATAATCAACCACTCGTCACAACAAATGATCATCTCGCTACAACACACAATCACCCTATTCATCCTCTCGCCCCATTGCTATATCACGTGGTTTAGTTACCCATTCAACAAGTGCCGTACTCCTCCACTATTCTCTCTCAGCTCTCTTAAAGCTACCGTCTCAGATCGTCCATGATTGCAAAATGTCATTAAATCAACATGATCAAACTCTCCAATCGACTCAACATGATGTGTAATTTTAAATTAAAACGGCACAAACAAAATATATAGGTCTACGTGCGCCATGCATTTACTCTTTCGCTACTCACTTCGCGTCCCTGTCCAGTCACTTCACCTACCAATCCAGTCACTTCAGCTTCCCATTCCAATTACTTCCCTTCTCAGCACAGTCACTTCAACCTGTTTATTCCCGCTGTTACGTTCTCATGTGACTTTTCATTTTGTCATATCCCATTTATTTGTTACCTGCAACGTATCTCTGTTGTTGGAAATGTCGCCAACTAACCTGTAGCTTTACACATAGACTGTTGCGGCACACGTTTCAAACACTTTCAGTGACGTCACAAAGAATCTACGCAGAAACCTTCCAAGGGGAAATCAATGTAGGCCTAATGTTATTGCAAATAGTACATCTTCCAATAGGTAAGTCAGTGTAATGTTATTGCAAATATTGATAAGCAATTATTCGGCGTGAAACGCGGGGAAAGACAGCAGCGTTGAGCAATGCCAGAATAACTCGACAATTACAAGAAGGGGGTGGGGACGGAGGGAGAAGGATGAATCACGTGAACAAGAGACGGCTGATTCATTTAGCGGACATCGCGTATCGGGATCGGTTTCCGAAGCGACAAAACAATGACGTCATCGCCCGAACTGAACACGATACCGGAAGTAAACAGAACGAAAGCAGGAAACGGCTCAATTGTATTAGGCCATAATTAGGCAGAATCGCTAGTTATAATATTTCATCAACATTTTATGTATTTTCTTCTAAGTTGTTTATATTTGATGGAGGCGCTCGTTTTGGTCAATTATTTGCATACACATCAGACGTAGAATTCTATTATGACGGTGTGGACGGGTTTTTTTCTTCTGAATTGTCATCTGGTTTTTTATAATAGGTCTTCTTCAGGTCAGCATATGTCAGCAACACATAGCTGCCGATGTGAGCCCACAATGTGTTGCTCTGTCTCCCGCTCTTCTCCCTTGGTCTTCCCCTTTCTCCTTACTTTGCCTTCTGAGATTTATTTCCCTAAGGAATCGTGTCTTTTGATGTGGCCAAATAATATCAGGATGTTGAGATTGTATAGGCTTGTAGAAGCTTTATATCCGTCCCACAGAATTGTTGCGTGTTTTGAAGTCGCTTTCCGTTGTCAGCAATCGTGTGATTCTCCTTCAGCTCAGCACACAATGGGGTGTTAGTGGTCAAGATAAAGTGTAACAGTCCATTGTGTTATCGGCTACAATCAGAAGCTTCAGATCAGAATTATAATTGCCGTTGCGCCGATATATAGGTCTAGATGTGCCTCAGGCGACCACAAGACGAAGATAATAGAAATCCACAAACCCATTTTTTTATTACCTTTGTTTGTTCTACGACAAGAACAAAGAAACGCAATCAGAAGTGACATCAGCACTTCCGTAAATCTTACCCGCAATGCTGCGGCTGTACCTTGATAGAAATCATGTTACTTTCGGTAATTATCGCGTCGCTAATCAAAGCTTGCCCCAGGGAGTGGACTTGTCCAGACTATGTTCGTTGTCGAATTCTACGTATACAATCTACAAATGCAAAGAACCGACCTATATTGACAATTAGTCGGTTCTTCCGTTTTTAGACCACTATATTCCTATGTCTGTATATTCGAAATTAAAGAAATGGGTATAGACTCAATGTAGAGGTAAACTCTTGTCCAAGATCGGCCAGAAAATGAGTCCAACTTGATGAACCAAGATAACGATTATAATCGCAAGAACGCCTGGCAGTGAGAGCTCTTTGCTGTGGAAGCATAGTCCAACGAAAAAATCACAGCTTACATTCCTAGGATATTTAAATGGCATCGCATTCATTCATTCGCTTTCACCCAGTCACTCACTAAACGCTTGACCGAGTTAGTCTTTGGCAAACCCGTCTGCAAACCGCCGACTCCCCATTGCTAGCTGTCTGTGCCCGAGTTACCTTGATCTCTATGAGAGACAACTCCGTCTATTCCTCTCCTTGTCCTGTAGTTCATAGAATATCTTTGACGCCACTGCCGTGACGGATGGTGTAGGCATATGTAGAGCATGTATTTTATTTATATTATTTTCAGGACAGGTTTTCGGGTATTTCCATGTCGTTCGCGGTTTGAGAGTCTACGCAAGTCTGTGATAAAATATACAAATAAATGTTGGAATACCCCTTAGGGATTGATGTTAAAAACCAGATAGCTGCCAGATTGGTCGTGGCCGGATTTGCACGAAATACTGACCACGGCTGGCAGCTCCTGTGTGAGCCGATACGTTGGGCACCGTCGAGAGTGTCTTGGCCTGGCGTGAGGGGCTGTTTGATTGGCAGGTTTCCACCGGCCGGACGTTAATTCCGTTTGACGCGACGATAACGAAGAAACAAGTCCTGTGACGTGCATAAACCTCTGGTTGCGGTTTTGGGGCTTACATAATTTCACGTAAACGGGCCGACGACACGGAGCGCCCTGTGGCGACTAACGAATCCCCAAAACGACCCGTTTAGCACTAGCAGTAATGTCATGATCGGGAACCGAAACGGTTTGTTTTCGGACGGGCTGCAATGTAATCTGGTTTCCTTGGCAGGTACACGTGTCATCGACACTAGGCGTTGCCACTTGTCAGGCCGCTAGTTTTCTGTGCTTTGTACAGTTCCCGAGCCCAATGTACACATGTCTCCTGGTCACAATGCTTGACACGTAGAGAGTCATGCACGGAACCCAATATACAAAATATACTGCTGCAAATGAAAACAACGAAGAGCCATGTTGTCCCGTGTCGTCAGCGTTGTCTCGTCTCGTCTCGTCTCGTCTCGTCTCGTCTCGTCTCGTCTCGTCTCGTCTCGTCTCGTCTCGTCTCGTCTCGTCTCGTCTCGTCTCGTCTCGTCTCGTCTCGTCTCGTCTCGTCTCGTCTCGTCTCGTCTCGTCCCGTCCCGTCCCGTCCCGTCCCGTCCCGTCCCGTCCCGTCCCGTCCCGTCCGTCCGTCGCGTCGCGTCGCGTCGCGTCGCGTCGCGTCGCGTCGCGTCGCGTCGCGTCGCGTCGCGTCGCGTCGCGTCGCGTCGCGTCGCGTCACCGTACCGTACCGTACCGTACCGTACCGTACCGTACCGTACCGTACCGTACCGTACCGTACCGTACCGTACCGTACCGTACCGTACCGTACCGTACCGTACCGTACCGTACCGTACCGTACCGTACCGTCCACGTTGTCTTATTCCGTCTGCCTTGTCTTGATCCATCCGCGTGGTTTTGGCCCGTCTATGTTGTCTCGATCCATCCGTGTGGTTTTGTCCCGTCTACGTTGTCTTGATCCATCCGCGTGGTTTTGTCCCGTCTATGTTGTCTCGATCCATCCGCGTGGTTTTGGCCCGTCTATGTTGTCTCGATCCATCCGCGTGGTTTTGGCCCGTCTATGTTGTCTTGATCCATCCGCGTGGCTTTGGCCCGTCTACGTTGTCTTGATCAATCCGCGTGGTTTTGGCCCGTCTACGTTGTCTTGATCAATCCGCGTGGTTTTGGCCCGTCTATGTTGTCTTGATCAATCCGCGTGGCTTTGGCCCGTCTACGTTGTCTTGATCAATCTGCGTGGCTTTGGCCCGTCTACGTTGTCTTGATCAATCCGCGTGGTTTTGGCCCGTCTATGTTGTCTTGATCAATCCGCGTGGTTTTGGCCCGTCTATGTTGTCGTGATCCATCCGCTTGGTTTTGGCCCGTCTATGTTGTCTTGATCTATCCGCGAGGTTTTGGCCCGTCTATGTTGTTTTGATCCATCCGCGTGGTTTTGGCCCGTCTATGTTGTCTTGATCCATCCGCGTGGTTTTGGCCCGTCTATGTTGTCTTCATCCATCCGCGTGGTTTTGGCCCGTCTATGTTGTCTTCATCCATCCGCGTGGTTTTGGCCCGTCTATGTTGTCTTCATCCATCCGCGTGGGTTTAGCCCGTCTATGTTGTCTTCATCCATCCGCGTGGTTTTGGCCCGTCTATGTTGTCTTGATCCATCCGCGGTGTCTTCTTCCTTATCTGGTTAATCGTTGCCATTTATGAGAATGTCTTGACAGCCAATTGGCCCTATCTGTGATACCTACACTGCGTGCATGCCTACACTCTCACTATGCCTCTATGCTACGATCTAGCGACACCTTTGTGGGCAATTTAAAATTACAACTCGGAGACATTGGTAGAATTCATCCGAAACATATTCGTTTGTGCTAATCTGCGTAGAATACACAGTATCTACTTCGATCTTCTCCTTGTTTTAATTCGTTTGTTATAGGCACGCAAGTCTAGTCTCCCGCAAAGTCATTTCTATGCTATTTTGCCGTTTTCATTCATGATCCGGCCACCAGCTATGTATTCTTTCTATTAAGGGCCGTAGGGGCCTAACTGCCACAGCAGAAACATCCGGTGTGAGTTTTATAGGTTTTCACTCAACAAAAGCTCATCTAGAAGTTGAGAACTATTATGCAGATAAGTTATTATTTTCAAATTTTTGCATATTGCAGTAATTTTAACTTTGAATAACGAGATGGGGACCAGTGGTGTATGGAGTCACTCAAAAAGGACCGAAAGCAAGAATAACTTGCCTGACCTATTGGTTATATAAGTTAATAAAACATGTTATTGTAACTAGTCATTATGTGAGGTCCACAACCACACGAGATTAGACTTAAGACTTACACATGCACTGGGTTAATGTTTGACATTATTCGAATGCGTTTGTTCGAGATTATTAAACCATTGTGTGTATGAGACAATGCGTCTTCTCTCAATGGTCCACGTTGGTTGTTTACGTGTATGTAAACAACCAACCATCCCGTGGGTCCAACAAAGTCGCGTTACCCATTCACCCGCTGTGATCGATCGACCCCACGCGTGGCTGGCACGTTGTTTTAGGGTTTTATCAAAGAGGCTGCCACGTGTCCAGCGTCATTCCCAACCGTCGTGGGGACTGATAAGTAGTACCAAGGTTTGGCCCAGCGGGTCTCCCTCCCTTCCTCCTTCCCGGGGAAGGAGTCGAGAGCCGCGGTAGAGTGCCAGCGACCTCCCCGGACAGCCACCTGCCTCGGCTGCGGTTGCGGTTCACTCTCTCTCTCTCTCTCTCTCTCTCTCTCTCTCTCTCTCTCTCTCTCTCTCTCTCTCTCTCTCTCTCTCTCTCTCTCTCTCTCTCTCTCTCTCTCTCTCTCTCTCTCTCTCTCTCTCTCTCTCTCTCTCTCTCTCTCTCTCTCTCTCTCTCTCTCTCTCTCTCTCTCTCTCTCTCTCTCTCTCTCTCTCTCTCTCTCTCTCTCTCTCTCTCTCTCTCTCTCTCTCTCTCTCTCTCTCTCTCTCTCTCTCTCTCTCTCTCTCTCTCTCTCTCTCTCTCTCTCTCTCTCTCTCTCTCTCTCTCTCCCCTCTCTCTCTCTCTCTCTCTCTCTTCTCCCTCTCTCTCTCTCTCTCTCTCTCTCTCTCTCTCTCTCTCTCTCTCTCTCTCTCTCTCTCTCTCTCTCTCTCTCTCTCTCTCTCTCTCTCTCTCTCTCTCTCTCTCTCTCTCTCTCTACTCTCTCTCTCTCTCTCTCTCTCTCTCTCTCTCTCTCTCTCTCTCTCTCTCTCTTCTCTCACTCTCTCTCTCTCTCTCTCTCTCCTCTCTCTCTCTCTCTCTCTCTCTCTCTCTCTCTCTCTCTCTCTCTCTCTCTCTCTCTCTCTCTCTCCGTGTGGCCTCTCTGGGGATGGTCGTTTACTCCTACTACACGTCACCGAATTTGTATAGAGAAGTAACACGAAGTGTCTGGACCCATACAGTACGACACGACGTCTGTAGGCAAACAAGCGATCTCGGTTGTCGTTTTCACAGTTTGTTAGTTAAAACACCTTTTGTACGGTTTTTACAGCATCATTTACTCTTTCACAACACGGACGTTTTGTTAGTCTGGCTACAACGTTACAACCATAATTTTGTACATTAGGTCTCGGCCAGGGTATGTTTTAAAGTGTCCTTTCAGACGGCTTGAACCGCGAGCGCCAGAATGTCAGGGGTGGGTCCATAACACCTAGATTTAGAATAGAAATATATCCTGTATCTTGATACCCGACATTCCAATAGATGAACGTGTTTTTTTAAGTTATTGAATTGTTAAGAGTAGGAAAATGTAAACTTGAAATGCAGAAACAACGCGCGCAAATCATTTACGTAATAAGATCGTCGCGACGCACCGAAATAGTGCGAAAGACTTCTACCTAGCCAGGTTCTATTGATTTGTTTATATTTTGTTTAAACTCACATACATATTAAATGTCACCAGTCGGGTATATAGGACAATAGCTTTCACAGAAACCTGACAAACTCGTCCTTGTGATATCCGTATTATAAAACGCTTACCTTATATTTAACATAATTTAATGTTAAATTGAATTTAATGTTTGTAATTTACTTTATTTTGTTTATTTTGTAACTTATTTAGCTAATTATGATTTAGTTTTCAAAACAATATATTATATCTTATTTTAAGTGACTTTAAACTATGTTGACGTGTTAGCTTCTTAGAGCAATAAATGTCTGATATATTAGCATGGTTTACTATTAGTTCAGGTTGTTTATTGGATGGTATGACAATGGTTGCTTTCGTTTATTTCAACTCAGACGAGCCGAATTAAGGCAAACCTACGGACAATTATACAACAATGGAACCCGAGCTGTGACGCTGTTGTCAGGGCGAACAAATATAATTATGAGAAGGTAATTTGCAGTGCTATTCTTAACGCCGTGTCTGGCCGTTTGCTAAACATAGCATTTTCTTCCAACCAAACGCACGTATAACATATCACTTTAATTTCCGTTGAATCGAACTCCAAAAACACTCCCGTCCGTCCGTCCGGCCGGCCGGCAGCTGAGATTAGCCAAATTCTCCGATTTCCTGCATCCGAAAGTCTGATTAGCGCAAAGCTCGGATTTCCCACGAAGTCGTCGCCTGGTTCGAATTCCACGGCACCGCAAACGCAGGTAGCTCGAACTCATTCCTACGACGTGGAAACCTGCGTAATTCTAGTCGCAGCCAGCAACCAACTCGTCACACTAGTGCATATTGATATACAATATAATGCTACATATGTTTTTTACTATCTTCAAGGGTAAGTTTCTCGTTGCCCGGAACCCCCCAAAAACAATTCGCGCCGACGTAAAGTGATCGATGCCACCCAATTATATTATAGTGACATCCGT
>JAODUO010000134.1:432500-450000 GCA_025642075.2 Ridgeia piscesae
GGATAAAACGGAATATCAAACCAACTACTTCGGTAAATAGCAATACAACCACGACATCGGTAATAGGCATAGACGGGTCTAGTGTTAAAAAAAGTTACCTACAGGTCCACATTCTACCGCCGCAAGTTCTGATTGTGTGCAAACCTTGTGTTTTATCGTATTATAAATGCGGGTCGCGATATCGCCCGCATTAATGCTACCCTCTAGTTACCGGTGCCGACAACGACAGGCATTGTTTCACACGTCGTTGAGATAACGTGAGGTAAATCATGATGCCAAAGTGGACCTTGGTTCCCCGGCGATGGCTATTTGCAACCCCTCCACGTCCAAATACAAAAAAGTATTAAATTTAGGGTTAAGTTAGATTACATTCCATTAAATTTAGTTAGATTGAAGGTACTTTTGAGAAGATTGACATCAAGCGTTTACATGTATTTGCACGTGGAGGCGTAGCAAATAGCCACACTCCAGTGGGCCGTGTTGTACGTACGGCAAGGCACACTGAGAGCAGTTCACGAGCGGTTCAAAGCAGCTCGAAGTCAAGTGTGCCTTGTTGTTTCTAACGAGATCCTCATCTTCATCAGAATGCCCATTCAACGAACGTTATCAACTACGGCTATTAACTGCTTCAACAACGTGGCTCATTGCCCAAAAGGTCACGTTCTTCGCTGGCCATATCGGCCACTTCTCGCAGTCACAGGGTGGCTGGTAAGACCAGGTTAATTAATCAGAATATGCGGAGACGTTTGTACTGCAGAGAATGACCTGTATATAGTTGACCAACAGAAATATTCCTGGTAACAAAACACTCCATCAGTCACAACAAACGACGTTTATGAGTAGACAAAACGTAATACGTGTAAGGTTGCTAACCTGCTATACGTCTGACGTTCATCATTCCGCAAAAACGTAATACGTTTGCTGTTTATGACGTCGACAGAAATTCATAGTATGCGAAATTCATTGGTTTGCGACAAACAACGCAGGAACAATGAATAAATCCAGGTGTATTATAAATAAATTCTACATTCACGAAAACATTTGCTTAATTAACAATCATCTTCATTAAAACACTCAAGTATATACAAATCAAATATTTTTGTGTAGCTTTTACTTAATAAATTGTAGAGGCCACCCAGACCTTTAGAATTATAATTTTTCAAATTAATCAGCTTTGACCATGCAAATCGAACAAAAGCATATGAAAAAAATACATCAATAGAGAAACTGCATCAACAGAAAATAAACCTTGAGACGGTCTCAATGCTCAATCATGGGCAACTATTGACCGGACTTGAATCTCGAGGTAAGATATATAGTTATGAGTTTACAATTCAAATTGTGCAATGCATCCCTGTTTTGTTTGGTTTTACATTGTGTCATTTATAATAATATGCTGATTGCATCAAACATGTTATTCAATAATACCGTTAACTATTCTATGCAGTGTGTGTTGTAGATGTTTGACATATTGTAAATCTATTCTATACAAGAAATTACAAAAGTTAATGTATGCAAGTTGATGTATAGAAGTACTGACATGTACTAAACCCATCCTGCGGTATACCAATACGCCGTCTGTAATAAGGTAATAAGGTAATCTACCTGTAGCCATAGGTAAACGCCCATGACGTTCATACCTAAAATGAAAGTGTCTTTACGATTGCACCTTTCAGATGCCTTTACACACACAAAATCGTTGTCATCTCTTCAGACCAAACAGAAAAGATACTGAACACATTTGTCTGATCAATAAATTAAATCTGTTTTGCACATATAAAACTAGTTTCGTGACGTAAGCTTTGAGGCGGAAATTCCAAGTGCTTGTGACCCTGCGCTTGCTGGAGAGGCAAATGTACAACAGAAGAAGTGTGGAGAAACAGCGTCGTGTGTCGTCAATAGGCCGACTCCCTGGGACTGGTCTCGTTCTCCTGCGTCGTCCTGTCTCCTGCTTCAGGCAGGAGGTGACGGACCCACGCAAGGGTATGTTGACGGACCTAGCGGGGCTGAGCCGAGCCGGGGCCGCCCGACCGTCTGTACCCGTAAACCCCTCGACACGATCGCCCTGTCATTGTGCCACGCGTCATGTCAGACGTATGGCGTTCACTTTGTTCCGATGAAACACAACTCGACTGTCTCGGACCAGCGCCATGTATTTGATAATAATGTTTTTTTTGCGACGTTGCCTCGATAACTGACGACAAAGTGTTCACACATGATGCAAACAGAGAATTCCTTCGCCATAAAATGTAGATTATGCAATCAACATGTCATGGTGGCCTCGACATAGTTGACAAAGAGTTCGATCACGCACACACACACACGCACGCACGCACGCACGCACGCACGCACGCACGCACGCACGCACGCACACACACACACACACACACACGGGCCTTAATTAGACGACACCAACTAAGCGATACTGACAACTTATAACTGCGGAGTGTAAACGTTTTTGTCGTTTGCAACATAACGTGTCGGTTGCCAACGACGACATCGATACTGAGGCTGGTAGACAAGTGACACACGAAGTTGACCGACTCCTAACCCAGCATAAGCAATGCTCCCATGTCTAATTAAACTGGCTCACCCCTTAAATATTATGGCAAAACCGTGCCAACTACAACCGTACGCTGGCCCTCTGAAAGCACTCGACACCATTCCGCGTGTCTAATTGTGTTCTCATTGCATGTCCAGCGTGCGATACGCACTACATTGACCAGTGTTATATCTGCAAAGGAACACGTCCCGTTTTACTTGCTCACGTACATGTGTCATACGTGCACGCGTGTACACAAGTTCACGCTTACATGCGCGCACACCACGCATACAACCGTGTGGATACAACACACATACCGCCTCACAGATACATTGATTACATCTAAGACAGAGATAATTTGAAAGCAGGGGTTGATATAATCATTAGTTCGCGTCTATTGTTATGGTGATATGTTTTTTTCTGTTTTGTTATATAACATGCAGGAACAATAGAATGCCATTTCTCTTCACTTCACTACGTGTAGTTTCCCCACAACAACCAAATTTGCTAAAATATATAAATATATCATTTTAG
Source organism: Ridgeia piscesae (assembly GCA_025642075.2). Taxonomy (NCBI): domain Eukaryota; kingdom Metazoa; phylum Annelida; class Polychaeta; order Sabellida; family Siboglinidae; genus Ridgeia; species Ridgeia piscesae. Next base: position 435,577 of record JAODUO010000134.1, read on the forward strand.
ATGTTTATGTCATGATAATATATTTATTATTCTTTAATGTCAGTTATTTATGTTTTGCTGATGAGTTCAGAAGCCCTTTTTTGGAATAGTATGCACCTTAAAGGTAACTTTAAAACGGAAATGCAATGTGCCAACACCCCCCACACCTACATGAGCATTAGAGGTCTTCGCTGGGTCAACTGTTTGGCGTCGTCGACTTATGGTTTTAACATTGACGTGATTCCATAATCACTCATGCGTGACGATTGTGGTCTACGCGTCAGCTTGTAAACTGCTCATGCCTTTAAGTGAGAAGAGTGTATGATTATTATCACAGCACCCCACCAGGTGGCCTAACACCACACGATTCTTGTATGCTGAAATTATACAATTTATGATCCACGGTCCCGCTTACTCTGAATAATTATAATTCCGATTTTTTTAGCCAATATTCCAGATAGTATAAATAATCAAAATTGATAATATGCAGTCACGTGGGCCTCATGCAAGATTGACACCACTCAAATATATTACTCAGCATTATTTGTGTCATTTGTCCGACCCACAAATGCACGTTATAAAGCGACTCGTAGCACGCATACTTTGCAAAAGTGTAGATCTGTGCTACCGATTTTCTTCTTCGGCGCGTTAACTTTAGGTAGATTCTCTAAGTTCAAGCGGGACCATGTGTTTGCATATTCAATTGTGTATATGGCCCTACTGTCCTGCCAGGAAGATAGAAGGCTGTCTGCATGTCCCCCCCCACACACACACCCCGGAGAAGGCGCCCCATAATAGGCCCTACACTACTGACTACAGTCAGTTGCAATGTTGTTTCAAACGTACGTAGACGTAAATTTTCTTTAATTGGGATATTGTGATTATTGTGAGTGTAGCCCGGTGTATTCTAGTTGAGCTGAAACGTTAAACTACACCGGCCTATCAGTAAGTTCATGTACCATGTTTGCTATAGTTATAGACTAGGCGTGTTGGAGCAATGGTAATTATATCACTATATAGTGATACCTAGGCTAGGCCTATTCCGGTAAACCATTACCGCATTATTATTTTGGCATGTTTACTCTTGTCCTCAGCAGGGCCTTGGCCTCATTACCCCACTGTGTGGTATCTACTTATACGAACCAAATGTAAAACTAGATTGGATTAAGTTTATTATTATTAACTTCTATGTTCACTTGAAGAGGGCAATTGACTTTATTTTACGAAATTGAACTAGTACTTTGGGACTATGCATGTTTCGATAGTCGGTTGAGTGGGTTCTTACGGTGGCAGATGGGTTATAATTGCTAGAACAACAATAACAACAACACGGGGCGACCTCTGGCGTGTCATTGATGCAACTGAAGATTGTTAGTAATGTAAATTTTCTGTGAAAGCGATATTAATTAGAGTACATAGACAGTGGTTTACACAATAAAATATATGTGCTGAACAACAGTACATATAATAATTTACTTATTTCAACTAACAAACTAGCTATACGTACTACCTGTAAATCTACGTTACAAATTCACCTGCTTTCGGCCATTCCCCGTTAGTATAGTGGTGAGTATCCCCGCCTGTCACGCGGGAGACCGGGGTTCAATTCCCCGACGAGGAGGCTTCTTTTATTTTTTATCGGATTACTTAACCACATAAAACTAGATTTACGTAAATGGTATTATCAATTCTGCAGTTTGCTTTAGAAGGCAGTCTAGTTAAACTGATAATTATGTAATCGCGCGTGCTGTCAGTATAACCTATGTTATCTGTTGAATGCTACCGTTTGACCCTAAGTTCTAAATGGATATGTTTACAAAACTGGATATGCGTGGTTATTTAACCTGACTATTATCGAGCGTGCGTGCGTGCGTGCGTGCGTGCGTGCGTGCGTGCGTGCGTGCGTGCGTGCGTGCGTGCGTGCGTGCGTGCGTGCGTGCGTGCGTGCGTGCGTGCGTGCGTGCGTGCGTGCGTGCGTGCGTGCGTGCGTGCGTGCGTGCGTGCGTGCGTGCGTGCGTGCGTGCGTGCGTGCGTGCGTGCGTGCGTGCGTGCGTGCGTGCGTGCGTATATATAGATCCATGGTCCGGGTTGCGATGGCTGCATATTCAAAGGTTGAAAAAGTTGTGTCTGGTCGAACATTATTCCGTTTGAGTGAAAATTATTCAGCCCGTTTTGATTGTTTAATGGACCTGAAAGTGGTGTATTAAACGTATACAGTTAAACAGTTTAATAAAGAATGAATGAATGATAATGATGATGATGGTAAGAATTTCATAAGAAGTATTCCATATGTCAACAGACAGGCCAATCGCCAGAGGGATGTGTTTGGAAAGATTTTGTTATTAAATGAAGACGAACTTTTGTAATATTTTAATCCAATGTAACAAACACTAAGAGGGACCATATTCTAATAGCGTTAGTGCTGGAGCAGAAAACGTCCTTGTTCCAGTGTTAGTCTTGACTGTAGAAACAAAAAGGTATGATCGATAATGGATAGGTTTCTTTCAGGAGTAAGTAAGACGTGAATATAAAATAAGGTAGTTGCTATTTGGACAGTGCCTTATATGTAATGGTATATATATATATATATATATATATATATATATATATATATATATATATATATATATTGTACAGAAAGCCAATGCAGAGACTTCAAATGTGATAGTGAGAGTGGGGGAGAGGGAAAGGGAGAGAGAGGGAAGAGGGAAGAGAGAGGGAAGAGAGAGGGAAGAGAGAGTGAGAAAGAGAGATGTGGTGAGAGAGAGAGAGAGAGAGAGAAGGGGGAGAAGGGAAGCGAGAGAGAGATAGGGGGAGGGGGAAGAGAGAGGGATATAGAGGGGGAAGGGGAGAGCACGCATGCACGTTGCAATAATTTTAATATCGTAATAGACGATGATGTAATGGCGAATACTACAGTAAAGATAATAAAATACCAGGAAATCGGAAATCGAAATTACTAACACAGAACAATATAAAACATAGCGTATGTGTATTCACAAGTCATATTTTCTGCTTTATTCTTGGCAGATGTGGTTATAGCATAGTGTTGTAAATCTTACATATAAAATATTAAACAGGATTTGATGTGCGTTTTGCGAGCGAGACCATGTCGGGGCAAATTGTAACGATCATCTCTGGGTAAATTGTAACACTCTTAGAACGTACCACATGGTCTTTGTTTTCCTGTAAAGATCTTTAAATTCAAAATTTAGGATGGCATCAGCCATCATATTTTTACTGCGTGATTTTGTAATTAAAACGATTTACTGAAATGCGGTATTTAAAAGGTGAATTTCTAAACAGAATCTACTAAACTATGTGCTTGTATGTCATGGTTTATATCGTTATTGAACAAGCTACGTATAATTATAGCCTGAATTATCTACAGAGATAGGAATTTCACCGTTGTGTAGTTTTCTATTACTACAATTTCCCTTACATGTATGTTACAATTTACCCCGTAGCCAGTACAACATGCCCCGTATCGGGGTAAATTGTAACACTTTCGGACACCTCAAAGAACTCCGTATATCGCAAATGTGTAAGAGGCTGAACATTCAATTATGCTCAAATTATCTACGGGGGATATATGTGGACCTTTTGACATGAACAAAGTTTCGATCGCTTAAGAAACCTACCCGTCATCTTGAAATGTGTTGTTGTTGTTACAACTAGCCCCGGTTTCCCCTATTCACAAAGAGTACACCTATTCTGAGTGTTACGGAGGTGTCGGTCAACTGAACTCGAGGTACGGCTGTTTGACTGTCGGCTAAAAAATGACGACACTAATAACCCCTCTCTCGCTGGACTGTGTGCAATGTTGCTGAGAGGTTTAACGGCACCGGACATAATATGTAGTGCAGTGTTGACTAATATCTACCACACACCGGTAAACAGACGTAGTAACCCTACACTACGTTGTAACTGGAGAGCGTATATCAGCGTTTCCCCACAGAGGATATGCGCCGTCCTTTGACGTAGTCGACGCGTCGATACGCGGCTAGGAACTCCGCATGACGTCAAAGTGCACTTATTGCTGACGCGCGGTAAATGCGCCCATGCTTTAAATGTGGGGTAGGCTATACAAAACAAAAGGCGCAAAATGCGTCTTCGAAAATGATGGATTAGTTCAGTTTGATGGTATATGATAATTCGGGTGGTAAAAACGGTCATGACCATGTCAACCATTCGCAGGCGTGTGATTTGCTAATCTTCCTAATCTGGGGCTGTACGTAAAAAAGTTGACAAATTGACACCTGAAAAGACGGACAGTTGCCGTACGTGTTTCTGCTGATGTACCAATGTATACATTAAAGCTATAAATGTAAATTGCAATGACGCACCATGTCAACAATCAATCATAAGACATAATTAACTGTGGCCAGAACAATATTGTTGGGACACGGTTAGAAAAAAAATGACGCCTAAATATCCGAGTTGACATTTTGTATCGTTTAGGGTGCCTACAATTATCCGTAGACTTAACGAACGCAGGTGTATAGCCCCGTTAAACTTTCAACAATTTAGAGAGGCGCGGGTAGTGTAGTGGTTAGCACATCCGTCTATCAAGCCGGTGACCCGAAATCAATACTCGGGCACGACAGGCATGTACTATTTGGTGTAAAACCTGGCTGTCTACATTGGGAACTGTGTATCCCCCGTAAATCGGGGAATCACGTTAATGTCGGTCCCGTCTCGAATTGGGACGTAAAACCTACCCTCAGTGGCAGTGCCAGCATAGAAAGGTCAACTTGGTGTAAATGTTCTAAAAAGAACTGATTAGTTCAACGAGACCTAATAAGATTATAATGTTGTAACCACAATATGCAAATACTATAGTCAGTTAATAAAACCATGCGAAGTGCTGGAAACAACTAAAATAACTGAATTAGAACAACATGAACATGGCAAAGATAAACAACAGACGTGTTCTCGAAAGTGCTGCCATGTCCACGGCGAACACAAGACGGCCACAGACGTCAGACCACAATAAGGTGTTCGTCCGCCATAACCCATCAGAGCTGTCAAATTATGACAGATGACAGTCTACGTATTGATATGAGTGTCATTTTGACTGGTGATGTCCACGACAGATCACTATTTCATTCTAGTATAACATAAGGGGTATCAGGTTAGTGATTGGACTGGGGAAAACAGGTATTAGAATTTAACGAATTTTATACAGTACGTGTGTGAATGAAAGCTATAATTAAACCCTGTTATAATGGCCGCCTATGGCTAGTAGGAGTTAGACCACATTTTCATTTTCCATAGGCGATCATTATAACGTTTCCTTCATTTCCTACTAATCTTGAAGAGCTCTGTTATTGACAATTTCACAGCATATTTACCCTCCCCTCCATAGACAGAAGTTCTGTGAACAATTCGTGAACTTCTAATACCTCAGGCTCCCACAAACTTCTTTCAAACCTTACACCCCTCCATTTCTGCTTGACCCACCCACGGATTGCCCCTGATTACATCACCAAGCAAAATGACAACTGTATTAATACGCAGAAATGCACCGATTGACAGCTGTCATAATTTGACAGCTCTGATGCCACCCTGCACGAAAACATCATTTCTAATCACTCCACACTACATATGTGCTCACAGAAATTCAGACAACCTGCATAATGCTGCTTTTAAAGGGTACTCTTTGGTTTCACGGGCAATGGCGGGCGAGCACCTTATTGTGGTCTTACATCAGTATGAGGAACTCAAATGTGGTCTTATGTCTACATTCCCTGCATCAACACGTCGTGTGCGTTGTCGGCCAAAGACAACTAACCGCTGTTGATACGTACGTCGTGATAGTAAACCAGCGTCTACCAGGAACACTCACGGGAGGCCTAATCTGTGTTTACTCCTTTCATCGAGGTGTCGACCGCACTCATTTTCCCGCATCTCGTTTCCCAGCAAAACGACTATCGGGCGCGAGACGGCTCCTTAATTCGGGGTAACAAGAGCTTTTTCATATTCCGTTTACACACACGATAACCGCGCGGACGTAGTAGTAAGGCCTACGCCAAACCACGCAGGATCCATTTCTCCCATCTAGTTCTTAGGAAGAGCGCAGCGGGTTTCCACAACTCCCAGTGGATGTGGGGAGTGAGTCTGAGTGACTGATCCCGGAAGCGATCGCATCCAGGAAAACGCTTTATGATCCCATGACCATGTCGTATCAATTAGCACAACCATAGTCCATAGATATGAGTTTCTGGGATTCGACAATTATCTCGAATGAAAGTGAAACCTCGGCGCAGGGACAGTCTGCGCAGGTGTATATATATTTATGATGTATTTTATTAATTACGGATCCACATTGAACAAAACTAAAAAGTTACGGGGCTTGAAATGTGAACATCAGCGATTTTTGTTGCTCTCCGCTGTGACTGTGTCCAAGGCTGGCCTCGAGACCGTTGGCCCTCGAGATTTGTCTTCGAATTGCTGTCACTATCGGTCTACCCGTCACTCACCGACCCCAGGCCCAGGGCCCATGCAGTATCCAGACCAAAGTGCAGCTCAAAACGCTTACACGTCCACAGTCGTCCACACTCTCGACCTCTATAGCGCTTACTTCCAGTTTTTTCACCCACTTATTTGTTCTCCGAAACTTGCACTTTCTCTTGCCGCCGTGGTTCCTAGGAGCATGTACTTATAGCTATATGATGTAGCTATATAATACGTATAGGTGGTCCCTAAGACTGAAAGGGTAAACTCAGACGGGATGTTATCCTCGTAAAACACCGCTTTGTCACGCGAGGAAAACATTGTTTAGATTGTGTGCTTAGGAGTTTTCCTACGTCATGTATTTTTTATTATATGAGGTGCCCATAAAACAAGGACCACGGTGGATGACCCCGGTAGGTCTCTACGTGGGGTCTGAGTGTGCAAGGCTTCTGTGAACTAGGGTGGGTAACCTCGGTGTATATGGGGTTGTTTAAAAATAAAATAATAAATATCCATTATAAAGTGTAGCTTTATTATCATTATAGTATAGACTATGAGACACGAACGCGCTAGCTGTATTATGCATAAGATACGACAGCGACACGCACACGCGCACGCACGCGCAGCAGCGCACCACCACGCACACGCACACGCACACGCACGCACACGCACACGCACACGCACACGCACACGCACACGCACACGCACACGCACACGCACACGCACACGCACACGCACACGCACACGCACACGCACACGCACACGCACACGCACACGCACGCACACTCCCGCACGCGCACGCGCACGCGCACGCGCGCGCACGCGCACCGCACGCGCACGCGCACGCGCACGCGCACACGTATACACACTATTTCAACCACTCCCTTAGCGTTGCTGATTTTGTTTGGGGGAGCATTTTTAATAGGCTCCAAAAATCTCCGACTACCCCGTTACTTGAGACTGTCAACGACACCTCCATAAACCAATTGAGATTTGTAGCAGAACTCTTCCCCGAGCGGGGAACGGGTCCCTTGATCAGGAGTACTTTTCACCATTCTGAGGGAGTGTGCCGCTCCCCCATTGTACCCGCAGCCTGTAGACGTACCTACTCGGGAACAAACCTACACAATTGTTCACCTACGCCAATAGAATGTACTACGTCTAGTAGCAGTTATTGCTCGGAACCCGACCGTGCCGGACGCGTTGTGATGTTTGAACCGCGGGCATCGCTTAGCGATTACCCGGTCGCTCGTTTCCTAGTAAAACCACTATCAGGAGAAATTGCGTCTTTCTGTCTAAATAACGTTTTTTTGTGTATTTTATTTACACATGCGATACACTTGGGAACAGAGGCAGAGATAACTGACGTATAGAACACGTGACTTCTTAGACACCGAGAGGGCTATGACCAGTGAGAGGCCTACATGGCGAACTTGTAGTGTAATAACAAAAGTGTTTAATGACGATGATGATGATGATGATGATGATGATGATCACTTGTAGGCCTAAGTTACAGGACAACGGACTGGTGTCAAATACAGGCTTAAGTACAGGACAAGGGACACGTGTCAGTTGTAGGCCTAAGTTACAGGACAAAGGACACGTGTCAATTGTAGGCCTAAGTTACAAGACCACGGACACGTGTCAACTGTAGGGCTAAGTTATATGACAACGGACTAGTGTCAAATACAGGTTTAAGTACAGGACAACGGACACGTGTCAAATGTAGGGCTACGTTACAAGACCACGGACACGTGTCAACTGTAGGCCTTAGTTACAAGACCACGGACACATGTCAACTGTAGGCCTAAGTTACAAGACCACGGACACGTGTCAACTGTAGGCCTTAGTTACAAGACCACGGACACGTGTCAACTGTAGGCCTAAGTTACAAGACCACGGACACATGTCAACTGTAGGCCTAAGTTACAAGACCACGGACACGTGTCAACTGTAGGCCTTAGTTACAAGACCACGGACACATGTCAACTGTAGGCCTAAGTTACAAGACCACGGACACGTGTCAACTGTAGGCCTTAGTTACAAGACCACGGACACGTGTCAACTGTAGGCCTTAGTTACAAGACCACGGACACATGTCAACCGTAGGCCTAAGTTACAAGACCACGGACACGTGTCAGCTGTAGGCCTTAGTTACAAGACCACGGACACATGTCAACTGTAGGCCTAAGTTACAAGACCACGGACACGTGTCAACTGTAAGCCTTAGTTACAAGACCACGGACACGTGTCAACTGTAGGCCTTAGTTACAAGACCACGGACACGTGTCAACTGTAGGCCTTAGTTACAAGACCACGGACACGTGTCAACTGTAGGCCTAAGTTACAAGACCACGGACACATGTCAACTGTAGGCCTTACTTACAAGACCATGGACACGTGTCAACTGTAGGCCTTAGTTACAAGACCACGGACACGTGTCAACTGTAGGCCTAAGTTACAAGACCACGGACACGTGTCAGTGGTAGGCCTAAGATATAAGACCACGGACACGTGTCAACTGTAGGCCTTAGTTACAAGACCACGGACACATGTCAACTGTAGGCCTTACTTACAAGACCATGGACACGTGTCAACTGTAGGCCTTAGTTACATGACCACGGACACGTGTCAACTGTAGGCCTTACTTACAGGATGTATTTTTAATCCTATAAGATCTATAGGCCGATGTCGTATTTCTGATAACTTAGACAGAAATTGGTCAGGCCATTCAACAATAAGACTATTCTACTCATATATAACCGACGTCCCGTGGATGTGTCACATGATTTCTGATGATCTATTTAGTTTTAGTGTCTTAATGCATGAAATCAATGCCCAGTTGATTTTTGTGTACGTCTATTTTCTTCCGTGCACGCATTGACCTAGTTGGATATATTACTACGCTCGAGTCATCTTTTTGCTTCGGCTCTGTCCTTGTTACGAAACGTTTCATTTTTTCGCCGACGTTGTCTTCAGTGTTAACGTGTGTAATGATGTCAGCAAATTAAAAAATTATTTAGCAAGATGCTTTTTTGTCATCAATGACGTTGTTAGCTAACCCAATCCGTCAACGTGATTCTCGTATCAAAAGAAGCATAGAAAGTCCCCATCAAATGGGGGCCGAATCGGGCCATGTCGTTGTCATTTTAAACATCACGCGCAAACAAAAGGTCTTTACATTCACTAATAGGTGCATGTTTTGCTCGATTTTCGTTACAACAGTGAAACTGGTCAACGCGCATGTAGTGCCAATCATGAACATTGAAATATACTCCTCCGCGTATAATTTGACAGCCAACTTACAAAAGAGGTTACGGTTGATAGCACTGTCAAAATCGCGGCAACTTAATTTGTACTCAGTGAACCCGGAAATGAACGAGCGATCCGTCCCCAGTCCCTACGAGGACACTCGAGAGAACCCTCCATCACGACACGTCACGTGACGTGTGTCACAACTGCTGACGTAGGCCACTTGGGTTGTGTTGTTGTTTTCTGTCGTCAATTCCGTAATCAGTTCGTCACAGTCGAACTGATTACGGAATTGACGACAGAAAACAACAACACAACACCTAATCCAGGTCGACGTGTCTGGAGTCGTTTGCTTACGTCGACGGGGAATAAGGCGCGGGCGGTGGGGGAGGGGAGCGGGAGTTGGATGTGTTCCTTCCCGGACGCTAGGCTGATTACGTCTCGCACGGCCCATGTTTCCCTGTTAACTTGTCTCGGCCACTTGAGATTAGGGCGCATCACCAACGGCGGGCAGGGACGGGAGAATGACAGGGACAGGGCCGGGACACAGGAGGGAGATGGCAGGGACAAGGTGGGGACACAGGAGGGAGATGGCAGGGACAAGGTCGGGGCACAGGAGGGAGATGGCAGGTACAAGGTCAGGACACATGAGGGAGATGGCAGGGACAAGGTCAGGACACAGGAGGGAGATGGCAGGGACAAGGTCAGGACACAGGAGGGAGATGGCAGGGACAAAGTCAGGACATAGGAGGGAGATGGCAGGGACAAGGTCGGGGCACAGGAGGGAAGCGACCGGGACAAGGTCGGGACACAGGACGGAGGCGGCAGGGACAGGGCCGGGACACAGGAGGGTCACAGAAGGAATACGGTCGGGTCAGGGCCGGGACACGTACACAGGACGGTGGGTAAAAGGCTGGGATACGGCTTAGACATGGTCAGGACATGGCCGGTCCAAGAACAGGTCAATATTCCCATAGAGATAGCAGTTACAAGTTGATATCATCTTTATTTACTTATAAGTTACAGACGTCAACACCGACACACAACCACTTGTACCAAATACCAAAATGCGTAAATATATGACAGCATCAACAACCCGTCACGCTTCACATCACCCACCACGCTCGAGTGCCCCGTTATGAATCGCCTGCGTGACCGAGATATTACGCATGACGGGTCCTTGCCCTAAATCTGACTCATGCCGTCTGCGTGACCCACTAATGCTGACGCAGACTCTGCCGTCTGACGCACAACCAGGAACTGGGTTCGACACTTTCTCTTGAGTGCGGGTATACTGAGCCACACGTTGTCTCTCAGAGCCGCTACAGCTTACTTGTGGGCAACCACCCCCTTCTCTACGTGAGTCTATCACCCATTTCTCACTCCTACTCTACGTGAGTCTATCACCATTTTCACACCCCTTCTCTACGTGACGTAATCACCCCTTTCTCACCCCTTCTCTATGTGACTCTATCACTTCTTTCTCACCCCTTCTCTACGTGACTCTATCACTTCTTTATCACCCCTTCTCTACGTGACTCTATCACTTCTTTCTCACCCCTTCTCTACGTGACGTTATCACCCCTTTATCACCCCTTCTTTACGTGAATCTATCACCCCTTTCTCACCCCTTCTCTGCGTGAGTCTATCACTTCTTTCTCAACCATTCTCTATGTGAGTCTATCACTCCTTTATCACCCCTTCTTTACGTGAGTCTATCACCCCTTTCTCACCCCTTCTTTTCGTGAATCTATCACCCCTTTCTCATCCCTTCTCTACGTGAGTCTATCACTTCTTTCTCAACCATTCACTATGTGGGTCTATCACCCCTTTCTCACCCCTTCTTTACGTGAGTCTATCACCCCTTTCTCACCCCTTCTCTACGTGAGTCTATCACTTCTTTCTCAACCATTCTCTATGTGAGTCTGTCACTTCTTTCTCAACCATTCTCTATGTGAATTGATCACCCCTTTCTCACCCCTTCTTTACGTGAATCTATCACCCCTTTCTCACCCCTTCTCTACGTGAGTCTGTCACTTCTTTCTCAACCATTCTCTATGTGAGTCTATCACCCCTTTCTCACCCCTTCTTTACGTGAGTCTATCACCCCTTTCTCACCCTTCTCTACGTGAGTCTATCACCTTTTCACACCCCTTCTCTACGTGAGTCTATCACCCCTTTCTCAACCCTTCTCTACGTGATCTATCACCCCTTTCTCACCCCTTCTTACGTGAGTCTGTCACTTCTTTCTCAACCATTCTCTATGTGAGTCTATCACTCCTTTCTCACCCCTTCTTTACGTGAGTCTATCACCCCTTTCTCACCCCTTCTTTACGTGAATCTATCACCCCTTTCTCACCCCTTCTCTACGTGAGTCTATCACTTCTTTCTCAACCATTCTCTATGTGAGTCTGTCACTTCTTTCTCAACCATTCTCTATGTGAGTCTATCACCCCTTTCTCACCCCTTCTTTACGTGAATCTATCACCCCTTTCTCATCCCTTCTCTACGTGAGTCTATCACTTCTTTCTCAACCATTCTCTATGTGAGTCTATCACCCCTTTCTCACCCCTTCTTTACGTGAGTCTGTCACTTCTTTCTCAACCATTCTCTATGTGAGTCTTCCTTTCACCCTTCTCTAGTGATCTATCACCCCTTTCTCACCCCTTCTTTACGTGAGTCTATCACCCCTTTCTCACCCCTTCTCTACGTGAGTCTATCACTTCTTTCTCAACCATTCTCTACGTGAATCTATCACCCCTTTCTCACCCCTTCTTTACGTGAATCTATCACCCCTTTCTCACCCCTTCTTTACGTGAGTCTGTCACTTCTTTCTCAACCATTCTCTATGTGAGTCTATCACCCTTTCTCACCCCTTCTTTACGTGAGTCTATCACCCCTTTCTCACCCCTTCTTTACGTGAATCTATCACCCCTTTCTCACCCCTTCTCTACGTGAGTCTGTCACTTCTTTCTCAACCATTCTCTACGTGAGTCTATCACTCCTTTCTCATCCCTTCTCTACGTGAGTCTGATCACCCCTTTCTCACCCCTTCTCTACGTGAATCTATCACCCCTTTCTCACCCCTTCTTTACGTGAATCTATCACCCCTTTCTCACCCCTTCTCTACGTGAGTCTCATCACCTTCTTTCGTCAACCCATTCTCTACGTGAGTCTGTCACTTCTTTCTCAACCATTCTCTATGTGAGTCTATCACCCCTTTCTCATCCCTTCTCTACGTGAGTCTGTCACTTCTTTCTCAACCATTCTCTACGTGAATCTATCACTCCTTTCTCATCCCTTCTCTACGTGAGTCTGTCACTTCTTTCTCAACCATTCTCTACGTGAATCTATCACTCCTTTCTCATCCCTTCTCTACGTGAGTCTATCACTTCCCTTTCTCAACCATTCTCTACGTGAATCTCATAGTGATCTGTCACTTCTTTCTCAACCATTCTCTACGTGAATCTATCACCCTTTCTCATCCCTTCTCTACGTGAATCTTCACCCTCTTTCTCAACCCCATTCTCTACGTGAGTCTATCACTCCTTTCTCACCCTTCTCTACGCTGAACATTCTATCTACCTTTTCATTTCTCAACTCCCTAACTTTTACGTGAATCTATCACTCCTTTCTCACCCTTCTCTACGTGAGTCTTCACCCCTTTCTCAACCCTTCTCTACGTGACTCCTCTCACCTCTCTTTCTCAACCATTCTCTACGTGAATCTATCACCCCTTTCTCACCCCTACTTTACGTGAATCTATCACCCCTTTCTCACCCCTTCTCTACGTGAGTCTGTCACTCCTTTCTCACACCTTCTCTACGTGACTCTCTCACCCCTTTCTCATCCCTACTTTACGTGAATCTATCACCCCTTTCTCACCCCTTCTCTACGTGACTCTCTCACCCCTTTCTCACCCCTACTTTACGTGAATCTATCACCCCTTTCTCACCCCTTCTCTACGTGACTCTCTCACCCCTTTCTCATCCCTTCTTTACGCGAGTCTATCACCCGTTTCTCACCACTTCTCTACGTGACTCTATCACCCCTTTTCTCATCCCTTCTCTACGTGACCCTCTCACCACTTTTTCACCCCTTCTCTACGTGAGTCAATCCCTTCGTTCACCCCACTGGCTTACTGTCTGATATCGTGTCACCTTTAAGATTTGAATTATTACTTACCAGACACGTTCAGGTAAGCAACCTTCGCGAGTACATTCATTGCTTACTCATGTAGGAAAACCTATCTAGCTTCGTTACCTAGTTGTGAGTGACCTTTTGTCCCTAGAGTAAATAGTGTCATTGGGGTAACGACTGTATCTGTAGCTGCGCCTATTCTTTGGAATCTGTTTTCTTCTAATGTTACATCCGTTAAAATATTGCGAAATTCCGCCGTCCGTTAAAAACGTCCCATTTACAACCTAGCTTATCCGCCATAGCTCCTTGGCGTATCAACCCCTCTGTTGACGCCTGGAATATTTATTGACTCTGAGACTCAATAATCCTTTTGCCTCGATGCACCGCTGAGCCTTTTCCCAATGATTTAGGCGCAATAGAAGGTATCTTATTATTGTATTATTAATATTATTATTATTATTACTATTACTTATTATTATTACTATTACTATTACTATTACTATTACTATTACTATTACTATTACTATTACTATTACTATTACTATTACTATTACTATTAGTATTATATTAGTATTAGTATTAGTATTAGTATTAGTA
>JAODUO010000134.1:455000-527534 GCA_025642075.2 Ridgeia piscesae
CCGAAAGACACAGGCAACGTGGGATGAACGAAATTGCCTACATTTGGAGACCGGACTCCTCTCGACTTGTCATTTAACTACCGCGCCCAGTGGCCCACCTATGGTTATTCGGACAACTTATTAATATTAATATATTATTTCTTTACATTTTTATTGGCCGCTTTCTGTGATGTTGCCATTCAAAATGTCAGATTCAATTAAGCCTTGTAATTACTTCCGGTGAATGTTGCTAGTCAAGGCACGTTCTAGGCCGACCACACGAGAAACTATTATGCCTCTATTTTTGATTGTTTACGGCACGTTACATTCTGTGTGATTAATTGACATCTGTTTCTGTTTTCTCTAAATTAATATGCTAATAAACCAATGACGTCATCAATCTTCCCAGCGTGAGAAATATTTCAATTTTGTATCTCTTGAAACAATTTCTATTACTGAGTTCTTTTAGATATTTATTGTGGCCTTATAAGGCACCACTACTGTTGGTATTATTTCTAGCCATTTAATAAAAAAGCCGACTTCATGTTATACAATTTCCCCCCGCAATATATAACTTTTCAAAAAACTTTGTAACTTTTCGAAACAATTAATTTAGCACTAATGAGCGTCATTGATCAAGCACTTGAACATTTAAACCAGGAAACAACGTTCGCTTCATCTGCGAATTTCTTACCAACCAATTCGGCAAATTACTATTCTGAGAAGAAACGACT
Organism: Ridgeia piscesae; assembly: GCA_025642075.2. Taxonomy (NCBI): domain Eukaryota; kingdom Metazoa; phylum Annelida; class Polychaeta; order Sabellida; family Siboglinidae; genus Ridgeia; species Ridgeia piscesae. Next base: position 455,714 of record JAODUO010000134.1, read on the forward strand.
TCTAAATGTGTTTTATTTGAAATGTCACCAAATTAGAAATGCAAGGGCGCTAGGCCAATTTACGGTGGTAGCTGACATGATTTATTAATAGTTATTCTAAGAATTGACGCTGCTAACAAGACGACGCTCGGCTCCAGTGTGAATACTTCGGACACACGAAAGTCTATTTTGGGACGTTATCTTTTTAATTTACGAATGGCTATTCTCAGAAAATTGCGGTCTGCCCTATGGGGAATAATACCATATCACGGACACCATGGCACGCTGCACGGACACTATTTCATGCCGAACGGACACCATGGCACGCTGTACGGACACAATTTCATGTCGAACGGACACCATGGCACGCTGCACGGACACAATTTCATGCCGAACGGACATCAAGGCACGCTGCACGGACACCATTTCATGCCGAACGGACACCATGGCACGCTGCACGGACACTATTTATGCCGAACGGACACCATGGCACGCTGCACGGACACTATTTCATGCCGAACGGACATCAAGGCACGCTGCACGGACACAATTTCATGCCGAACGGACACCATGGCACGCTGTACGGACACCATGTCACGTCGCCTGACACCATGGCACGGACACCATGTCATGTCGCCGGACACCATGGCACGCTGTACGGACACCATGTCACGTCGCCTGACACCATGACACGCTGTACGGACACCATGTCATGTCACCTGACACCATGAAACGCTGTACGGACACCATGTCACGTCGCCTGACACCATGACACGCTGTACGGACACCATGTCATGTCGCCGGACACATGGCACGCTGTACGGACACCATATCACGTCGCCGGACACCATGACACGCTGTACGGACACCATGTCATGTCGCCGGACACCATGACGTCGCCGCACACCATGACACGCTGTACGGACACCATGTCACGTCGCCTGACACCATGACACGCTGTACGGACACCATGTCATGTCGCCGGACACCATGACACGCTGTACGGACACCATATCAAGTCGCCGCACACCATGGCACGCTGTACGGACACCATGTCACGTCGCCGGACACCATGTCATGTTGAACGGACACCATCTCACGTCGCATAATGGCATGCCGTACGTACAACATGCATGTCACGTCGCACGGACACCATTGCACGCCGATCGGACATCAAGACACGCCCAACGGACATAATCACACGCCGAACGGACACTATTGCACGCCGAACAGAAATCAAGGCACGCAGAACGGACACCATGGCACTTCGCACGGCCCCATGGCACTTGCACGGACACCATGGCACTTCGCACGGACACCATGGCACTTCGCACGGACACCATGGCACTTCGCACGGATACCATATGACGTCACACGAACAGGATGCATGTGCCTTCACACCGACACCATGTGACGTCACACGAACACAACTTGCCGTCACAAGACCGCCATATGTCGTCACATGAACACCATGTGACGTCACAGGAGGACCACAGAGCTATACCGCCCTTCCACTGAGCGCTTGTTGATCCAATAAAATCCACTCCTGGTTTTAAGAATCGTAAAAACGGATTTATAACGGCCGCATTTAAAGTCACGCCTTTATTTCTTGGCAGCCGGTTGAAATATAAAACACACGTCTGTCGTCTGTGTCACTCCTCTCTGGTGAACTACCAGTTTGTCCAGCATTGCACAATAAAGACAAATGCTAGGATACGAATGTGACATCTGTGTTGAATTTCTTGACTACCGGTTTGTCCAGCATTGTGCAATAAAGACAAATGCTAGGATACGAATGTGACATCTGTGTTGAATTTATTGACTACCAGTTTGTCCAGCATTGTGCAATAAAGACAAATGCTAGGATACGAATGTGACATCTGTGTTGAATATCTCCTTCGCGGGAGAGTTGTGCCACGTCGTCAACGGATGTCCTTGTAGGACGGTCTCCTTTTGTGATGTCGCAGAGGTGGATTTAGCCGACAAGTAACGATTACTGACCGTGACAGCTTCGCAGAAACTACGTCATTTGCGGGGTTTAAATAAATTATCAACACGGTTGGCTAAATCTGATCTATACTATTTTTTATTTAATATATATATTTTTTTATTTAATCGTTCGAATAAAAGTATACTAAGTTGCCAACATTTGAGTACCAACTTTACTTACTTAAGCTATGCAGTCGTCTTGCGCACATGTGAAAAAGTTCCAGCAAACATAAGTACGTTGCCCCCGAAACGGGCAATGACCCCTACATTGCCCCCGAAACGCGTAATGACCCCTATAAAGCACTCGTGCGCAACTTCAAAGCAAGGCTCTCAGTTCACACGACTCGCCTACTGAATGTTTTTTCGGAGGCGCATGTACACTTTGCTCCTGACAACTTTATTTATGCTGACAGGTTTTTGACTTAACTTGGCGCAGTTTTCTGCACGAAAACGACTTTTTTGTATAATTCCATCGCCACTCACTCTCGAATGGCAGGCATTCGCTTAGGTTGTTCAGTGACTAAGGCAATGCGGGGCGAACTAAATTAGTCAACTTTCGTCATGTCCTAAGGTCCTGGATGTCTTCCCTACTTACGGAAAGGACCAAAACCTACGTAAAATACATCTTTGACTGCCGTTTTAAAATGTCACACGGCAGCAGATAAGTTGTAAAGTGTCGGAATCAACTGAAGTAAGTCCACATGTTGACTGCGTTCAGGTAATCGGAACAGACCAACTGAAATAAGTCCACATATTGACTGCGTTCAGGTAATCGGAACAAACCAACTGAAATAAGTCCTCATATTGACTGCGTTCAGGTAATCGGAACAAACCAACTGAAATAAGTCCACACATTGACTGCGTTCAGGTAATCGGAACAAACCAACTGAAATAAGTCCACATATTGACTGCGTTCAGGTAATCGGAACAAACCAACTGAAATAAGTCCTCATATTGACTGCGTTCAGGTAATCGGAACAAACCAACTGAAATAAGTCCACACATTGACTGCGTTCAGGTAATCGGAACAAACCAACTGAAATAAGTCCACATATTGACTGCGTTCAGGTAATCGGAACAAACCAACTGAAATAAGTCCACATATTGACTGCGTTCATGTAATCGGAACAAACCAACTGAAATAAGTCCTCATATTGACTGCGTTCAGTTAATCGGAACAAACCAACTGAAATAAGTCCACACATTGACTGCGTTCAGGTAATCGGAACAAACCAACTGAAATAAGTCCACATATTGACTGCGTTCAGGTAATCGGAACAAACCAACTGAAATAAGTCCACATATTGACTGCGTTCAGGTAATCGGAACAAACCGACTGAAATAAGTCCACATATTGACTGCGTTCAGGTAATCGGAACAAACCAACTGAAATAAGTCCACATATTGACTGCGTTCAGGTAATCGGAACAAACCAACTGAAATAAGTCCACACATTGACTGTGTTCCTGTAATCGGAACAAACCGACTGAAATAGTAATACAGAGTTCACAATGTAGTGCGCTGCCACCCTATCGCTCAGCACGGTAACAGAAGTAGGGGAACCTGGAGTTGGAGCGGGTAATGTTCAGGAGGTAATATAATCACTTAGCTACCACATAACTACGCCACCAGTCCAAATAAGGACATGGTGAGGATGAATCTGACGAGACGGCGCAGTCCGACAGTGTTACATTAAATATAGTGTACACTACATGACAGTCAAGTCGACACCAAACAAGACACTCCATGTGATCATTACATATTATAATATCAAGGTTAGAAATCGGCATAACGAGTGTCTAATGAGTGTCTGTTATCTTATGAAGTCTGTGTTTACGGATCCTAACCCAGCGAGACTTTAACAGAACTTGGGCAAATTTCGCTTTTTGTTTCGGGGCTTCTTCTACGTATAAACGTCGGTTAGCATTACAAAGTATTACACTCGTCCGATAGCACATAACAGACTAACGCTTTGGTAATGGTTTTTTTTTATATATATATATATATATATATATATATATATATATATATATATATATATATATATATATATATATATATATATATATATGTACTCCTCTAAAATGCCTCAGTTATTAAACCGACGTCACAATTCACGACATAACATTTATCGTAAACCGAATAGAAATGCAGCAGAACCGAGTTGTCTTGGCCCGAGGCTGGGCTTCCGTGTCTTCAGTGTACCTACTGGCTTTGTAACCGTACGTGACGACTCCTCGAGACTCTACGTGACAGCACGTACACATGATGCTGTCTGTTAATAATAAACGGCTTTGTTATTCTCTAACAAACACCCTACTCTAACAATGTACATAATATAAGTAGTAGGCCGCTAGGCATATTTTAGACATTGCATGGGCCGATCTCATGGCTCCGGGTGCCAAAACTTTCAAGTAGACATCGGGCACGGTCTACCTGTTGTCCAGTTTACCCGATAACATTAATAATCCTTGACTAAAACCAGGTTAATTTGTTTATGCTGACCATTCGGTTTACAGCTAGATATGAGATACTCTCTGCCCGTATGTCTTGGTAATCTCACTCAGTGGAATCAATATCGGCCAGGCTATTCACAAGTGCTCCGACATATTTACTCATTAGTACTTACTCCGGTACTCCGACAATCTACTCGTTAGTGCTCCGACATATTTACTCGGTGACCATTTACTCGTTAGTGCTCTGGTATGCCAACATATCTACTCGCCAACACTCCAGTAGGCCTACTCCGACACGTATTTACTCGGAGTAACTCTGATACTCCGAAACACACTATCAGATTATGTTCCCCAATGCTCGAACTGCCCTTTGCGTCGAAATTACTCTACTCGCCAGTGACCTTACGTATCTACCGACAGTGAGCTACAGCTACCGGCAACATTGCTCTAGCTTATCGCGACAGTTTCCCGTTATTTAGACCGACCTATTTCACAGTAGCAACACGCGCCTGCCTGTACATGTACTTTTTATGTACTATAGCTGTAGTCTGGGGACATTCTACGTCATTTCCGCTTGGTCGTCAAGAAGTCGACGATATCGCTACTTTAACACATCTTACGAGGTGATACGTAAGATGCAACATTGCTGACGGGGACAATTTGCTGTTATGAATTATGTATGCAATCATATTTATGCGTACGCATACACGCCATAATGCTTCTACGTGGGCATAATATCCACCAAATACACGCGCGTACACAAGTGTGCCGCAAGCCATAGGTTCTGCGCAATATCCACTATACACCGATATGTTTTGATCGTTGTGAATGGCGTTTCCCAGAACCACTGACTGCCATCGGCCTCGTTTTCCTGTCCAGCGAACCGTAACGGCGAGACGATTCATTCATGCGTCGAAGTTCACACACAAGGTCGGTGTCGTTGTGTGAATGGCGACCCACTCGCGCGACACAGTTCACGAGACGATGCGTACACATTGCATAATGACGCGCCTGTGTGTGCATTTATTAGACCCGGGAAGCGCATCGGCGCACGAAGACAGCGTGACGTTGGCACGTGCTGTATAGTCCGTAGACGGTCCGTGTGTCAGCGCAACACTGGCCACGCGTTTGTTTGTCGGATAAAGAGGCGTTACGTTTCGTTTACTCTTCTGATCGAAGTGGGACGCCGAAGCAGCGAGTTTACGTTCGCAATCGCACGTCAAACGTAACGTGTGACGGTAGATTATGACGGATTGACGCGAAAAAGGTGTGCGATCATGTTAACATTCTCGACAAATACGTCATCGCCACCTGCATGGTACATCGCCGTCCCAGCCTCGACGGCCTCCCGTGGAGTAGGCTATCGTGTAGGTTATATCGGTGGTCCAGGGGGTCTGAATAGGTTACGTCTTCTACAGTCCACTTTCACTTAACCAACTTGTAACACTGGCGATAAACTGACGAAATCCATCTTGTCTGTTGTATCTATAACGTTCCTTCGATGTCTGTATCGGATCCTTACTTATAATGTTCCTCCGATGTCTGTATCGGATCCTTACCTATAATGTTCCTCCGATGTCTGTATCGGATCCTTACCTATAATGTTCCTCCGATGTCTGTATCGGATCCTTACTTATAATGTTCCTCCGATGTCTGTATCGGATCCTTACCTATAATGTTCCTCCGATGTCTGTATCGGATCCTTACTTATAATGTTCCTCCGATGTCTGTATCGGATCCTTACCTATAATGTTCCTCCGATGTCTGTATCGGATCCTTACCTATAATGTTCCTCCGATGTCTGTATCGGATCCTTACCTATAACGTTCCTTCGTTTTGTACGGATCCTTACCTATAAGTTGCTCCGATGTCTGTATCGGATCCTTACCTATAATGTTCCTCCGATGTCTGTATCGGATCCTTACCTATAATGTTCCTCCGATGTCTGTATCGGATCCTTACCTATAATGTTCCTCCGATGTCTGTATCGGATCCTTACCTATAATGTTCCTCCCATGTCTGTATCGGATCCTTACCTATAATGTTCCTTCCATGGCTGTATCGGATCCTTACCCGTGTACCTAGAATGTTCCTTCCGTGTCTACTGGATGTGTACCTAGAATGTTCCTCCCATGTCTACTGGGTGTGTACCTAGAATGTTCCTCCCGTGTCTACTGGATGTGTACCTAGAATGTTCCTCCCATGTCTACTGGATGTGTACCTAGAATGTTCCTCCCCTGTCTACTGGGTGTGTACATAGAATGTTCCTCCCATGTCTACTGGATGTGTACATAGAATGGTCCTCCCATGTCTACTGGTGGATGTGTACCTAGAATGTTCCTCTCGTGTCTACTGGATGTGTACCTAGAATGTTCCTCCCATGTCTACTGGATGTGTACCTAGAATGTTCCTCCCATGTCTACTGGGTGTGTACATAGAATGTTCCTCCCATGTCTACTGGATGTGTACATAGAATGTTCCTCCCCTGTTTACTGGGTGTGTACATAGAATGTTCCTCCCATGTCTACTGGATGTGTACCTAGAATGTTCCTCCCATGTCTACTGGGTGTGTACATAGAATGTTCCTCCCATGTCTACTGGGTGTGTACATAGAATGTTCCTCCCATGTCTACTGGTGGATGTGTACCTAGAATGGTCCTCCCATATCTACTGGGTGTGTACATAGAATGTTCCTCCCATGTCTACTGGGTGTGTACCTAGAATGTTCCTCCCATGTCTACTGGATGTGTACACAGAATGTTCCTCCCATATCGGTTTTGATTGCGTGATGCGTTCCACAGTTCATATCATTGCTATTAGTAGAAATAATGATGTTTTCTTTAAAGGTTAGTCTCAAGAATGTTCTACCTATCCTTAGGCGCCTGACACGGTCGGCTCGATAAACATGGAAGGTGTGTAAGATATTCTATAAGTGTGTCTACGTGTAAACAAGGGGTGGCACTGATACGTGTAGTAAACTGAGTGGACTCGACAGCGACTACGTGTGACAGTGACTAAGAAGGAGACAAGGAGGTCTACACGCGTCGTTATAAAACACTTGTAGATTAATTCATGTTTTTTGATCGCGATTCGAGACTCGGACGTGACTGTCGGTCGATACCCCCCGCACTGTCTCGTGCATAGGTGGATGTATTTCACGAATGTGTTATTCTAACCCTACGCACGCACGCACGCACGCATGCACGCACGCACGCACACACGCACGCACGCACGCACGCACGCACCCACCCACCCACAACACACACACATAACACACATGCCCGCTCACCCGCCCGCGCTCACACTCACACTCACACTCGCACACACTCGCGCGCGCGCACACACACGCACACACGCACGCACACGACAGCACACGCACGCACGCACGCACGCACGACGCACGCACGCACGCACACACACACACACACACACACACACACACACACACACACACACACACACACACATAACACACATGCCCGCTCACCCGCCCGCGCTCACACTCACACTCACACTCACACGCACACACGACCACGCACGCACACGCGCACGCCACACGCGCACGACGCACGCACGCACGCACGCACGCACGCACGACACACACACACACACACACACACACACACACACACACACACACACACACACACACACACACACACACACACACACACACAGTCCTTCCAACCTAGTCATGGCCTTCAGTTTCTCTCTCCGCGCTCTCTGTCTTTACCAAAAACCAAACTATATTTTGGTGAGCCATGTTTACGTTGGGAGCGGAACTGCACTGCACCAAGTCACCCTGGTCTATACTGCTGCGTCACATACGACGGCCGGATTCTTGACCATTCAGAAACGGACAAATGACCGTTCATTGTTGGTCACTTTCATTCACCTATGACTGGGACGTAAGAGTAAACATCCTTCACAGCTCAGAGGCAGGGCGAAAACAGTCCAACGCATCGCGCAATTTCTGCAATGTCCGGAAACTTCAAACTGTTGGAAGACGTGAAAGTATTATTTTAGCTAGACATTTATGGCCTGTAGGGCATATTTTTGCGTCTTTCACAATCACTTATGTTATGGTTTGCAACAAGTTACAATTTCCACCAGTAGACCTATGACTTTGTACACAGATATCAGCAAACTGAGCCTGAATGTTGAGGTCTGTTACGTACTAAATCAGTGACTGTTCGATGTCGGACGGGGGACAGGTCAGCATCATTAACGTCTTTGAAGGAGACGACATTTTGAAACATTCCCCGCAATACAAGTAACGGTAGTTGCTAATCCTCACGCCTCACAACAGTGCTCGTGTCAGAAGTCACTAATCCTCACGCCTCACAACAGTGCTCGTGTCAGAAGTCACTAATCCTCACGCCTCACAACAGTGCTCGTGTCAGAAGTCACTAATCCTCACGCCTCACAACAGTGCTCGTGTCAGAAGTCACTAATCCTCACGCCTCACAACAGTGCTCGTGTCAGAAGTCACTAATCCTCACGCCTCACAACAGTGTTCGTGTCAGAAGTCACTAATCCTCACGCCTCACAACAGTGCTCGTGTCAGAAGTCACTAATCCTCACGCCTCACAACAGTGCTCGTGTCAGAAGTCACTAATCCTCACGCCTCACAACAGTGCTCGTGTCAGAAGTCACTAATCCTCACGCCTCACAACAGTGCTCGTGTTAGAAGTCACTAATCCTCACGCCTCACAACAGTGCTCGTGTTAGAAGTCACTAATCCTCACGCCTCACAACAGTGCTCGTGTTAGAAGTCACTAATCCTCACGCCTCACAACAGTGTTCGTGTCAGAAGTCACTAATCCTCACGCCTCACAACAGTGCTCGTGTCAGAAGTCACTAATCCTCACGCCTCACAACAGTGCTCGTGTCAGAAGTCACTAATCCTCACGCCTCACAACAGTGCTCGTGTCAGAAGTCACCAATCCTCACGCCTCACAACAGTGCTCGTGTCAGAAGTCACTAATCCTCACGCCTCACAACAGTGCTCGTGTCAGAAGTCACTAATCCTCACGCCTCACAACAGTGCTCGTGTCAGAAGTCACTAATCCTCACGCCTCACAACAGTGCTCGTGTCAGAAGTCACCAATCCTCACGCCTCACAACAGTGCTCGTGTCAGAAGTCACTAATCCTCACGCCTCACAACAGTTCTCGTGTCAGAAGTCACTAATCCTCACGCCTCACAACAGTGCTCGTGTCAGAAGTCACTAATCCTCACGCCTGACAACAGTGCTCGTGTCAGAAGTCACTAATCCTCACGCCTCACAACAGTGCTCGTGTCAGAAGTCACTAATCCTCACGCCTCACAATAGTGCTCGTGTCAGAAGTCACTAATCCTCACGCCTCACAACAGTGCTCGTGTCAGAAGTCACTAATCCTCACGCCTCACAACAGTGCTCGTGTCAGAAGTCACTAATCCTCACGCCTGACAACAGTGCTCGTGTCAGAAGTCACTAATCCTCACGCCTCACAACAGTGCTCGTGTCAGAAGTCACTAATCCTAACGCCTCACAACAGTGCTCGTGTCAGAAGTCACTAATCCTCACGCCTCACAACAGTGCTCGTGTCAGAAGTCACTAATCCTCACGCCTCACAACAGTGCTCGTGTCAGAAGTCACTAATCCTCACGCCTCACAACAGTGCTCGTGTCAGAAGTCACTAATCCTCACGCCTCACAACTGTGCTCGTGTCAGAAGTCACTAATCCTCACGCCTCACAACAGTGCTCGTGTCAGAAGTCACTACTCCTCACGACTCACAACAGTGCTCGTGTCAGAAGTCACTAATCCTCACGCCTCACAACAGTGCTCGTGTCAGAAGTCACTAATCCTCACGCCTCACAACAGTGCTCGTGTCAGAAGTCACTCTCGTCACCTCTGTCTCCGTCCGTTTAAGTCAACACCTTTACCGAGCTTTACGGAGCTGTTGAATGGTCGACCGGCCGTCTGCTCGACAGACACTAATCTGCAGCGCGGACACAGACACAACATTCCGACCTACACCGTCAGCCTTGTGCCCGTGTCGGCAGCGGCAGCAGGTTGATTTATTCTTAATGGACAATATTCCGACCTACCCTCAGTTGTCCGTGTAGGCAGATATTTATTCTTAATGGATTGTAGGGTTTGTGTCAGTTTATAAAAAAAAACTGTCTCAACAATAATGAAGAAAAAGCAATATCTAGGAGAGGAGAAGCAATATTTGCGCTGGGGGAGCAGCCACACACATACACACACACACACACACACACACACTATATATATATATATATATATATATATATATATATATATATATATATATATATTAGCGCATAAACATCATCTAGCCAGCAACGTGACCGTTTCATCTTTAAATGTTTAATTTAAATGGTTCGACTCGAGCACCAAAGTAGACCTAAGACGACTGACGATGATTAACTCTACATTTAACTACACATTAAACATAATTTTAATGGTGTTATTATTTTTAATGTGTTTCATTAAAAATCGTGAATATGTCAATACACACACGCACGCACGCACGCGCACGCGCACGCGCACGCGCACGCGCACGCGCACGCCACGCGCACGCGCACGCACACGCACACGCACACGCACACGCACACGCACACGCACACGCACACGCACACGCAAACACACACACACACACACACACACACACATACATACATACATACATACATACATACATACATACATACATACATACATACATACATACATACATACACACAAACACATTACTACGGTGTCAATCAACATAATTAATATTAAGCACATACGAGGCCAAACTTTACCCAAACTTAACATTCAGATGCAGAGACCTAAACATGTTAAAGTCGGTATTAGTAATTCGATTGTTGTTTGTATAGTATCATGTGGAATGTGTCTTCGGAATCTCTTCTGTTGCTCGGAATGACATATCATACTAAGTAATCACGTTTGATATGACGTCACGATAATTGTCCTTAGTTTAGGCGTTATGGATTCATAATGTGTTTGCATACGATAACGCATCACGTAGGAGAGTCACCCGCACGTACGCCAAGTGGGGGACGAAACGTAGACGAGAAACACGTAAGAATACGGGTTGAGGTTTGTCCTATACGAATTTGATTGGAATACTGAGCAATTAACACCATTTGTTACATCTAATTACATCGATCGTAACAAACCGTTTAATAAAATAAAATTAAAAAATTAAGCAGACTGGTCTAAATTCCTAGTTTACCACTAATAACACAATAACAGTCTATTTCGATGGAATAGGGATTAGGGATACGTTTCAAGAAACTAACTACCCACACACAAACAAGGGTTATAAAATAGAAGAAAAAAATGACTCGTTGACGAGAATTCCATTCGAAAGCTGACATAAATTCAAAAGAAACGCAGTTGGACCCAGACCGCCGGAGTCAGCAGTTGAACACAGACCGCCCGAGTCAGCAGTTGGACTTAGACCGCCGGAGTCAGCAGTTGGACCCAGACCGCCGGAGTCAGCAGTTGAACCCAGACCGCCGGAGTCAGCAGTTGGACTAAGACCGCCGGAGTCAGCAGTTGAACCCAGACCGTCGGAGTCAGCAGTTGGACTAAGACCGCCGGAGTCAGCAGTTGGACCCAGACCGCCCGAGTCAGTAGTTGACCCAGACCGCCGGAGTCAGCAGTTGGACTAAGACCGCCGGAGTCAGCAGTTGAACCCAGACCGCCGGAGTCAGCATTTGGTCTAAGACCGCCGGAGTCAGCAGTTGGACTAAGACCGCCGGAGTCAGCAGTTGGGCTAAGACCGCCGGAGTCAGCAGTTGGACTAAGACCGCCGGAGTCAGCAGTTGGGCTAAGACCGCCGGAGTCAGCAGTTGATCAGACCGCCGGAGTCAGCAGTTGGACTAAGACCGCCGGAGTCAGTCAGTTGGCTAAGACCGCCGGAGTCAGCAGTTGGCTAAGACCGCCGGAGTCAGCAGTTGGACTAAGACCGCCGGAGTCAGCAGTTGAACCCAGACCGCCGGAGTCAGCAGTCTTGGTCTAAGACCGCCGGAGTCAGCAGTTGGACTAAGACCGCCGGAGTCAGCAGTCTCAGTGGCTAAGACCGCCGGAGTCAGCAGTGACTGGACTAAGACCGCCGGAGTCAGCAGTTGACTAGGCTGGAGTAGGTTGGCTACCGCCGGAGTCAGCAGTTGGACTAAGACCGCCGGAGTCAGCAGTTGGACTAAGACCGCCGGAGTCAGCAGTTGGGCTAAGACCGCCGGAGTCAGCAGTTGGACTAAGACCGCCGGAGTCAGCAGTTGGACTAAGACCGCCGGAGTCAGCAGTTGGACTAAGACCGCCGGAGTCAGCGCTTGGACTGTACAAAAGGTGGAACTGTGTCGGAAGTGTCGTAATAGGACAAAACAAGACACGTTGAAGAAGTAACGACGTCCACCCGTGACCGCCAAGTGCACGCGCACTGGACATGTCAATGGGCAGGTAGACTACATAATAAGATGCGTCGCGGTTGCAAATATAAGCAGTGACACTCACGAGCTGAAGAGCTAGTGTCTTGTGCCTACTCGTCTGTAGTGGTCAGTGTTTAACTACACCGTCTCGGCTGGAGGAGGCCCGAAACGACACCGACAACAGGGCGCGGCGTTTTGCCGGAAGTGAAGGGAACTAGTGCGATGTCCGTGACCTTCAGCACGCACACATCTCCGGGCAAGTCAGCCACGTTCTCTCGAAAAACGTGTTCAGATATTACAGGCAACACAGCAAAAAATCTAATTTATAGTAAGAGAACATTAAAATGCTTTTTTAAACACGTCGTATTCGATGATTATCATTGGCGCCGGACCGTGATGAGTATGAAAGGGTGTAGCTCTCTAAACATCGGTGATTCTCAGGGGTTGAAGCCCTCCAAAATCCTCAAATTGAACTCCCCTTGAGGCTCGTCAGAACACGTTGAGACACAATCTCCAAAACCTACATTTTCACCCACCCCCAGTAAGATTCACACAAAATTTTGAAAATATCTAAACATTGCAGGCTTAATCCAATTTCAAGTCTCACACATTACAATAGTTGGGGTTCGGCTCCCCTACTCCTCCCAGAGTTATGATGACATTTTTCCTTTTGTGTGTGAACGTATAGGTCTATTGGTGCGACAAACTCATTGTCGCCATCATTACAGGACGTGACGACTGGTGCACGATCACGAGAAAGGTCTAGTCGAGTACTTTTGGCAATCTTTGCCTCAATGTGTTTCTTTTCCAAATGTAAGAACGGCCCGGCTGAACTTTGCCCAATATGTAAAGTCCTACCGATCAGTGTTTCCGACATATTGATACAGATGGGCAATATTTCAAAACACACGTTTAAAATAATAATTACTTGTGCATTTATTGGTTAGCGATATGATTTGTGTCCCTCTTGAATTGCACAAAAGGTCACTAGCAAATATAAAATAATATGTATAAAATTTTCTTTCTGGAATTATGGATGCTGGAGCATATTAACTTCAATGCCGATTCCAAACTGTGTGCTTTTGATAAAGCGTTGAAAGTCTAATGGGAGACTCATTTCAACAGTAACGACCGGAATGGTTGTGTTGAAATGATTGCTGGTTTAATTCGTTCGCAACAAACACGAACGCGAATGTAGACGTCAGGCGCGTGTATCAAGCGCTTTGTCATCACAACTGCATGCCGGGTAATATGTCTAATATCCGTGCAGAACGGTCGAAGCCATTCGTTGCAGGCACGAAATTACGCAAACATAAACGTTTGGTGTCATTATTTCGGCCATTAAATTGAGACAGAATCAATCACACTCACAAGTAAAAACAGTTGCTCTATCTGCACGAACCGACACAACGTCCCCAATCAGCCTCAAACAAGGAGTATTATGGGTCATCAACAATATTATGTAGTATAGACTCCATGCACCATAAATTGGTAGGCCGTTTCAAATCATATATCATACACAATACACACATAACATAAACACACCACACACATACGCACAAGCACGCACACTCATATAAAAATACTCGCACGCACGCACGCACGCACGCCCACCCACGCTCGCCCGCCCGCCCGCACGCACGCACGCACGCACGCACGCACGCACGCACGCAAGCACGCAAGCACGCAAGCACGCACACACGATCACGGTATATTGTTAATTAAAAATGTGTTTATTTAGTAACGTAGAACATAGAATACCAAACGTATATATGCATCACACAACGGCGTACGAGATTTGTTGCACAAAGCTCCCCTCCACAGCGACATCACACGTCCCCGCTCTTGAACAGTGTTAATTGCTGTCTGGATTCCTCGGATAAAACACTTAGCAGAGTTAATGTAAACGATGATTCAGACGCCACTGTTTGATTTTATGAAATAAATAGCTCGACGACGTGAAACCGCGTTCTGTCAACGGAGCATTAATTCTCACATGCTTTCCACGATGAAATACATGAATAATATTTATTATGAAGTAAACCTTCATATCGGATGCCCTGACTGTGCCTTTGTAATGCTTTGGTATGCCTAGGTGGTGTGTCTTTGTAGTGCAGTGCAAAGTGTAGACACACTACCTAGGCCTATCACAGCACTACACAGACACACTACCTAGAACTATCATTGCACTACACAGACACATTACCTAGGCCTATCATTGCACTGCACAGACACACTGATAGGCCTAGGTAGTGTGTCTGTGTAGTGCAATGATAGGCCTAGCTAGTGTGTCTGTGTAATGCACTGATATGCCTAGCTAGTGTGTCTGTGTAATGCACTGATATGCCTAGGTAATGTGTCTGTGTACGGCATTGATAGGCCTAGCAAGTGTGTCTGTGTAGTGCATAGATAGGCCTAGGTAGTGTGTTCTGTGTAATGCATTGTTAGGTGCCTCTGTGAGGCATTGTTACTTGCAGATATTTACATTACACAAACATGCCCGCACGCACGCACGCACGCACGCACGCACGCACGCACGCACGCCCACACACAACATTTTGTTTGTTGCATAAATAATCTGCATAAAACAGCCTCGTAAGTCGTAAGTCATCTTCTATGTCATATTCATACCACAATTGTAGGCCCTACTTGGTTGTGTATCTTTGTCGACTGTACGTACAAGTTATGAATCGAACGTTACAAGTATCTGTCACATCAGCTTCAAAACGTGACGACGGCTGCGGACCAGTGAAAATGAATTAGACGGAGAAAATGGGCTCGTTGGGATAAGGCATGGGTCGGGATTGTGAGTTTGTCCTGTAATCGGAATAGCTGTCGATAACACGAGTGACGATAGGTGTGGCAGTGATTCTAGTTTGTGTTGGAACTGTCCTCTTCTGAGAAACACGTGTAGGAGATGACCGCTGGTCAGACAAGTAATTGTGTATTATAAATAACAAAGTCCGCCGTAATAAAGACAATGGCTGTCAGAATACCCGGTGTAAGCCCTACTTACGCCTAGGTCCGCTCGTGTCGTCTGTGAATTTAGTTAATGTGATGGCGTAGACAGAACCAGTAAAACAAGCAAGATTGATAGGCAGCTGAGTTCGATCCCAAACACCACTGGGAGTGAACGAATCGGATGTGTGCCTGCGTAAGTGTATAATGTGATCGTATGCATGTCTACATGCGTGCGTACGTGCGTGCGTGCCGAAAAAGCTTAATGCATCCGCGATAGCTTCCCTCAGGCTCAGCTCAGGCGGTATACTAAGAGGCGGACCATAATATTATGTTTTATGATAATAATTACACAGATCTAGGTATAAGTCCAGTTCATCTAGCGTTGGATAGACGTCTACCGTTAGTCCTAATTATAAATCATCCTTATGCCTACGCGACTTCCCTGTGCGAGCGTTTGTATTGTGGTTTTTGGGCCAGTCATTGCGCCTACGCGAATTATGCGATCGCTCCGTTACTCAAACCCTATTACCCCCGTAGTCTAGGGCTAGGCGTAGGCCGGCTAACAACAGACTGAAGTAGAGCGGAAGAAAATCATTCGCCCTCCGGCAGGCAAACAAGTACAACTGTTGTCAAGATACGGGTTCGATGTTTTCAGGGTTGACGTATCACTCCCCCTCCGGCTTACTGCGTTATCGCAGAGCCCAATTTGAATCATGCGCGAATGCTGCGATTTTAGATAGGCTGCGTAACACGGATCTCGTTAAGGGGGCTCGGTCTACGTTTGTGGGCGGGGCATACATCGCGCGTGCGTTATAGTCAGGACGTTATCTCGCCGATCCAACCGCTTCAACGACGTCATTGGTTTGTTAAAGTTGACAGGCAGCGAGATAACAAAATTGGTACACGCATTCGTTGAGCCTACAAGGCGTGTACGCTCAACTCCCCTGCTGTGCTAATGGGTTCGTCCGTGTGCGGCGGCGGCAAGTTAGAAAGTCGCCGGCTGGCTGGTGCTCTTATAGGTATCAAAAGCCGTGTGCTTAGCCAAGTAATCAGCCAGTATTAATTGTTCGTAGCCGAGGAACGTACTATTGGAAGTTAAGCGCTGAGGACTTATTCGATTGTCTACACAAACGCTTACCGTAACTGATTCACCGTTCGAGTGCAGCACGCACACCAGACGACAAACCGAGGGTTTAAGAAAGAAGACTAAGAAGACGTTATTCAACACTGCAGACACAGTGACAAGTTTCGTGGTCGGTAAACGGCTGATCTGTGGATTATCATTGTTTGGCTGATCCAGCCCACCTGCGCCTGTCGGGTCCACAGCAGACTCGGGCGTAGTTTACGTTCATCTGTATGTACAACACTTCCTCGGTGACTTCACATTTCCTCAAGATGTTGCAATTACGGGACGTTATGATGTCTATTGCTGTGATCGTCTTCATATGCTTCACGGAGTTGCTGGCGACCCCTGTGACTACGAAAGACTTTATCTTTCCCGACACGACACAAGGTTTGTATACGTGTACTTATACTTATACTATCACGTAGCCAGGTTCAATCAGTCAACTCTTTGATCGATGCTGTCACCCACTGTACCCGCCGGCCTTCGCTCAACACACGGGATAGTGGAGAGTCTGCCTTTGAAGAGGATTACATTTCGTCATTCACGCTGTGTTTATATTTTATGAATGGACACGTATAATGTCTTAGTCGGTCGGTCGGTCGGCATAGATGTAAGGATAACTACCGGGCGCAACTGTATGGCATCACTTGTGTATAAGCATTAGTCAGTACTAGGCCTACTATTCTTTGACTGCGTCAAGATCTCAGTTGTAAGAAGGCTTTCTTCAGTATTCTCATTTAAATTCAGGACTTCCTTAAATTAAAATACGCGGATCGCGAATTACTCCATTTTGTTTGGTTTTTGCTTCCGTGTTTTGTTCACTCGCATTATTATTTTGGGCGACACCTCCGTGACTGATATATGTCACGTAATCCTTATTGGCCGCTGCAGCACATTGTCATGTCGGTGACCCGACATTGGATAGTTGTGGGATATTTTATTATTATATATATATATATATATATATATATATATATATATATATATATATATATATATATATATATATATATATATATATATTGTGTGTGTGTGTGTGTGTGTGTTATGGATGTTCTATGACGACATAGAAGCGCCCAAAATACAATGTCCTTGTGGCGACTTGATTTACAACGTTCTTTTTTCTCAAAAAAGTTATATTGATTTACGGCCGGCCGGTGTACGTAAATATTGGCGACTTTGCCGTGGACGCCTACAAAGAGAAGGAAAAGAAGCAAGTTGCCGGTTTGGCGTCTACCGAGTAGCAGGTGTCTCTGATTTATGACGATTGCGTCACTCAGTTGGTTTTAAGGCCGCAGTGAGTGGTTTAATCCACCGTCTGGAGGAGATAACCAGCCGTCGTAATGTACTGTGCGGTCGTTGAAGCATATACAAGGCCAGACGCACGTACAATCGTACATATGGCTACGATGTAGTGAATCTGGCGAACAGATTACGACCTCGTTATTATTATATAGAGCAGGCCTACATATGCCTATAGTACGGAAGTTGTTCTCGAGCAAATCGGTTGGTAATAGTAAATGAAAATGTAGATACATACTGAGTATATTAAAACGGAAGTGCGGGAACGATTTTAATGCAATCGTGCCACTGGCAATCAAATGAATCGACACAGTGACTGGCGAACAACAATAACGGCGCGAGTAAAACAAACGCGCGCGTTGCGCCATCCCCTTATTTTGTGTGGGGTGTCGTCTGCTTTCGCGTCTTCGCGGAAGATCTGGGCGGGTTGTTTGAAAGCGATGCACATGATAAGTTTTACACACATCCACGCCATAATAAATGCATTGTCACATAGATGCGGCTAATTATCGGGTAAACCGTGTGTGGCGTTCGCAAAAATCTTTGCTACGTGCTCGTTATGATCGAGCTTTGGACGGCTCTCACCCACGCCTGATCCGGTGACCGCTTCGTCGGCGACACCGGCCGGTTACCAAGACTCCAAGTGAAGTCTGATCAGTGATCACGTACGTCGAGACGTGGCAACGCCCACATCGCTCCAAATTCACCGACGAAGTGGCGCATGACAGTACATGCAGCAACCTATCAAATCAGTAAACGTCAGGTTAAATAGGATGCAGTCGAATATTTTTTCTTCAGATTCGATGACAATATCCAGTTTCATACAAACAAACCCAGGCATGGGGCACGCCTAGGCTGGAACATTTTTGAGAGGGGCCCCCTTTGTCTTTGACCATTTGTATTTTACGTAGTCGTAGCCGTAGTCGTAGATACTACTTGTACCCGTTGTCAGACAACCAGGGTCCCTGGGCCCATCTTACTGCGTGTATCTAGACTAGTCCGACCTAGACTAATAAGGCTAGAAAGAAAGCAGTCCGATCCAGGGGCCGGGCAGTCAGTGGCAGCAGCAATATAAGTACATTGCGTAGTACTACAACGTATGTCTATCACAGACTCTATGTCTAAGACTAAGTTGTTTTCTGTGCCATGGTCCTGTTATCGCTAGGCCAGGGGCTACTGTGTGTATTTGGGAATGCAATTAATTATTGTATTTATACGCAGCATGTTTCCTGTCTACATGAAAAGTAAAATTGGTTGGTTGAAACGTTAAGTAATTAATTGGCATTGGCTTGCCACAATAAGGCACAATTATATGCATGGGTAGGCGACTTTAAATATTATGGAAATTGCATTGGTTGTCCTACTGTGTTCACGCTGAGTGAATATAAATTCTTTTTTAGAGGCCTTTCCTGCATGCATAATGATCTGTTTTTCCCCAGTCATAGGCTTGCTGATGGCATTTGAGTGCCCCAAAAAACAAAACTACCGACTTGCTAGGTCATGAATTAGAAATATATTATTAATATATTTCATTGCTCTGTGCTGACTCAGAGGTTAGTTTACCAACTTGAAACTTAATGTATTGATTAGACTGACCGTATTGACCTCATAGATCTACAAAAGGTAGAAAACAAATCAGTTGTTCTCATATGAGATGAAGCCAAACCTGAAGCCTAGTTGTTACTTAAATAGTCTAATTACATCTCTTTACATATTTATGACTGAATTGTTATAAATTGTTTTGTCATATGTTTTGCATATCTCAAGTAGATTAATGTCTAGATATTGTAAAGATTTGATTGTGCATGCATGCATGTATTCATCCAGATAAAAGAACAGGCTAAAAGTCTTAGTCATAGATGACCTCGTCATAATAGCAACAACCACTCACTGTCACTCCATTGTTTAATTTTCTCCTCAACCTGTTGACCTTTGTATGAATTTGAATATAATAAGGTTATCTTAGCTTTATTTGAGCACCTCGTCATGTGAACTCATTGTCTGACTAAGTTGGAATGACAGAAATTTGGCGTGGCCAAAGGGATACCAAAGTAGCACAGTACATCATTAGAACTAGTCATGCATGACTAGTGTTTTCAGGAACCTTCACAGAAATCAATGAATTGTAATCTGACAACCCCCATTGTAAGGGGGCGATGAGTGTAATAAAGGGGTTTGTGCTGCAGTCATTTGTCAGCTACCCGTTTGGTCCGGGTTCACGTGTAAAACAATCTCTTCCAGTTGAAGTACACCAGACTTGTTTTTCTGCTGATTGTGCTACATAACACTGATCATTACTTCAAAATATTGGAAGCCAACGCTGTAATTGTATGATATTTGATTTGGCGTTTTGTAAGGTTTTTGCATGACTTTGGCGTACAAGAACAGCTTGTTCAGGGTGTTAGCTGGAGGCCAGGCAAGCACACACAAACAGATGGCAAGGAATGCAACATAATTAAACAGCTCCCTTTGTCTGCTGTCTTGTTACACAGCATATATTTCAACTACAATGTAGTTTCTGTGGTATTTATGGGACATAAATGTTGAAGACGCCTACAATGGTAACATGAAGCTTGTTTTGATGTACATACAGTAATAAATGGTTGTATTTTAATCGTGTCTAACAGATTATATGGTTTCAGTTGTATGGATGTTAAACCTAAAGGATATGAGATAACATTACTCTGACATGTAACTGAGTTTACAGTACAAAGATGTCAAAATCTGTCTACTGTCATTGAATATTGACGTGATTGAAAACAGATCAGTACATCTCTCCTGGGGTCATCTCAAAATATAGTCTGTGAAACATCCTTTCTCTTCTTTACTGGATATTTGTATGTTAAAGTTTTGTTTTTGTTTCATTGTTGCAGCTGAGTTTGTCAAAGGTCTGACATCATATGAGATTGCTGTACCAGTCAAAGTCAATGAACATGGACACTTCGAATCGCACACATTAGAACATTCGCTCAACCACTACAGTTCACGTCGTTACCGTCGTGACACAGCAACGCAAGATGACACGACGCTACATTACAAAGTCACTGTCGAAGGACTTGATCTACATCTAAAGGTGACCCCAAGTCATAAACTGTTTGCACCTGGCCTTGTCTTTGAGCGTCGGAGGGGTCAATATGGAAATCATACGAATGCCCGGATTACCCGTGTCTTAGGAAATCGGTGTCACTTCGAAGGGGAAATCAAAGGTCATCCGGGATCCCAAGTAGCACTTGCGACATGTAATGGTTTGGTAAGTGTTTCTGTTGATATTTTCTATATGTATATGTAATATATATATATATATATATATATATACATATATATATATATATATATATATATATATATATATATATATGTATATATAGTATTATATATATAATATATATATATATATATATATATATATATATATATATATATATATATATATATATATTATTATATATATATATATATATATACAGTGTATACATTATATATATATATATGTGTAAATATATGTATGTAAATGTGTATATATATATATATATATATATATATATATATGTATGTATATATATATATATATATATATATATATATATATATATATAATTACCTCTGGACAGCACAGTTTTTAAGACACCAAATATGTACTGACAAATATGTACTTGAGAGCACCTAACATTTTATTTTGAAGCATCTAAGTCATCTCATTAATTAGCTCACCTACCCCCGGTAGTTGTACATTTCATGTGACACTACCAGATACTACCGCTTGGATAGTTTTGAGAAGCCCCTACTCTACACAATAGAATATCTTGATAATTACTATAGTATCACATGGCTGTTTATCATCTGATCTCGTTGATCTATGCACTGATGTCTGGGGTCGCTGAAGACAAATGAATACGAGGGTTCAATGCGTTACTAGTTTATGCAGATTGAGCTGCAGGATTTCAGTGTAGATTTCTAGTGTGGAATTGGGTTGGAAGAAATGTTAGGAGGCTTATAATAATCATGCAAGTGTGGGCAACTTTCGACTGGGCATTGATATTATCATTCTTCTCTATTTCTGTCCCTGGTCTTCTTCTGCAGGATTGTGCAGTTTTATCTTTTATAAAGATGCCAAGTTTTTCCGAGTTTTGGTTTTATCAACTCGTTACGGTGATTTGGTGGTCCATCTGAAATATAATGATATTTATCAATAATTTGTGAATACATAAATACATTTATATGAAATGTATTTGTATGTGCTCTTTCGTATTTAAGAGAGCCAAGAATTATTATCAATACCTTTTGACTTTATAATGTTAAATAAGCTAAGTACTATGTATTCTCCCCCTCCACGATGCAGCACACTTGTGAGGTCTCCTGCAGGAATTCTCTGATTGAAAGAATGAGAATTCTGTGCATTTTAGCCTAACTTAAATGGTCACCTCCCACCTCTCCTGGCTAATTACATAGGTCAGACAGGAAATAATGAGCCCCACAGGAGTGATTCTATAGTTGTTCCCTAGCTTGCAGATGTTGGCACTTAATTTCAGCCCCCAATGTAACCATAAGCATGGACTGGTGGGAGCCATCTGTTGCTAGTTTCATGGCAACATTAACAGGTGCATCAGGCAATGCATGCTGGGTCTGAGCATTATGTTCCCTTCTTGATTTCACAAACAAAGCAGCATTTAGAAAAAAATTGGCCATTCTGTTTGCAGGCTTCTAGAACCCAGACGTTGCTGTTTGCATACATCACAACAAAAATTATGTGCATGACCTCTGTTAAAAGCTTTGCATTAATTAACAATGTTATTCAATTCTGACAGTTTATTATCAGTTAACATTAAAAATACCCATGGAATTTTTGGCATACCAAAAATTCCATGGGTATTTTTAATGTTAATTGATAATACAATTAATATAAATCACACTAATTTCATAAATAGAACATCCCTGCATATAATAGATACCTAAAAAAACTTGCTTAAATGCTTTTGTCATAAATAAACACCTTTGTGGTTACCATTACAATAAAATATATGATGTAATGCACAAACACAGCATGTGTTCAGCAACCATGATTTGATTACTTGGTGGAGCTTATGCTAAACAATAAGTCATGTGGTATAGATAACTTCTTCATGTTTCCATACGAATGGATTGTATTTAGTGACCAGTATAACTTGTTATTTATTATCGCTACACCAATACTTTTAACACATTTGTGGATTTTATGGCAGCTGTGCGACCAGTTGTAATAACGGGTCATTGTGCATCCAAAATTAAACATTAGTTTGACACAACCAATGAGGGTGTCACAAAATTTGTCAAAATTAAGGTCAAAAAGTTCTGTCATGTATTTGGTGGATTCTGGAATCTAATTGGGTAGAACTTTGTATGCAATAAATTGTACACAATTCATTTGATCACTTGGTGAATTGTGAACTGCTGAATGATGAAATGATGCAAATGTGTACTTGTTAAGTCCTACTTAAGATCACAGATAAGAAGTGAAGTCCCGTCCTACTGCCCCAGTGGGTAGAAAGAAGTCAAAAGGAGGCACTACAGAAGTACTTATTATTGAAGATTATTGAGAGTTACTGAAAAGCCCTCTCAAGACAACGCACTTGTGCAAATGCTATTTCAGTGTCATGTTATTACTGAGCAAATCTTGTTGACATATCTTAAATCTATATATTTATCCATATTTATCCAGTTGCTGTGCATGACAAACCCTTGTGATAGTTGAAATTAGCATATAAGCAAATTAAGTCAGAATATGTTTATTTGGGGGTAGTTCTGCTCTCTCTCACTGTGCCACCACAGGATTGGAATTCCAAAGAACTGCTTGAATGTTTATGTTACCCACTACTCAGTATTTGTCCTGCAAGTACATGTACTCTGGTTATTATCATCATGTTTATGCCGTTCTCATACATAACAGAGTGACTCAATTGTAGCAGAGTGACTCAATCGGTAAGGGGGGTAAATAATGACAAAGAAGCCCAAGATTAAGATGGAGAAACAGCACAAAGAGAGGCTAGATTCTGACCCTGTAACTGAAGGGAAAAAAGAAAGGAATCCATGAGGTATTGGCGATCCTGAAAGGGTGGGGAACAATCAGGATGGGGTGAGTGGGAGAAGACTGTGGTTAATGGAGGTGACTTGTGAAGAAGATAGAACTGTCTCAGTCAACCATATGTCCTGGATGGACCAACGGAACAGAGAGTACTAGAGATGGTGATGAGAAGGCTAGACCTGTGTGACACCAGGGAGCCGTGTGATCAACTTGCTAGTGTAAGATCAGGTAACATGAGTTGACAGTTGGTACTTGAGGCCCAGCGTGACATCTACACTAACATATTCTACCCATCAGCAAACATTCATCTGTCCCCGTCAGGCTGAGGCTTTTTGCAGGCCAGTTTTTGGTTGGGCTGACATGTCCTGGCATTGTGAACTGTCACTCACGTGTTGACCCCCTACCAGCACTAGAGACTGAGTCCGTGTCACGAGGAACGTGTCACCTGACTGTCTGACTGTCTGGCTGGCTGGCTGTCTGTCTGTCTGTCCGTCTGTCCATCTGTCCATCTGTCCGTCTGTCCGTCTGTCTGTGTGTCTGTCCGTCTGTCCGTCTGCCCATCTGTCCATCTGTCCGTCTGTCCATCTGTCCGTCTGTCCGTCTGTCCGTCTGTCCGTTTGGACAATTAATTGGAGGTGATTCACGTTGTGCAGGTTTACTTTGGCTGGATAATGTCCATGGGGTCAGTATGTTTGTTCTAGAGTATTATCCTGGGCTGGGGTAATCACCGGATAATAGCTAAATTTTTCTTGTCTCTATCAAATTGTTTTCAAAGTAAAAATTAAAAAAAATGATCTAGGGTTCCAAAATATAACCTAAATGTGGCCTTACAGATTTAAAACCCTAAAAAAGTACAACATGTTATGGACCAATTGAGGTAGATGGAAGCAACCTTTGCCTATAGTTGCAAATTCATTAGTCCTCAAATGATTAGGCAGTTAATATAATCATTACACTTAATAGTGTTTGACAGTTGGACAATGCAGCCTTCTTACTCTGCTTATTTGTGGCCTGCAAATAGATTGGCCCATAAAAAGGCCATTATCACAGGCATTTCATAACCACCGTTGATAAGTATGATTTGGTATTGAGATGTTCACAAAAAAGGCTATACTCAGTAGCCACTTTGTCTAGGATCAACTCATGCTGTATCAATAGCAGATATCTATACCAGTGTTACTTAGTTAGATTGTTGCCGATTAGTCGGTCCCCCTATTTAATTTATTCCTTTTTATTGGTCTTGTTATTGGTAAAGTAGTCTTGTTGATGAGATCCTATCTGACGTCCATAAAATGTGTTTACCGACATGTACAATATACGAGTGTGTATGTAACTGTGTCATGTGTTGTATAACAGGGGCAGTGGTGTGATTATATTTGTGATAACGTCAGTTAGAATTTAAATCATCATGACACAGGAAAATTGATTGTTTAGTGCAAAAAGTGTGGCACTTTCACAGATCCAGGTTAACATGACAGGTGTCAGTCATGTCAATCAGATCAATGCCCCTGAAGCAGATCTCACATGGGTTTGCTATGTGGCGCCATCTGCTGGCAGGCTACAACTCCCAGCTAGTAAGGTAATTGAAAAGACGAGCAGAGCAGTTAATTGCAGTTTAAACAGTTAACTAACTAAATGTTGTTGATTGATTTCTCACATTTTATAGGTATAATTATTTTTGTCTATTCATCTGCCAGATACATTAGGCAAAGTATTGTGCCCTAATGTAGACATTTAAACTCTGCAGTTACCTTCAAGAAATGTACCTTTATCAGCAAACATGACTGTTTCATCACTGATATCAGTTCTCGTGGATTCTGCATGGCAATGTTTGCAGGATCTTTACTGACTGACTTGTTATATCAAGTAATATCGATGTTGCGGTAATCCACATTTGATTAGACATTTACTCGATGAGACAGGCACACATTGCTGTGTAGTCTGGTTAGTCCGTGACCACCCAGATGTCCTGGTGGAGCAAGTCACAGGACAAGCCACAAAGAGTTAACCCTTGCCCTCCGCTAATAACCCTTGCCCTCCACTAAAGCAATTAAGATTCTTATCCGATTGGCTGAGATGTGGTTATGAGTGCTGCCATTAGGTCTAGTTGACTCAGTAGCTCGTGGTACACCAGTATGGCATCGTTTCTAAGGTCTAGGGAGGATTATGACAAAATGGACGAATTCTAGACAAGTCCTTCACAGCTATTAACTTTATGTTTTCGTGGAACTGTCAACTTTGATTAAGTCCCACACGTAGCGTCACTAGCGTGGTGGTGTCTTTGATAGGTGTCCTGTAACGGGTTTTAGGGGTGACATGATTGCTTGATCAGGGTTGATTAAATTCAACAGCAGCCTTTGATACTGCAGGGTATACTAAATGGGCATACCATGATCCCAATGTGACTTTGTCCTTGTCCTAACATTTAGATACACTGTAGACGTGGGTGGACATGGATGAAATGTCAGTTTTTGGTGTATTGCAAATTAGCAGTCACTTTGGTCACTTCGGAGTTAAAGAGGTCTGATGACCTGATATCTGTGGTATAAGTTATAATATTATTTAATAGACATTCCTGCAGCAGTATACTCACAATCTGTCACAAATGATTTAAATTAACTAAATCTAGTTGAAAGTTCTGGATTTGTTCTGGGATTGTGAATTGTAAAAAGGTGGTAACAGTGAAACACCATATGTACTGTACGCAATATAATTTCTGTGTGTAAGATTCTGTGACTTCCAAATTTCACAGAAATGAAGATGAAGTGGTTGATATGTGTGTTGCCATTCATCTTTACGTTTGATATGTCTGCAGACAGCCATTATAAATGTAATGTATTCCAATAACATAATACTACTACTAATAGTTTATTCCTCTCTGAACAGTCATAGAGATTTAAACATTAAGTCAATGTCAACTCGACTGATTATCTTATTGATTCACTTAACCACATTGCATAAGAGACAAGGTTTATATTGCTTTTAGTTTTGTTTTATGGTCAACATCAAAACACTCACTTTCAAACTGCTGTAAGCCATTCTATACCAGTTAGCATTCCTAACGTGTATGGCCATTTGATCAATTCAGCACTTCTGTTGTGGGGTGATTATTGTTGTGACTAGGAGCAACTGTGCATGACTTGTTTTTTTCACTCCTTAACACGCCCAGACCTTGGGGTGTGGGATGGCATTACCTCGTCGTTAATCACAGCGAGTTGGTTAGATGCTAGGGTGTGGTGTGACCTTCATCTCCGTTATCCATTTAAATTAACTTGCATCTGGGATTGCTGCTGTCATCGGAGTGTCAGAGCGAAGTCGCCCAGTTTCATCTGTCATTTTGAGCTGGGTCTCATTTCAGTGTGTCTGGTTCCAGTCAGAATGCTGTAGTGTACATGGGTGTATAGTGGTGTGTACAACACGATGTACATCATCAGGCTGTACAACAGAGCATATCCATGCAGCCAATAGTATAAATGATGTGTTAGTCATTCATTCATCGGTTTTATAATATCCCTTGGTTGACCTCAAATTGCTGGGATGGCTGGATAACTCCTGTTCCCTGAACTGATAAGCCCTGGCTACTGAGAAATTACACATTTCTTCGTATACAGATGGCTCTTTGAAATACGATTCAAATTCCGTTTTTTCAGTACGTTACTTTTTCCTTGTTAAGACTGCCTGCACAAAAGAGAAAAACTGTGTTTTATATAGCAAATTTTATTGGTGAATGATTGCAAATTATTTCTAACTGCAGAAACGAAATCTTCCAAATTAATTAAATCTGACATGTTATGTTTAAAGTTGTTTCCAGACTTGGTGAGCTGTTTTCTTTTCCAGATGTAAGAATGACCATTAGTCTTGATCCTAAAGATAACCTGGGGTCACTTGGTGAACGTCCAGGTTTAAGGCCAATGTCTTTAGCCCTAGTTTATTGACGGTGGAAGTGTGGGCAGTTATTCAGGTGTATTTACCTGTACTCCCTGATTAGATAAGGTGGTTTACTCTTGCTTCAGGTGGGGAAGGTTTTCACACATTAGACTATACAGCTGCAGGCTACATACACATGCAAGCCAGCGCTTATGTTGACACCTTATGTTGACACCTTATGTTGACACCTTATGTAGAGTCGTTGACATAAATAATCATGACTTTGATGGCCAATCTCTGGAGGTAATATACAGTCTGGATTTGTAGGCTGTAATCAGGGCTTTATGCAGGATAAAATTATTGCCAGTCACACATGTTTTGGGGGACACATGGATGTTAACTGTTAAGCCAATTTACAAACTTTCAAATGTGCCTGATGCCCTGAAATGGACTACAAACACACATGTGATTGTCTATGATTTTGGAACACCTTTTTTTGCGCCTTCATTTTTTTACCCATCCACCCATATTTCTACCCGTCCATTTTCGTTTTTACCCATCCAAATGGCAGGTGGACGAATCTCTGCGTAAAGCTATGACTGCAATGAAGATAAGACCACTTAAAAAATAACACCAGAAACCATTGTTAAAGAAATATAACCCGAA
The DNA here is from genome assembly GCA_025642075.2 of Ridgeia piscesae. Taxonomy (NCBI): domain Eukaryota; kingdom Metazoa; phylum Annelida; class Polychaeta; order Sabellida; family Siboglinidae; genus Ridgeia; species Ridgeia piscesae. The sequence goes on from JAODUO010000134.1 coordinate 484,567, forward strand.
TGTACCGTAATGATTCTCCAGACCAAGATCTACCCGAAACCAGTGGTACCAAGAAATGCAATAGAAGAATGAAAGAATGGGGCGAAATACTTACACCCCAGGGAATGAGACGCTCCCCAGGAGTCTCATAAGGTGTGGTGTATGGCCCATAAATGTGATACTGATAGAGTGACTGGGGTAATCAAGAACTTGAAGCGTAACTTACCCACTTACCAACTTAATGTAAGGTCGTGCACTTTTTACTCTGAGTTTTTAGTAAGCATTTTGTTTACAACCTTTGTCACAAGTCCATTTAACTTTTTTAGTTAATTGTTTCACTACTGACATTTTGTGTGCAATAATTCAATTCACATACAATCACTATACAATTTTTTACTTCTGTTGTGATGTCGCATTTAGCACTACAGTGTTACATTTGGTGTTGTCATGGTACATTTGATAATGGGACTGTTGAACAAGTTGTTGAGAGTTCTAGCATGAAAGAGCAACTGTAAAGAAGTAGCCTGACTGGCCAGGCAGCCTTGAGCAGCATGCGGGCTTTCGGTAATATGCGGGTGGGTTGGGGTAGGGTGGGGTGGAGGTGAAAATGCATCAAAGCACAAATCTGGGCTGGACAATGTCACACAATACTTACAAGTCTTTCTGTCCCCGCTTATTTGAAATCTTGATCTTCTTTTAAATACTTCCTGTGATGGTTTTTGTGTAGGTGCATACAACAGAAACCTATTAAGATCCAAACAGTCACTGTTCGTTTCAATGAGTTCATTCTTCACCTTTTCAAGCACTGTTTCCAAGGTTTTTATCCTGCTATATACCGTTAAATGCATAAGTAATGTATATATACAAACTGATGAATAGAAAAATGATTGTGAAGGTAGCAGTGTACTTTTTCCCAGACACGCTTCATTGCACGAGTGTGTAAGGTAGTCTGTCTGACAAACACATCAAACACTAGATGTGTTTATGGCTGTGTTAGTTAATACCCTGTTGAATATGCATCACAAATTAGTGTAAACAAATACCGTTTATTGTGTAACAGAAACCTTTAATAGTATTTCATCTTGGGTGGGTAAATTATTGACAGTAGGTTTACTACCAGATAATATCAACATTGGTTAACAGTTAACTGAAGCCATTCACTGAGTCTGTATTAAACATAAATTTAAAATTATATATATATATATATATATATATATATATATATATATATATATATATATATATATATATATATATATATATATATATATATATATGAATATGTTATTATTGTACACCTACTTCACCAAGGGGGTATTGTGTTTCTTTACAATTTCTCATAAATCTAAAAACGGTCTTTGTTGTTCTTAAAACAGCAAACAGCAGGGGAAAACAACATGAGAAAAACAAGGATATTGAGCTGATATGTTATGGCAAATGTCTTCATTGCATTTGTAGACCTTAGTCATGTATGTACATCATGACTTATGTATATTGTATATCATGTTTGTTCTAGTTTATGTGACATTGTACATGTTAGATAATTAATGTCTTCACTGTGATGAATAGACCCAACATTCAGCTTTTTATACAGGTCTACGATAGCATTCACAGTACACAGACTGGACATACCTGTCATGTGTATACGAACAGGTCACATATTTGTTTGAATACCCGATGAGTTCTCATGTTGATGAAATGTAAGATTTGGGTGTTTCATAACACCACCCATATTGCCTAAAGCTATCAGCCCCAAGACTTTGTTCTATAAAGGAATTCTGTTTAGGGGTCTTTTTGGGTCATTCTGACATTGGGGTAATATGATAGGGTATGGTGGTGCGTGTCTATCAAATACAAATATAGCCTTGTGATTATTGATAGTTACATATCCTGTAGAAGACGTATCAGTAAGTCGACCTAGTTCGCCAGTTATATATAAAATAGTGTTCATATGATCATGATAGACAATAATATTAGTTGTTCTCCTCATAATCTAGATCAACATTTCCATTCACGCTACATGTGGTTGTTCAGCTGTGAACTGAATCACTTGGACAGACATGATTATGAAGATACAGCCACGCATCAACTCACAACCGTGGGAGTTACACATGCCAACAAGTTCACATTAATCCATGATCAGTATCCTCAAATGTAGTAGATGCAATAGGGTTTCTTGGTTATAATATACCGTGACAATTAGACTGTTGCAACAGCCTGTGAGACGCAGCCGAAATGTACAGAAAGCAAAAACAAGTTGCTTGAGAGGATAAATTTACTCATTTACTTAATAACATGATTGACATGTCTGAAATATCCATTTTATGAGATTTATTCAATAAGCCAAAGGCTTCCTTGTCCACTTGCCATCTGTTTTTTTGTCTAGATAAAACTTTGGTGGTTAAATTATAAATGTTTAAGACATGTGAAAAGAAGGGAATGGTTGTGAGTTTAGGAGTTGTGCCAGCTAGATCAGTGGTATAACTATAAGGCTATCTCCACACACTTCACTTCTCACTGGCATGTTTGCATATCACTACATATCTGAGTCTGAGAGACGTGCAGAATGTGCGTTATGATGTACCTTGTAATGTTATCACAGTGATATGGCTCACGATAACAATGATCTTGTCTTGTCTTGTCTTGGTATCAGCTGTTTTTATCATCTGCAAATCACCCAGGGATCTTTGCAATGAGTCAAACTTAAACATTTTGATTGTCGACATTTATTTTAAAATTGTTACACTTGAGAACAGTTTATAAATAAGTTTTGTTATAAGTTTATTTAATAAAACTGATTATTAGCATTATTTACTGGGGGGGGTAAATTTTTGGGTTTGCATTAGTCTGGATTACACAAGTGCAATGGGGGGAGGTGGAGCCAAGATGTTTACAGTATACAACTTGAATCTTTATTGATGTTGAACTACTGCCGTCATTTTTATTTATCACTCGTGCTGGTGGCCCCCATAAACTAGACTTTCGCATTAAGTTGCTACACAGCTAAACACAACCCTGGTAAATGTGGCTGTGCGTCTGTGGGGACCAGTCAGACTGTTATCCTAGCTGGAAGTGGTTTCAAGGGCCTGATAAATATGTGACTAATTCAAGCATTCTGGGCCTTCTCTTTCATCTGCCCAGTAAGAATGCTGACAGACACCCTTCTGTATCACGGCAACAAACCAGGCTCCAGGCTAGGATTATCTCCTGGTTAGCATTATCTCCTGGTTAGCATTATCACCTCCTATTTGTCTGTTTAACACTGGTGTAGACTGTGTAGTCACATTTATGTTAGCCATGCAGCTCTGGTATGTTGCTAGAGATTACTGCAAATGATTAGGAATGAATACATATAGTTTTCACAATGCTTTGCCACATTATCCATTTTAGTTTTATTATTTATACACTTATGAAATATTTGGTTTTAAAATTTAATTATAAATATCTTAGAGGAAAATTACATTGTATTGGTAGCGATCGTAGTGATCAATGCAAAATTCCTACATTAAATTGTCTCATGCTTTTAGATATGCAACTAATCTCAATATTTTGTTCATGTGACCCATGTAAAATTCCTGTCCTGCTGCAAATGTGAATATATAACACATGTGGTGTTGATGTGAGAAGACCCAGGAACCTTTCCAGACTGTTCTTATGAGTGTTAATTGTCTTTTGCAGCATGGCGTTCTACGCACACGGCATGAGGATTATTTCATTGAACCAGTCAAAGGGCATGACCGCCGCGAAAATGAGAAACACCCCCATCTCATATACAAGAGGTCAGCACTGAAACAGCAAGATGACCATTCAAAACATGATGACCATGACGGATGTGGAGTAGATGGTATGTACATAATCAATGCATCTTCCACCTACTTGGCTTATTCTGCATAAAATATTTCTTGTTTTCTATTACATGCCTGCAGAAAAACATGTTTTATGACACAAGTTAGTGAATTACATCGTTGGTGACGACACTAAACTTGTCACTAACCAGAAGGAAAAAATGGCACTGTGGGGAAATCACAATGATTTATTCCGAACATTTTTCTTGTCAGTCCTATTTAAATCTCACCCAAGCTTTTCTATAGGATTGTCAAGAAGCTACACTACCTATTTGGTTGAGTATTCTCCACCATTTAGTGCAACAGCCCAGGGTGACTTTCCCTACATTGACTCTTGAGTTTATGTTTATTAATAACTGGGACATGAGAGACGTCACGCGGAAGCAAACTTCAGCACTGTCTCGTGACCCCGACTGCCTTGGTTCGTGTTGTCTGTCTCACTACGTACGACTCTCCATTGAGATTAATTGCACTTTTATATGGTATTGTATTATTTATTCTACATCGTTATCACAATACCCTTGACCCTTAAGTGAGCTGCAGCACGTTGCTGCATGTTGCACTGGTGTATGTGCCGGTGGAGGGCTGGTGTGAGCGCCTCGGCTACGTGGTACTCGCTCACACACTGTCCTCAGTTCACCTGCCCTCCACAGATAACTCCACTACTTTCTCAGGCACCTGGGGCGCGCCCAGAAGTGACAAACTTGGAACTTTACAACTGTGACGGGTCATGGCTACTGGGTGCAATGTGTCCCTCAGTGTGATTGACACCCCGTGCGATTTTTTGCAGCGTACTTTCTACATTTGCTGATGGTGAGAAATGGGGGGCCATAAGAATAGCTATTGTTAGTTACTAGCTATTGTAAAAACCAATAGTGCCCTCTGTTAAATTATCAAAGGTAGTTGCAGCAATGGCCAACTTCTACGGAAGACAGCTTTGCATTAGCTGTTTTATCAAGTCGCCATCAGTTACTTCGGCAGAGAGAAATAGTTATCTTCGCACACTGAGCAGTCAATTTGGCAGACCAATGTTAGCTATTTTAGGGAGATCAGTGCCAGGTGTTTTGGCAGACCAGTGCAAGTTAGTTTATGAGAAATATATGTAGACCAAAGTAACTGAGAGTGAGAGACCAAATGAAGTGAAAAGAAATATTCATAGTCATCTCGATGTTTCTGGAATAAAATGTCAATTAAAACAATTAGGGTAGGTTTTGAAACAAGTAACACACCCACAGGAAATGTAAAAAACAATTACGATTCGCAGACAAACATGCATATGGTGTGCTATCGAGTTGCGAAAACTCAGTCAATTGTGGTTTTTCTTTTAAGTGAACATTGGTAGGGGGCAGAATCGGAAGTACCGCTGACAGCAATATGGGGCAAGAAGATGTCGGTGGTTATTATACGGGGTGATTTAGTTCCTAGAACACAGCTGTGAACTACTGCAGCCTCTGAGGTTGCTGCCTCAGCCCGAGTGCCAGACAGTGGGACCATGTGGTACACCTTTATTGTACAGTGTGTTTACAAACAATGCCAGCTCGCACAGTAACACACAAAGGTTTGTTTGTTCACGAACAACTGTGGTATCTTAGAGAAGTCTCACTGTGTTTTTTCACTCTCGTATTTTTTGCCGTGCATTGTGAACATGCTAATTGGTGGTTTGGAATGGAATCGCCTGCAGGAATTGTGGAAAAAGTCAAAATGTTGTTGCTGCTAGGGTAGTAAATGTGGATATGAGGAATGTACGATCACCCCATCTCTTACCCCACCCTGTGTGCACACAGGGATCGTTATCCGTGTGAAACTTAGGCTGAAATTCAAGACAAGATAGGTTTGGGAAGTTGGGTGTGGTCATTGTCAAACTATGAATGTGGTTCTGCTGTGGCTTTGTGGCCTGTGGATCAGCTTGCTGAATAGAGTTCAGAAAGCTCAGCCATATGGAGGACGTTTTAAGAAGAGGCATGTTTCTTGCACTTGATGGTAGCACTGCTAATGGCCTAGGGTAAGGCAGTATTAATTATCATGTAAGTCTCAGAATAATGTTATGACATCAGATCGCATGTCCAGATGACTTCTCAAACAAACTCTGTCTCACGCAATGCACTGCTAGGAATCAGGACGACAGCTAAAACCAATTAACACAGTTTCTGGTTGCCAAAATTCTCAGGCACACATTTCAATTGAATCAACGGTGACCAAGTCACACAGATGGGGATCAAGTACCTGCCAGGGTTACCTGACACAGTCTACCCGGGTAATTCTCAAACACCTCACAATTAGCCAGGCAGGCAATGTGACTTGGACAATTCGTCATGGCAAAATTTGACATGGGCCATTTGATGCTGTGACAGTTTGGAAACATTTCCATTTTGCTTTCATCCGTGTCTATCTACTGCTTGCATAATGGAATTGGCTACTAGTGATGTAATAGGGTTTTGTGTATTGGCACCAGTACTAATGCGGCTGGGTCATGTGATCTTCCGAGAGAAAGTCAGGTTTCCATTCCTTCTCTTTGACCATGAGATGCAAGTTCATACACATACAGGTGTCTGGACACTTTTCGGGTCTTCATTAATTCATTAATGTGCAGGCTCCCTGTGTACGCTGCGGTTGCATAGCATGCATTCTGACAGCCTAGCGCTGTGCCATTTGTATGTGTAATTGGTTCACTGACGGTCTTCAAGGCTCTCCCCCTGCAGGTAAATCTGATCACATTTCTCACAGCAGAAGTATCTCAAAAGATTACAGATCTGGAAGTTGGAAGGTTTTGTTATTAGTTGTCAAGTGTATTATATGTATACTACAATTCTATGGGATATAAATTATTATACTGCCAAAATGTAAACATTTCATTGTAACAGTGGGGTGAGGTTGCATGGGGTGTGCTGGGTGGGTCGATGCTGGTATGTCGATGGTATCCAGATGGCAACAAGCGTGTGAACGAATCCAATTAAATGTAGACAGGGTTGGTATAATGGCCGTGACAAGAGGAGGCTGAGGCGACACCTACTTTACGCCTAAAAGCTTTGTAGAAAAGAGCGTTGAAAAGAGTTAGAAGAAGAACTGTTGACAGCTCTTGATCAGGGAAAGGGAAAGGTTACACAACAGTTGAATAGAGATTGAAAGGCCAGACAACATCTTGATCCACCCCCAGGGGGGCTGCGTGGTCTCGGTAAAAAATGTGGGTATAATTTGAGAAAGACACCGCAAAGTATTGTGCATCTTTGAAACAGGGTTGACATTCCTTGAGATGTAAGATAAGCTCTGAATGACTGCTGTATAGAACATGTCTTGCACGTTTATTGGCCTGGGGATAGCAAACAACGTCCATTGTGTAAGTGCTCCTGCTAATGTGCTAATCATTATTATTATGATAACTCTGATAAGATATAATGAGGGAGCAGGAATATAATGGCCATCTAAATCATGTTTCAAAGCCACGAATTGTGCATTGCAGTGGACCAGTGACCCTAATGAATAATTGTGTTTTCATGATGGTCATTGGTGGGAGCCAATGTGTGGTAAACAAAACATGATGTTTCTCTGACAATATATTGATCGGTATCAGCCAAGTTGCCGTTGTGGTTCTAATTAGTGCTAACTTTCCTGTGAGATTATGTTTCTGCCTGGGTTCATTCAACTTTCTGACTAACTAGATATATCACCTGTACGTGCGAGCAGCCATAAACTCCAACAGTGGCAAAGTGAAAATTGAAATGTCATTGCTGGTCTTGTTATATCTAGTAATGTGATGTCATTAGTATGTAATATGTATGTCGAGTGAATAATCATGTTCTGTAACTAAACATGGTAGAACAGAATGTAAAATCACTACAATTACACAATGGTGGTTGGGTAAGCAGTGACAAACCCCTCTGGTGAATAGGTGGCACACCCCAGTTTTGGAGCCCTTTATCAGAAGAAAGCAGTCTAGACATAGTATGTTTACTAGACTTATTATCTGATTGAATCGCCTTATAAGGAATAGGTCATGAAAACAATCTCTGACATATCATACATTTCTTCATTCTATGTCCCTGTACAGTGTCTTAAAATACCTCTTTTGCAAGCGATACATGATACAATGTTCTGGCTCAGTATTTGGATTACTGCATGTAGATTCTTGTTGACTATCACTGATTATGAGTGATGTGTATTGAGCAATGGTTGTTACTGCTGGATTTAAAGGGGGAAAGTGGCGTTAAAGTAGCTTCCTGGTACAGTAACATTAACATCAAAGTAAAGTTACAGTTGTTGTTGATAAATGAAACAATGCATTTATAATGTGACTGTGGCACTATCAGACAGGTAAAGGGTGCCTACATTGACTCTGTCAACTTAGCAGAGTACTGGTCATTTGGCCAGTACCTTGTGTTGACTGGTTTTGCATGATGTGAAGCAAATGAGACGATGCAGAGAATATGGCAGTATATGAACGTTATATTTGACTGTGATTACACTAGTTGTATGTGTGTCTGGCAGGTCACACAGATTTTGAGAAGCTGCGCGAACGATGGGAGAAACACCATCCCCACGGCAACACGAATTCGGCCCACCATCGCTCGAAGCGCTCCATCAGTCTCGAGCGCAACGTGGAGACCCTTGTGGTTGTCGACAACAAAATGATGCAGTATTATGACAACGAGGACGTGGAGAATTACGTCCTCACAATCATGAACATCGTAAGTCTGCCTCATCTGCCTCAACTGCCTCATCTGTCTCATCTGCCTCATCTGTCTCATCTTCCTCATCTGCCTCATCTGTCTCATCTGTCTCATCTGCCTCATCTGTCTCATCTTCCTCCTCTGCCTCAACTGTCTCATCTGTCTCATCTGCCTCATCTGTCTCATTAGACTCACTTCACCTCACTCACTATAGCCCTCTCCTTGAAATAGTGTTACATAACCCCGTGATTGCCATCGCAAGAGTGACAGAAAAGAGCAGATCTCTGAGCAAAAACGAAGTCCTTGAATTTCCTTTGTATTTTCAATATAAAGACGGGTGCACATGAAAGGATTCAAACTGCTGTTGTAGGCGTTGAGTTAACGATGTGTCTTGTGTAGATATGGGTGTGTGTTCTCTCAACACAGTGTGATAACAGCATACAGTGTGTTAGCCATTCTCAACAGTCAGTATGTCGGGAGTCGACCCTCGCATGCCTTACACATCCGGACACAGCTTCACTAATCCAACATGCTACCTGATGCCAAGTGTGGCAGCCGACCTCCTCTTTCCAACTGATTAATCAGCCAATTAGAGGGATTCCACTTCTCTGCACACCCCCAGATAACCAGGCAAAGTGTACAGGGTTTTGGGCTAATTTGTAATCAGTCAAGTAAAGCAGCTAGCAAAGATCAAGTGATAACTCTTATCACCATACTAGTAATAGACATTGGCTTCTGCACACCCTATGGCCAGCACAACTAAGACAGGACTTACATGACATGGTTTTGCCTTGAAGCCACACTGATTCCTATTGACTTAAAGTACAGCGAATGTTGATTTTGCCAAAACATGTCTAATGTCTGAGGTGTGTGTTGAGCCTGTAACCCGTGCATTGTTCATATCGCTGCCTGTCATCTGAAGGAAATGCTACAGCTTTAGCCAGCGGTGATATATAATGCGCTTACCACAAGAAATGATCTTCAGGTGTTTGGCTTTGCTTTGTGTGGTTGAATGGGTTGTTTATCATATTTAGAGATCTGTGAGTCATTTTATGAGAGGAAGGGCTTCATCCTGGTGACTATCAAAAGCCTGTATTATGTAAACCATCAGTTTTTGGTCCTTGTATAAGCACATGAAACTTTTTGTAAAATAAAAAAAATAGCAAAATTGAAGTTGCAGAAACTTGTTGGGTAGAACTTGCCCTTTCTAAACCTGGAATTCAGTGCAAAAAATTAATAAAATATAAGAAACGTAATTGACTTTTGGCAGAAACTGTTGCATTTTACAGCCAAAGCCGTTGCCTGTCTGACAATATGCGTCTATGCTACACCAAACATTGTCTTCAGTCTGAAAATATCCTTTGTCGAATCCGGCAGTCTTTGATTGCAACAACCCAACCTTCTACAGGGTGCACAAAAGCCTTTTTAGTGAGAAATGTGATAAATCCACCCTATTTTAGGGTTTCTTGCAATGTATACGCATGTGTACAAGAAGCAATCTACAACCTTTATCGCTTACATGGTTAGTGATAACGATAAGTTCACTCATAGAACTAATCCAGTTAGATTACAGCATGCCCCGTCATCAATGATGTGGTATTCTTGTGCATTTCTGGAGGGCGATAGATTCTGCCCTCCTTCTGCATCCTTAGTCGCCCTTCCTTTGAGTGTGGTCTACATTACACAGCTTCGATGTGTTATTTATACGGCCAGCACTCTCCGACCCCCTTCAGTTTACACCGCTACACCTGTACACCAACCCCCCGACTCCCGCTACTACACACCGCTACATCTGGCAACCTACAACTACCGTTCTCGGACAACCACATCTGATTCAGTTGTTTATGTATTAGAAATGTATCTACCTGTATATAAATGTTTAGTTTTAGATTCATCAGCCATGCTCACCGAAAGATGGAACATGGTTTTAGGCTTATCTGGAGTAAGCACTGTTTATTATTTAAAGTGCCTGCCACCAACTATCAATGAGTTTGCTTCTTTTCAGGTGAGGATCATGTACCACGATTCGACAATAGGCAACGCGATCAACATTGTTCTTGTTCGCATCATGTTTCTAGAAGAAGAAGAGGTTAGTAGAGGCAAATGTCATTTTAATAGACTGCTAAAATATCTCGTGAACAGCCAACTTTTTGTCTTTGAACGTAGAGAAGTTCCAGTTTCTTTGTATAATTTCTTTAGACAGTTTTTACCTGAAGAAATTGGTTTATAGCTGAATATGTTATAGTTTTTTATGATCTGTTCTATTGTAGCATGCTGAATTACGGTGTTTTAAGTAGTTGTATTCACTCCCCAGTGTCGACCTTCTAAAGCAGCCTAAAGTTCGTCCTGTCAACACTAACGTGATGTATGTCTAATGTCTACACCAATTGTCCTTTGTTCAACGGGGCCAAGAAAACCCTGTCTTTACAATCACTCGTAAGTACCCCTTTCACCTAGCAAGACCACATAACATATCATTACTGTCATATCTCGCACAGCCCCAAAACCCCACACTGTTACCCTTCATCCAACCCGTCATTACCATTATATCTGCCCAATTCTGGCAGCGATGACCCAAAAACTAGTCCTCTTCACAATGTGCCCGCGTTTATGAGAACCTACAAAAAACTCGACACATAAACATGCTTGAGGCAACGATGGTTCACTCTGAGACAGACTTCTCTGTAATTATAGCACACCTGGATGTATCCATAGTAGGACATACACCAATCACCATGTCACATCTCTGTGAATTTCCGTTGCCCAGCATTTAACAGGTGTGGCAAATAGATATTCTAACTACAGGATACAACTGATAGGAATCCCTTGGGCAGCTGTTGTATGGTCGGGCCACAGACTTGGGTTGTTCTGGCCACAGATCCCACATTACACATTCTATTGTATTGTTTCACTTGTCACAGAAGATATGTAACCTGAAATTTAGCGTACAAGATAAACTAAAAAAAATCTTTTGTATGTTATTGTTGAATTTTGAAATCTCTTTTAAAAGACGATATGACTTCGTTATAGCATTTCTTAACTGATCTGGTAACATGAAATTTAGCACACACTGTCATTTTCAACAGTAATAAAATGTATGTTTTTGTTCATTGTTCTGTTCACAAATAGGCTAGATAACACCATCAACACAATCGCTATATAGTATATGACATGGCTCTGTTTCCCACGTATTCTGAATGCTTGACAGTTCAGAACATTTCATAAATCCTATTAAAAATTCTTTGAAATTTCAAAAGTTGTATTTAAAAAGATTGGATGTATATAAGGTTTCAGACGTTCAAGTAAATGGGTTAAACCTTGTAAATCAATTTGACATTTTCTTTGACACTGCAAAAGACAGACAGTCATGGATCCTCAAGACGATTTGTTTAGTCAATTTAGTTCTGGTAAAACTGGATAAATATGATGTGATATTGCCAGAGATTGACCATGAACAGTCTCAGACTGCATATCGGCCCAGTAATGTCCAGTATTGTGACTGTCTGGTGGATGTGTCCATTGCAGAAAGACCTGACCATCACGCACCATGCCGACAACTCTCTGGCCAGCTTCTGCAAGTGGCAGCAGACTATCAACCCTAAGGATGAGAAACACCCCAACCACCATGATGTTGCTATCCTGCTTACTAGGTAGGTACCCTCCCTTTCCGTTCTCAACAAGTCACTGTCTCACCACCACAGGGTCAGAGAATGTTCATTAGTTATGCTACTTGGAATCTTTCAGGGCTGTGTAGTTTGATCACAACACTGTGTTGTCTATGATTGTTCCTTGTTATGTTGGCGATTCTCTGCCATATCTGTGTATGTAGCATCCTCTCACATGTAATGTCCAGTGGTCAGGTGGACTGACCAGTGGGTCAGTGGACTGACCAGTGGGTTGGGTGGTCTAATTGTTTGCATTTGGTTAATTATTGATATTAAAAGCATGCAGTCATAGAGTATTGCGTCTAAATACTGTACAGACTTGTATAGGAACATACAACTTATGTTTTCAGAAAGGACATTTGTTCGCGCATGAACGAGCCATGCAGTACCCTGGGTCTGTCTCAGGTGTCCGGGATGTGTCAGCCCCATCGCAGCTGCAGCATCAACGAAGACACCGGCCTCGCTCTCGCCTTCACTGTCACACACGAACTCGGCCACAAGTAAGTGAAACAAACAATTCGTTGGACACGACAATTTGCAGCAGGCTGACTTGTGGTTTTGATATTGCTTAATCAAAACTGTTTTTGATCTTGTTATTTCTTGTTTAATTTTATTCTGATATTTGTTTAATGTATTTAATATATAGCACTCTGGTTATTTTTCCTGCATGCAGTGATGCTTAATTTGTGTCTTTCTATCCCATTTCCAACTGATTGCGAATTTGGAGTATTACAATTTATTGGCTTGTTGACAGTTTTGTTCTCATATATCAGTATAGTAACCTCTTAGAACAGTTTCCATAATGAGGTGTGTTCCTCTTTCTAGAATGCGTATTTATAACTTATGGATAATGCAGTGTGCAATTCTTGAAGTTGTTGGTGGCAATATCTTGATTTTGGAATGGCACTTGGCATGGATTAGTGAGATCTAACTTTGCACCCCATTAGTGTGGGTATAACCGTGATGTGGGTGGATCTGTCTGCATTCCCAGGCCCCAAGGATAAGGACTAATGAACATAGTAGTTTGTCGTGCCATCTGCTGACAGATTCAGCCAAGCCCGATTATAATTGGACAGGTCGCTAAGACTCCACATGGGTGTCTAGTGTCTATCTTCCTTGTCAAATTCTGTACCGTGTCTTTCTCGAGGATTCATCTCCGCCAGAAACGTGCAGCTTAATTAAATTTGATAATGACTATCTAAAGATGTGGCATGTGAAAGCGCTGTATATGGCGTTGAATGATGTAATTTAAACTTTGACCTTTATTTTTTTAACCAGGGCATCTTACATTTGGGATACCCATTGCATTGGGATAACAGTATAAACAGCGCCCCGGTGGGTGCGTAATGACGCCCTCCCTATGAGACATTTGCTCTGTCACAACTTTCTGAAGTTAACAACAGCACTGTCTCGGTTTCAGTGGGGTCATGCTGTTTGATTCACGTGGATGTTTTTTATTTAATCACCCCTTCAGCATTGAGGGGTGAACATTTCGTCTGACACCACCCCCTGTGTGGTCGCACCCTCTCTCACAGTGCTCTGTGTCACATGCAAAATCGAACAATTAATTAAATCCGTGTCTGTAATAATTGAAACATGATGCCGTGCTTAATGGCGTACCAATGTAACGTTTGTTGAGAACAACCTCAAGATGCAGCTGCATCAACACCGTGTTACTCCTTAGTCAATTTACATGGTAATTACATTTTATGTAGGACCACCACCGCACAATAGCACCTCAGATGGGTATCTGTTCTATATGAAAATTACGAGGGAAAAAGCACTCTGCTTGTTCCATGGCTCCTTGTGTGAGATGCCACAAAAATAGCAAAAGGACTACTTTTCTTCTTCGGAGGTCCTTATCTAAAAGACTTGGACCATTGGACCCAATATAAAATTACAGGCTATAGTTTGTTTAACTGATACAATCTATTAGTTCTCAATTTCAAGGTCTCCTATTAAAAAATGTCAGCTTCAGGGAGGCAGACCTGAAGTGGATCAGATAAAAATCACCAAAGTGCTCCAGCTCAGTATATATTCAATGTAGTGTAACTCATGTTCAAACTTTTGCAAATTACCTAAAGATCAAACGTGATGAATTTAAAGCAAGACAGGCTCATTTCTAAAAACTGACTGCATCATACTTCGTACACACATTACAAACATGAACATCACTGTAGCAGTCTTTACTTGGTCAGTTGAGGAATGAATTGCATAAAATTGACCTAGTTCCAGAGGAGCACCAGACCTGACATTGCATGTTTTATTTAAGCTTTACATATACTTGTATTTCTGGTGTTTCATCTATAAACAGACATCGCATGTAGATGTACTTGCTCTTTTGAATAAGGCATCTACTGTCTGCCAGGGTGTTAGCTTTCACCCCTCCTTGAGGGTGTGATTCAGTGGCTGCTAGACTACCCCCACTGGGTGTGTATTACCCTACCCATGGCATGTAATCTTAAGTGGAATGACCAAACAGTGAAAATGGGTGAGATGATTTGTCTGCCCAAGTACGATTGTGTGGGAATGCAGCGCTAACGCAGACAGGGTGGGCTACTTAGTATGAGAGTTTTTTTTATAAATTCCAATGGTCCACCGTTTTTATGTAATTCACAATCTATTATTTTTTATTTATTTTTATCAGTTAAAAGTTATTTGTAGACTGGAAGCATCAGTTGTAGATGTTGAAAAGTGTAATTGCATTCACAGGGTCTGTACATTAGTAATTGCTTTCCTGTTTGATACGCAGCATCAGTGGCCATTTAGCAGGAATGTAGGGCCCATTAGCAGGAACATGTGTAGCTTTTAGGGAGTTGCACTTAGGGTTGCCTTGTGATTGATGTTGTTCTCTGTGACCCGGGAATTACCCTCCAGAGCTCTCGTGTTGACAGCCCCAATCTGGATTCAGATGCCTATCAGTTGCACCTCCCTTGGCAGGGTTTGGTTACTCTCCCCGTTCCTGTAACCTCCCCAAGACATTGGTGTCACAACCCCTGGGCAACTGTCACAGTTTTGTTCACAATAACCTTGCTAGAGGGGTGTTTATTAACAAAGTTGGAACCGGTTCAATTTTTGCAGGAGTGTTGGTTTAATTATGTAACAAATCAATTAGTAAGAAGGGTACAGAGAGGGGGCAAGTAAGAAGGGTACAGAGAGGGGGCAGAGGCAGGGAGGGCTGGGGAACAATGGAGTGGAGGAGTGGGAAGGGAGAGGGAGAGAGGGGGTGGGAGGGCATGCAAGAGTGAGTGAGAACATAGATGTAAAACATTAGTACATTTTATTGTTTATTATTTTTATTTCTAATGTTAGTCTGCAATGCCATGCACATTGTGGCAGCATTTGTTTCTAACAGTGGGGAATACTGGCAGGGTAGAGAGTCATATCAAGTAGGTAATTCTGTGTCGCCCCATTTCAAGCAGGCGCCACTATACACTGACTGACCCTACAGACTCTGCAGTACTCATATATTCAGACTTCTAAGAATGGATCATCTTTAAAAGAGCACTGCTCCGTGATGAAAGAATCAAAGAGACCCCAATTAAGTGCATGGTGACACGTTTCATCACGCAGATAGTCACAACAGCGTCCTGATGCTGAGTAGCAGGTGACATTGAAAGGACAGACAAGATAGTAACCCTGCTAATTACCCCACTGTCACAGTCAGTCTTAAAGCACCCTGATTCCAGACAACCCAACATGCATGCCAGTTCCCTTGGGAATTACATACTTCCCCTCTGCCTCACTGCAGTTCACACCCTTCTTTTACACACCCCAGGGGTGCAACCCTGGCTGTGCAGAAAAAAACAGCCATCCCTTTTCTGCGAACCACCAGGGCAGCGGTGACGTGTGCGCCCCTGTGGGGTGAAGTGTGCACCCCTGTGGGACAGGGTTCAATGCTAAGGGTGCAACAGACTGGTCTCAGACCCACTGTCACATGGCTGTCCTCTGTCACAACTTGTCATTGTTTAGACAGCCATTGTCACCAACACTTTCCGTCCTTCAGTCGGCCCATCTGAAATCTGTGGTATTTTGTAGAACCTTTTAGCAGTGGTTATATTTTAAATACTTGCAAATGGGTGGCGATTCACATAAAACCCTGAAGTTTGTGAACGGTGCAGCTCAGATATGATATTTTAAACAAATTTCCTCACATTGACAAGTAAGAAACGTTTGCTAAGAATGAAAGCACTTTCAATAATAGTTAGTAATAATCGTCCACCAGCTGACTTGTTTTCTGCACATGTCCCGAAGTAGATGAACACAACAAACCTGAGGGTGAAAGTAACAGGTAATGAATGATCTAACAGGAATATCCGTGTACTGATCCAACAAGAATATCAGTGTAATGATCTAACAGGAATCTCAGTGTAATGATCCAACAGGAATATCAGTGTAATGATCCAACAAGAATCTCAGTGTAATGAATCCAACAGGAATCTCAGTGTTCTGAACCCTGGCTACATTCCTAGATCCTGTGTTGATAGTCTTTTAACGTTTGTCATTGTACTTGCTTGGGTCATGAACTACTGCAGCACTGGGGACTGATTAAGACAACCAGACACACTTGTTCTGTTGTATATTTTGATACGACCCCCAGGATATGTTTCCAGATCTTTGTCTGCCAAAACAAGTGAGCCGTGTCCAGGTGTAAATCTCAGGCTGTATGACGGTTGAGTGTTTTGTAATTATCCACATAATTAGGTGTATAGTGAGAGTAAGTAAGTAAGACAATTGATTACCATGTCATATTAAAAATACACAAGGAATTTTTACTCGCACTGTAAAACATGTTTGGATGTCGCATTTGTTTACATATATATACATGTAGCAGAGCTATATAGTGTTTCTGAATGTCTATGTGTATGGAATTTGTGTTTATGTATTTTTTCCTACTTAGAAACAAAATTAAACAAGAGGAAAAACTAGACTTACTATTTTTGTGCATTCACCGTAAGAACAACCACTTCAGTATCAACACACATTTATTAGCCTTACACAAACAGCAGTAAACGTGTTGCCCATTTGTAAAACAGATCACATAACACCAGAAAGTTTGTTCCTTTGTAGAATGTGCAAAAAGCCAATTGAACAGGTTTTACACAGTAGATAAATCATAGCTACTTGGAAAGGATATGATTTACTTAGAGGTGCACAAGGACCCGACAACACATCCTTTCAGAGTTACAACCACAGACAGGGCACCAGTATATTGCAGGCACTGGCTCATTCTTACAACTACATCAGACATAGAGGGCTAATAAAACAAAAAGCAGTGGTTTCTTTGAGTCAACAGAGTGCCAGTAGGTGCCAGATGAGTACACAACGGGATTGGTCTTTGATGTACACCAGTACAAGCTACAAGACAAGCCTTTTGAAGTGTTGAGAGCATTCAAATAGATATCCTGATAAAGTAGTTCCTTTGTCGTCTCGTCTCTATGTTGAACACGATATACAGCAGGAACAAACCCCGTTGTCCTCGCCAAATGGTTTGTGGTCTCAAGAAATCTTCTGTGGTTTACGTAGTAAAGTCTCTGCGGTCTCGGTTAATTATCTGTGGTCTTGAAGACTTCTGTGTGGCCCAAAGCAGTCTATGTTGTCTCAATAAACTCTTGCCTCAGCAAACTCTTTTTGCCTTAGTAAACTCTCGGTGGTCTCCGTAAAGTCTCTTTGATCTCCAGAAACTCTCTATGATCTCGGCAAACACTGTATGGTTTCTGCAAAATCTGTAGTCTCAGCAAACACTCTGTGGTCTTCAGCGAACGGTGTGTAGTTCTTGTCAAGGTCGTTATGTTTTGTCGGGACATTCTGGTGGCTGGTGTCAGAAGTTAAAACACTGCCAGACTCTACTCACACATTTTGTCAGTGCAGTTTTTAACAACGCTGGCACATACACGCATGCATGCATGCGCAGGATAACATGTTTGCCAGTCACAAATCATGTGTATGTTAACTCACACACAAGCCAGTCGAGCTGTGTGATTATGATGTAAAATCATGTACAAACACATGTGTGACACCAATTTTTAAAGCATAACTGACAATATATATGATATATGTTTGAAGACTTTATTGCTTTAACCATCTACAACAGGTTTTAACCATCTAAATGATGGGTGAATGGGTATCTACATAAAGCTGTGTTTGTTGTAGTTTCGGCATGCAACATGACGGCGTGCACAACGGCTGTGAGGCACAGCGGGGCAAGTTGCAACTGATCATGGCACCACAGCTGAATGCAGAGGCTAGTCCGATGATCTGGTCCAACTGTAGTCGTGAGTCCGTCACACGCTTCCTTGAGTGAGTCTTGGGGGCCAGGCAGGCCGGGCGGGCGGGATGACACTGAGGAGAGTTGTAATGTACAGGGGATGATGGGGGTGATTGTGACGATGAGGGTGATCTTATAGATGAGGGTGGTTGTGAAGATAAGGGTGATTGTGGGGTTATTGTATTTACATATAATATGAGAGCTGATAAGTCAGAAATCATAAAGAAGAAACATAAACAGGGAAAAATTATGACTCAAGAATCAAGTGACTTTTAATTAAGCTGTTTTTTATTTAATCAAAGCTTTGCCTAATGTAGGAGATTTACTTATGATAGTGATATCAGAATGCTGGCAAAGTTTAGTAATTCTAATGGTGGTGATGATAATGATGACAATAAAGAAAATAATATGCAAAAAAGGTTATCAATGTGATGATGGTTATAATGATGATGTGGACTTGTTGATAATCAGAAATAAAACATTTTTATTAGTGTTATGGTGATTTTCAGAACATATATAAAAAAGAAGGTTGCAAGCGTAAGCATTACAGCAAAAATGAAAATATGAACTGTTTGTTGACAGTCGTGACTGGGGCTACTGTCTTGATGACGAGCCGAGTGAACATGACTTTGAGTTCCCTGTGCTGCCACCTGGTGTCATGTATGATGTTGACCACCAGTGTCGCCTCCAGTATGGCCCCGATGCGGAGTTATGCGAGGGAATTGACGTAAGTAGAACTGTTTATAGAGTTCCACTGAAACTGATCATCTCCTCTGCTTTTGCTGTCTGAAGCTTTATGGCTCATATGTAAAATAAAGCTACAAGGTCTGACATAATTTTCCAGTTTGTGTATTAAACTTACACTTGCCTTGTACTTGTCACCAGGAGCTGTGCATGACACTGTGGTGCCGCGTTGACAACAAATGTGTCACCCGTCTAGAGGCAGCTGCTGAGGGCACTCTCTGCGGCAGCAATGAGGTAAGTCACCTCGATGTTACGTACAATCTGTGTCGAAGAAATAGCTGGATCGGTTTTGTTTTTGATGATTGTTTCTGTTGTGGAGTCTATTGCCAGTAGAACGTTTGACAAATGGAGTTCATTTGTCATGGGTATTTTATGTTTCCTTGTTTTTTGTGTTTCTCTGTATTTATCTGTGTCATAGTGTACCTTGTGTGTTTAATTGTAATTAAAGTCGCTGTAAACGTGATAGTTGATGAAACGTGTGTGGTTTGTGTTCCAAACAGGAAGTATATGCAGTTTAAGTTACAGACATTTGGCTACAGAACATGAAGATTTAGTGCCCTAGAACAAAAACTTGTTACAAATTGAACTGGCAATGATTTGTGGCATTGCTTATGTAAACATTGATGGAATCGATAAAATTAGGCTTATCTCGATGCAGCTCAATGTATTGGGTGCTTTTGCCTGCGAGTGGTTTAAGTGAAACATACATTCGTTAATTCTTTGGCCTGTGGGTAAATTGTGACATGAGAATGCACACACAGTCCATCAGATTAGGTGGTGAGTTGCCAGTTCCTTCTGGACAGATCTGTCTGGCCAACAGCCATGTTCTTTCATAACCTTTAGTCTCGGCTCATAATCATGTTCTTTAGGGGCAGGATAGGTTGTGAAAATGTATCAATTTCTGATGTTTAACAAATGTGAAACTGATTGTTTTCAATCGGGTTGTGTAGTGGCTGAAGGGTGGTTTCACACAGCCGGTGGGGGTAATTGTGGTTTGTGAGCTTTGTGTGGTTGCAGATAGATCATGTGATTGTGTTTTGAAGCCCCTGGGTGTTATAATTGCACATTCATAATCATGAAAGTATGAGTATCACAAACACAATCATCAAGTCAAAACTGTGTTTTCTATAAGAACTATGATCTTTCATAGTTACAGTGACGTTTTGTGTGTGACTGTTTGTGACTTTTGTTCTTGTAGTGGTGTTTTGTGTGACTTCCCTTCATTCCTACCTGTGTGAGTGTGGTAGTGATGTTTATTGTGACTTTTCTTGTGACTTCCGTTCGTTCCTATGTGCATAGGCATGTGTTGTAGCAGTGTTGTTTTGTGTGACTTTTATTTGTGACTTCCATTCGTTCCTACCTGCATTTGTGTGTGTTGTTTCAGTGGTGTTTTGCTGGTCGCTGTGAGATGATTGGGGAGAAGCCAGAGGCGATAGACGGCCAGTGGGGGCAGTGGGGCGCCTGGTCTGAGTGCAGTCGCAGCTGTGGGGCGGGTGTCTCCTTCAAGCAGAGACACTGTGACAACCCTCCGTAAGTCTTAACACCACTTCTTTTACCTACAGCACTTCTGCGTTTGTGTCTGCGTCTGCATCTGCGTTTGCGTTTGCGTTTGCGTCTGCGTCTGCGTCTGCGTCTGCGTCTGCGTCTGCGTCTGCGTCTGCGTCTGCGTCTGCGTCTGCGACTGCGACTGTGTCTGCATCAGTATCTTGGTTGTGCCCCTATTGATTATGGTTAATATTTACTTTTTGTCTAGCTAGTAGCTACAGTTTCGTTTGTGTTTTGTGTGTGTGTGTGTGTGTGTGTGTGGGGGGTGGGGTGTGTGGGGGTGGGGGGGTGGGTGGGTGGGTGGGTGTGTAATGTGTGTGTACATATGTTCACAGACCCAATAATGGTGTGTATGGTGACTGTCTGTCATCATATGTGTTCACAAACCCAATAATGGTGTGTATGGTGACTGTCTGTCATCATATGTGTTCACAAACCCAATAATGGTGTGTATGCTGACTGTCTGTCATCATATGTGTTCACAAACCCAATAATGGTGTGAATGCTGACTGTTATGGTGTGTGTTCACAGACCCAATAATGGTGTGTGTGCTGACTGTCATCATGTGTTCACAGACCCAGCAGTGGGGGCCGATACTGTCTGGGAGAGAGGAAGAGGTATCGTATCTGTAACACTGACAACTGCCCTGACTCTGGCGTCACTTTCCGCGAGGTTCAGTGCACAGACTTCAACAGCATTCCATACAAAGGAACCCTTTATGAATGGGAGCCAATCTCAACTCCAGGTTTGTTGTTTTATTATGTACTTATTAAACGGGAAGTAACAAATAACATTTTCCTATGTCCAGGAATTAGTTACGCCCCCTGGTGGTGTGTAATGGTAATAGGGTTCTGGCATGGACCCTTGTCCTTCTTCGAGGGGTGACATGATCGTCCCATGTTATTTGATCTCCGTCTGTCTCGCATAAACAATAGTGGCCACACTGAATAAAGGAGACGATAAAAAGTCATGTGAACCTTGACCCCTGTTATCAAAATACTCCTGTCTGTAGCTAGAGTAACAAAGTGAATAATCAATCACTGGTCTAGTAGCGATATGTGCTTTCAATCTTGAACTTGTTAATTGTCTAATTAGATTAACCTTGGCCTAATTAGATTCCCATTAATCACAGGTCGTTGTATGCAGCTGATAATCTTTGCCATTTCACTGGGCAGTAAAAACCCTGGCTTCACCAGTTCCTGGAATACAGGATTTGTTCAAGAGTTGACACAGTGGGTAATTAAAATTGACTGGGCCCTGGTGTGGGGTGGGTATTGGGGTGACTAGACGGGGTATTGGGGGTATTGGGGCAAGGCGGGTGTTCCCAAGAGTCTCAGTCACTTTCCACTCATGAGAAATTTATTAACCAAAACTTGTAGAGATATGACCCAGAACTTGGGTTCACACTGCGTCATTCGGGGTTGGTTGCCATAAGGAAGAAGAACCCGGCAAAGACGTAGAAGGCATGCACTGTTGACGTGTTGTACTCTGGTAATATAGCGGCTGCATTTCAGCTGGGGCTTTTTTTAAAGTGGTGTTTAAGGGCTCTCAACCGGTTTCACACAAGCCTAGTTTGGCTGGTCATGTCACTCTTAGTCTTAGACTTGGTTCTTTGTCTCTGTCTTTCTCCAGAGTCTGGTATAAACTACTCTGAATAGTGCTTGAATTCAAGCCTGGGTCAGAAGCTGTCATTTTGTATGAACAGACATTCAAAGTTTATATTAAAACAGTGCTATAAAGAGGTGGTATTTTACCACATTCAGATAGGCTATGAAACTGGATAGGTAAACGTGTATAACACATGTAAATATACTTTAAAGTAAAGCAATGACTATACAGACTGTCTGTAATATATATAGTTTCAACTGGTACTGTGTCATCTGGACTCTACCGTTGTCACAAGAGATTATATTTGTGTTGTCTGGCACAAGATTATGTCTGGGTTCTGTTGCACCTAAAATAGTTCAAGTTCAGCTGTCGCTGTCCCTCGACCGCAGGGAACCTAACCGGGGTCCATAGTGCATTCGATTCAGGCGGGGTTCTGGGGCCATGTTTGGACAAAAAGTTGGATTCCAGTGGAAGGGTTTCTCCAGCTTGTACTGCTAGACGTGGGGTATAGCTGATGTAAATAAACTAGCTATGTGGCAGAGGCCGCCTTGTCTGTATTGTCTATACTAGTAGTCATATAATGGGACTTCACCTGTCTTAGACGACCATACCGATGGTTCCTCTTGACCATCTTTTTAATGCTAATTGACAGACCACCTGTCTTGAGAGACCACCTGTCTTAAGAAACCACCTGTAATAAAAGACCTTGTTTGTTGAGCTGATGGAATTGTTGCTCAAGCTCTGCTGTCCTACATGTGTCATGTCACCAAGTGTGTTACACTGTCCTCTCTGTCCACAGCGACACCCTGTCAGCTGCACTGTAAGCCGGTGAAGCGGTTCTTCTCTGTCATGCTGAAGGACATGGTGGTGGACGGTACACCGTGCCGGTCAAGTGGACGCGACATGTGCATCAGTGGCCGCTGTAGGGTGAGTTGGTCCTCTGTCCTATCTTATGTGCTGAACCTGCCACAGTTGGCACTGTTACATGTTACCTGTTACCTGTTACCTGTTACCTGTTACATGTTACATGTTACATGTTACATGTTACATGTTACATGTTACATGTTACATGTTACATGTTACATGTCCTCTTGCTGCTATATATTGTGTCATGCATTTGTTATGCTTCTGTTACTTTAATGTGGAACACGTTAAAAGTTCAAGTAAGAATCAGCAGCTTTGTAAGTGTGTTTAAGAGAGCATACTTACAGGACATGCTAGATTAGACAATCAGTGAGACAGTGATATTGAACAGTTTAACACGGTGTAATGAACATTTTAACAGTGTTTTTATTTATTTATCTATTTTTATATATTTACCAATATTATTTACAATTGTAATTATTCATACTTAACATGTATTCAGTATATCTTAATTGCATTATACAATACTATTTTATCTGATTGATATGTATAGGAAGATAAAATACATATAAGGACATTGTGTTTAAATCAAATTTATTGTAAGTATTATTATCTTGAAGAAAAATTTGTAATATTTTAGTTAATATTCTTGTGTTGTATCTTATTTCCTTGTAACTTGTAATGCTTATAATAAACTTGCCAATTCCATCTTATGAAGACTCCCACTGGTGGAAACGTCCCAATGGAAACAACCAACTACTTTTGCCCCCTTGTGAATGCTCTGGAACTAGCACTCACATGGCTCCGCCTGGTGACCAGAGTGAGCATCAATTGTTTGCTGTTGCAGCACGTGGGGTGTGACTGGGTGATTGACTCGGCGGCGAAGGAGGACCGCTGTGGCATGTGTCACGGGGACGGCTCCACCTGTCAAACCATCAAGGATGAGTTCAACGAGAAGGAGGGATTAGGTGAGTCTTAACACTGCTTGTGCAGCTGAATGTTTCATGCCCTTGTTTTGGAATCAGTTCTCAAAACATGAACCTGGCCAGTATTCGGTGTGTCATGCATTGCTCGTTTGTTGACATTAGTTATTTACTTGAAGTGATGCCTTTGGACAAACCACAGAATTAATTTGGTCGGGCCAAGTCGAGGTTTGTAGGGAATTGTTGGGCTCCGTGTCTATAGTGTAATTTAAAATATTCATGTAAAACTATGTAAGCATGCATATTACCCAGTCTGAAGCTAAACATTGATTCAGTTTATAAATTTAATAAAATAAAACACTCTTATTTTATTATGGGTATTGTGCAACTAGTGATGCACTATGCAATTATAAATATCCTATCTTGATTGTTTTTCACTGTATTTTTGGTTAGTCTTAACAGCATGGTTACAGCCACAGCTGTTATAAGTAACATACTTCTTCTTGGCTGCTTCCACTTCAGAACTGTGAATACAGTGAATGTAATGTTATATTATATACTCACATATCTATCTGTCTATCTACGTGAGTTGTGTGTGTGACAGGGTACGTGGAAGCAAAGGTGATCCCATCGGGAGCGAGGAACATCCGTGTGGAGGAGGTGGCTGAGGCCAACAACTTCCTGGCTGTGAAGAATGAGAAGGGTCACTACTACTTCAACGGGCACTGGGTGATACAGTGGAGCGGCGACTACAAGGCAGCGGGAACCATCATTCACTACGAGCGCAACGGAAACCTGGAGACGTTCAGTGCCCCTGGCCCCCTCAAGGAGCCCCTTCACATCATGGTGAGTCACCCTCGCAAGCCACGACTGTTTGCCAGGCAAAACTTGCCCTGGCTGATCCCCTACGTGAAGTGTGGGAGTTATGGCTGAATTAGCCACGAGAACAGCACAAATACCAGCCCCAATTGGAAGACAGATAGACAATTTCTGGGAATTCCAGTAAAACGACTCGTCCAACCCAATCACATAAGCTGTTGAACGGTTTTATGTATTCAAATAGTTGCTTGTACATCCCATACATCGCATGCAAAACAAGCACTCAAAATGATGTCACGAGCGGAGGCCAACCATACTCGTTACAACTAATTTCATTGGCTGAGCTTAAATTCAGAATTTTGCGAAGGATCAGCAAGGGGGGATAATAAATAAAATAGTATAAATATGTAATAAATAAATAGTTTAAATATGTAATAATTAAAATAATTAATTAATTAAAATAAATGGATGAATAGCTGGCTAATTAACTATGATCGTCGAATGTTAAAATAATAATTTATAAAAAGATGTACTGACATAACTAGTAGCAACCATGCAGGATGTTAGATAGATAATTAGCTTATTTTTGGATGTGGTGAGTTGGGTGTCATAGTGAAATCACATTTTGTGTGAAGTTGTCTCCAGTGTTCCAGAACATGACCCATAATAGTAATGAGCTGAATGAAGTTTATAACAGACATAACAAGGTCTATAACAACCTGTGTCTGTGTCCGTCAGCTGCTCTTCATGTCGGAGAACCCTGGCATTGAATTCGAGTACACTGTTCCAAATGAGAACAGCACGAACAAACGCATCCCGATCTTCCACTGGAAGTACATGGACTGGACGCACTGCACCTCCTCTTGTGGTGGCGGAGTGCAAAGGTCAGAGGTCGTGTGCGTGGAACAGGAGGCGGGAATTGTTGAGTCGCACTATTGTAATGCATCGTCGAAGCCGGACGACATGCAGAAGTCTTGCAACGAACACATCTGTCCAGCCAAGTAAGTCAACATTGACAGATTCTCTCACAAAAGCAAACCTGTCATCTTCAGGGTTAGCGATGACTGTTGATGGCTGAATGCTGCCACACTGGTAACTGTTAGTGTCTTATAACAGTGACAACAAAATCACCACATTGATAGAATTGTGTTTAACTTTGTGATTAGACAAAATCATCACATTGAGAGGGGTTAACTTTGTGATTAGACAAAATATACAATACATTTTTCTATATTACAACACATCAATTATAGCTATGAATACATGTAGCTAGTAGCTACTGTAGTCATTTATTTATTTATATATTCTGTAGTCATTTATTTCTTTATATATTCTGTAGTCATTTATTTCTTTATATATTCTGTAGTCATTTATTTCTTTATATATTCATATTGTTTACGTTATCAGAGAAAACAAATGTCCAAGTTTTACAAGATCTAGAGTCCATTACAACATATAGAGTCCATTCTACTGTGTATTTGGGCGAGCTATTACATTGACCAGCTAAAATTGCCAGATTAATACAATAACGTTTGTGATTTTATTCACAAGAAATTTTCACATTTCAGGTGGTGGGTGGGGCCGTGGCAGCACTGCTCGGTGACGTGTGGTCCCAATGGCTACCACAAGAGGACAGTCATCTGTATCCGCAGCGTGGGACCAGATGAACAGATTGCCCTCGAGGATGACCAGTGTGACGGGGTACAGAAGCCAGCGGTCGTAGAACCCTGCCACTTCAAGGAACCTTGCCCCAAGTCAGCTGACTGGAAGACTGGCGAATGGACTGGGGTGGGTTGTAGTGCCCTATTCAGATAGAAAGTCCATATGTATGCATAAAGTACAATTAAACAGTAAAAAGAGTACAATATGTAAAATACAATCATACATCATGTGTACAATTGGGATATCCAGCTTAAAAATATTTAAAAATAATCGTTTAAAGAGTGCATTTAAGTGTGCAAAAGTCATATCTGCACTCTTTAAACGACCATGCCGATATGTCTTTTACACACTTAAATGTTAATAATATTTTTGACACATATAATTACGTGTTTGAAACATCTTGGAATATTACTCTCTTCTTTGTCCATGAAATCTAAGAAGCTGTTGCTGGTATAGATCTTAAATATTTTCCAAACTTATATAAATATCTAAGGCATATGGGTTCTAAATGTAAGTCTTCGCAAAACAAAACTGAACTTTGGCCCGGACTGGAAACATGTTGGTTGTGCCTGGGTGATATTTCAGAAATGTGTGGTGAGCATCCAGTACAGTACAGTACAGTACAGTACAGTACAGTACAGTACAGTACAGTACAGTACAGTACAGTACAGTACAGTACAGTACAGTACAATTGAACTATCTTAGGAAGTGTCGAGACTGTCACATTTAGCATGTCTTGTGTCACCTGTATGAGGACTGTCACATGTTGTGGTGACATCTTGTAGGACTGTACAGCTGACCCGTGCTCTGTGAAGACTCGTGAGGTGGTGTGCAGTGATGACAACGCGGTGTGTGACCCTAAACAGAAGCCCAAAACGGAACTGAAGTGCACCAACATGAGTTGTGGGGTGTGGCACCCGGCCGCCTGGTCTCAGGTGAGTCTCTCTTCTCCTGTACCGTCAGCGAGTACTTTCTCTTGTCAAAGTCAAGATTCAATAGCTTTAACGACTTTTTAAAACAATATTAAAATGTAAATTTGGCTTCAGATACACATAATAATTAATACATAAATATAACCATATACCAGAGAATATATTTTGATTTAGGGGAATGAATAATTTCTTTAAATGTATTCATCCAGGGCCTGTTGTGTTCATTTACTAATCAGATAAATATCATTAAGTTTTTTGCATCATTGTTAGGTTACTTGTTAAATGTGTTTCCAAATGCTGGTTTGTCATATTAATTGTGCATTTAATTGAAAATATAATTACATTGTTCTAAGTAATACATGTACTTTCATAAAATACATGTACTTTTGGTAAAGTAAAATTAAGCGTAATAAAATGTTTAATGTTTCTCAGATACTTGGGGAAGTTGAGATGCTGTTTGGTTGAGCAGTTTGCCAGTGAAGTGTGAAGTGTCAAGTGTCACACTTTCTACAGGAACAATTTAACAACATTTAGACAATTTAATTGTGCGTAAATAATGTATCGTAGATACAATGATGATATTTCCACCACGGGCAAGAGTGAGGTTTAGGCAAATGATTTGACATTACATCCTCATTGCATCCGGCACTATTTTCTCTTGCAGTGCACACGCAGCTGTGGCGGAGGGATACGTTTCCGCAGTGTCATCTGTATTGGCGGTCAAGCGTGTCGTGTTAACGCTGAGCCCGTCTCCCAGCAGGACTGCAACATGCAACCCTGTCCCACTGGGGCGTCAGCTGCCAGTGGGGGTGACAACCATCTCAGTGTGGATGCCCCCGCTCCACACCACAACACAGAAATACCCCCGCTCTACATCCACAACGACCTGGTCAATATGCACCTGGCAAAGAAGCTGCACGGGAAAGAAGGGAAGGAGGGTAACGGGGTGGAGGAGAAGGAGAAAAGTCCAGCAGTTTCCATGACAACCGAGACACCAGTCAAACCTCCAACTACCATCCACAGGCCAACAACAACAACAACACAGACGACAACAACAACAACTACACAACGTACAACGACAGCACCAACCACAACAACAACACCCAGCACAACACCATTGACAACAACGACGACTACTACAGCTAGTACGACAACTACACCAACAACAACTACTGCAAGCACAACAACTACAACTGCAGCAACTACGACAACAACAACTACAGAGAGACCAACTACAACTACGCTCCGACACACAACAACAAAAGCAACAACTACACCAAGGACAACAACCACAACTAAAGCACCGACAACAACACAAAAGTACATGGATGATGTAGATATGTTCCTGCATGACGAGAGCAGTCAGCCTTCACCCCCTGCTCCGGGCTACCAGTGGATTCCTCTGTTCTGGAGCAAGGTACTATTGCTTACATCAGTTCACTGTCATCTCCCATCATGTCAGTCAATCTTATAGTTACAACTGGATTCAGTGTGATGTTCTGTACATTCACAAACTTTATGCATACAGTTTGAAGTGTATACTACATCACATGACTATATCACATGGAGGCTAAGCAGACATTGACCAGATGAATTTGTTTAGGTATAGTCAGATTGAATGTGTCTTGACAACGACAGTTTAGACAGAAGACACTGTTGGCACTGTAGACGTGACTCCACATCAGTTTCATATGTCTTGAAGATTGACCTCAAATAGATCATATTCCAATAAAGATTGATTGTTGTAACTTTCTTAAAGAAATGAGACAAAATGAAAACATTGTTTAGTGAGGAATAACGGTATTAATGAAATTACCTATCAGTGGGATTGGCAAAAAGTAACTCTTTATTATTTGAAATCATGTATTATGATTATACATGTGTGAAAATACAGCTGGTATGTTTTGTGTAAACAAAAAGTGTCAAACTGCAAACATGCAGGTTTGATGGAACAAAAACTACTTTTGTGACTACTAACGGTTTTGATGTATAAAAAGTACACATATCTCAGGCAGATGGGTGATACATAAATGACAATTTATTGGTTTCACGATATGTGCCAAACATTTGCTAGTCCGGTTGCTATCTGGGGATTTGGCATTGATGACATCTTTTTTAAATAGTCCGGCAGCCTCTGATGTATGAATACGTTCATTTGCAGTGTTCAAAGCCATGTGGTGCAGCAGTGCAGACGAGGAAGTTGATGTGTTACGAGACAAACTCTATGGAAGAAGTCGACTCACACCTGTGTGATGCCATCCCACAGCCAGCTGTCACCAAGGACTGTGACAATGACCCTTGTCTCTCCTGGCAGGTGTCTGACTGGAGCAAGGTGGGTCCACAATACAAAACACTGTCAACTCCCACCAAAGATAGAAATATGATCATGTTTTTACGGAATGTTTATAGTTATTGTTGTTTTTTAAAACCGGCCTTTTGAGTGTACTCTAGACAGAGAACACAATATGTAGACACAGTGTACAAATGTAATAATTTGTAGACACAGATTATTAGATTTAGTGTTAATGCTGGTTATTAGACATGCATTAATAGTGATGATTAGTCACATTGTATATGGTGATTATTACGCACATTGTTAAGGTGATCATGGAAACGGTGACAACGAAGACGTCATCCTGTTAGACATTTCATACTTACAACAGCAATACAGTTATAACATCATTTAAAACAAAATTCTGAAAAATTGAAAGGTATTAGTAAAAAAGAGACCAAAAGAGACAACGAGTTTGAACTTGTGTCAACCTGTCAGGTGTGTCATATTGTGTCATTTTGTCTTGCAGTGCACTGTCACGTGTGGCAGTGGGATACAGACTCGCTTCGTTGAGTGCCCCGAGTCAGACCGATGTGATCCTGATGAGAAACCAGATGACGAAATGACATGTGACACTGGCGAGTGTCGGGACCTTGTATGGGTGGAGGGCTCCTGGAGTGAGGTGAGAGAACTAATTTCTCTTGCATTTCGAGTTTTCACTCGTCTTTCTTTCAGACTAATTTAGTGAAAAATTGAACTTATGTGATATCGATTACGACATTGGTCGTTTGTGTTAAAGATGATCAAATTCTGATGAGGTTATTAGATGATAATGAAGTTATTTATAATTAAACAAAACTTAAATTGTTGCCAAATCCAATTCTGATGAGGTTATTTTAAATGTTGCCATGGAAACATATTCAACAATAAACAGAGTTGATACTCTAAGGTCACAAACCCCATGTGAAATGGTATTTTTGTTTACAAAACTATCCCAAACGGTTCATGCCAGATTGTAATAATAGCTTAGTATGTTTACTGTTATTTGCCTAATAGAATAGTTGCTAAACATGGATTTTCAAGAATTTAATTATTATACACATTCAATAAAGAAAGAATGGCACTGTTTCTAAATTTGCCAATATTTGGTCAAGATGGCAGACATTTTGTTTGTTACCATGGAAATGGGGGTCTGGCATAGAATTTATGATACTTTTTATAAATAATACAATTGTCATATGTATTTACCTGCCTTAATGTGTTGGTGAGTAGGAGAGCTGGAGAGTAAATGTGTCCAAATAAATGATTCAGTCTGTTGGAGATGGTTCCTGTCAATTCATTGAACTCATTTCTTCGCTGCAGTGTACAAAGAGTTGCGGCGGTGGTGAACAGGCCCGTTACATCCAGTGCATGAATCGTGTCACGAAGCAGACAGCGGACGGCTGTGACCCCAGTAAGAGACTCGTTGACGAGAGGAAATGTAACGAGGAGGCATGTCCAGTCACAAGCACAGGTGAGTGTCTGGTTGGTCATGTGTCTGAGCATGTTTGAACTAATCAACTTGCTGTCATAGTCTATGTCGCAGATCTTTCACAGATTATATAAAATATTGGAATAAGGAACAACTAAATCAGCCACAGGTTGTGTCAAACAGTATTTATATATATTTTTTATATATTATATATATATATATATATATATATATATATATATATATATGTTTATATATTATACATGTACATAATATACATTATTATATTTTATACATCTGTGTAATGGAAGTAAACATTAAAATGGTGATTGTAAGTCAGTCTGGAGCAGAAATGCAGCAATCATTGGTTGATTTACTGGTTCCTTGGAAGACGATAGATTTACAAACTGCCGTGTCTTATTGCAGAGTCGCCAGCAGGAACGTTTGTGTGTCGGTCCAACGCCCTGTCTTACCCCGTGTGCCACGCCCTGCAGCGGATGGGTCGGTGTCGAGTCAAGTACGTTCAGATGCAGTGTTGCCGCACGTGTCGGCCAA
The DNA here is from genome assembly GCA_025642075.2 of Ridgeia piscesae. Classification (NCBI taxonomy): domain Eukaryota; kingdom Metazoa; phylum Annelida; class Polychaeta; order Sabellida; family Siboglinidae; genus Ridgeia; species Ridgeia piscesae. The sequence goes on from JAODUO010000134.1 coordinate 516,383, forward strand.
AACACCACGACAAGAGCGCGCCACTCACCAAGTCATAATGCCCACCCACCGTGCACGCGTGTGTGCGTGCGTGTAGCCAAATTCCAGAACGTTATTGTCAACAGACGCGGGAGACTGGGCGAGTTTACTGCACGCGTGAGTCGCGATGACACCAGTGACATGCTACCGCAGAACAGACGATGACGATGAACCACTGGAGCTTGCCTGAACGAGATGGGGGTCATGTGACTGTATCATGTGACTTCTGGATGTTTTGAATGATCAGTGGTCAGATGCAATCAGTGGTCAGATGCAACCAGTGGTCAGATGCAACCAGTGGTCAAATGCTGGTTTCTCCCGCAGTGTTTGACATACAGTTGCAACGAGAGAGACGCAAAGAATGTCAGTGTGAGAACTTTTATGTCACTGCATACGTCAGACTGTCGACATTGCCAGGGTTAAATGCAACAACGTTGTCATGGCGACCATGACGTGTTCCTCCCAAGTGATTACACTCTGATATTACGAAGAACGTCAGCGGAGGGGTGAATAACCTTATTCAACTGCTGGCAGCGTTATCCGCACCCCACATGGGAGCACCACGTGATATATGCAAATTGTCCTGTCATGCTATCTACACGAAAACTGTCTGCACGACTACTGACAACGCAGCAAAGCACAAATGCTGTGTGTGAATTGATGAGTGATTTGGCCCGCGGACTCACAGACTGTTAACGTCTTCAGTGTATTCGTCCACCTTCAGTGAGCTTCTAGTTACGAAAGCATGCAAGTTAGACGCCAAGCAAAAACAGTCTGTAACATAAGTACAGTAAACTGCGTATTTATCTGAACACTATTTGTATATAAGGATGACAACATAACACATGTTATGATCTTGGAGTGAGTGAGTGAGTGTGAGTGTGTGTGTGTGTTAATGAGTGTTTTTGTGTGGCGCTTGGAAAGTATCATAGGCATACAACGCCAGTCGTTGGGTGTCCTCCTGTTGATAAGACGTTCACTCACTAATCACATGTACTACTAAGTAAGGTGTATTACTCCTGACTCATTCTATGTTGCTATGTAAAATATGTGAACAGGTCAAAGTGAAATATCTGGTTGAAAATGACTCCTAAATAGGCATGACATTTGTAAGTGTCGATTCATGTGCATTACGTTTTAGTGCACAGTGAACTTTCTGCTAACCAATCTTTAGGCAGGATATCTGTCTATCTTATATCATTTAGTTACGATGTATTCATTACTGTGGTAATGCTGTGTGTGAATGCTGCATTCCAAACTGACGTTTGGTTGTCGGAGATAAGTAATCTTACGTTTAATATGGTTATTACAAGTGTATATGAAACACCCACATCTTATTTATTCTGTGCGAATGATGCATGCAATCTGTTGTCTAAGTATCCCTAGATAAATTGAGCACTTTCTAACAAAGCAAGCACATACAGTAAGAGCATATGCTGTTTCTCTGCCATGCTGAGTTATTATTGCAAGTTTCAAAGGCTTATCGACCTTAAAATTAGCATTGACATCAGTTCCAGTTTGTCAGTATTCCCTAACAGTAAAGTGCTTGTCGGTAATGTTGATAAGTCATGTTACCATGGTTACAACACAATACTGTTGCAATCTTCTTGCAAGTGCCCGTTGTGCAATGCAAACATAGTTTTGTTGCTACAAAAACGCCGGGTTTTAGTTTATATCTTTATCGCCTCATAGCCCGATACACTAATGCTCTCTGTAATGATGTCTGATACATGTCCTTATTCACCTCTTACACTGGTTGTTAATGCTGTATACAGGTGGATGTTAAATTATAACATAACAAAATGTATATTTATTATTATTATATGTCTGTATATTCACATGTAATTTTCACTTTATAAAATAAACACATTAATAATGCAATAGTGTGTTGGGTCCTCATCGGCAGTACAGGGGTGTTAGCGGTTGCAGGAAGATAGATTAAATGTGTATTCAATTTCTTTCTTCTATGTCAACAGAATCTCCGTCCATCAAATACTGTAACTTCACACCTGGAAAGTATGTGAGTCTATCCAGTTTGCTGCCATTTGATCATTTTCACAAGAAATTGTTTTGCCATCACTAGGGATAAACCATAAGTTCTCCATAGGTGACAGTGTTAGTGTGTTTAATATACTGTTGGCTTTGCAAAGTTGTAGAGATTGTGACAGGTGACAGGTGACATTCTATCAGAGCTGAAATAGAAATAACTGACATAGCAATAACCGACGCGACAGCTGGAGATGACAATACACTGTACTAGACATAAGGCATTTGGCTGGAGTAAAAACGAAAGAGCAGGAGATTGTCCACAAGTGACACAGTAAACGGGTGGAACATCTCTCGTTATTCTCGCCACACAGTCCCCTGGCTTGAAGGGTCACTTTGTCTGTACTGAGGGGATGGTCGCTCAAGGTGCTTGTCTGGCGTGGTGACGAACGCAGCTGCTAGATGAACCATGAACAATGAAGCAAAGCAAGACAGATGCTACTGCACATAATGTCTGAGTTCACAAAGTCACAAACTCGCGCACAATTGCATACAGTGCTTTTTATATTAGGAACATGTCCACCACAAGTTCTGTTCCCCCGCCCCCCTTCATCAGACAGCAGACTGGAACCATCTTCCAGCCTTCACCATATCAGCATCCTCACTTAACATGTTCTATAAGACTAGGCTGACACAACCTCCAGACACTCCCAGCAACACTGAGTTGTGCATGTTACGCTAATAATATTCTAGTTTTAATTTGATTTTTAATATTTGGCGCAAAGGCCGCTACGCTGAAACACAACTATTAGTGCACCGCATGGATAATTACTCTCACAAAGGTCTAGCCCTTGACAGGAAGAAGAGCAACAACACAAGGTAAGTAATGTTGGAAAGCTGTAAAGCAATGCAATGTAACTGTGCACTTGTCCGTCACGTGGCGCCACATTTAGCTCGTCCTGATAAATAACCTCGACTACCAATGCTCCGTGAGGTGGCCGCATTTTTTAGCCCCTCCAATCTGCTTGGAATATTAATACATTGCCAATATTACCACCTGGGCGACCTTACCCCAGAATAGAGTAGAGACGCTGATTGGATCTCAGGCCAACTATAAAATATAAAACTAAAATAAGGATTTTTTATAAGATAATACTATTAAATGTAGTCAATGTTATTCGTGTATTCTTTATCTGTATGATAGTATGATAATAACATAACTCGGATAGAAAGCACATGTTTTAATAGGCGCGCACACACAGGACAAAATACGAAATCGGCTTTCAATCCCAGAGTCTCAAAGTAAGAACTTGGCAATGGTACACGAAACCCAACGATCAACATCCCTTTTTTCTCAAGAACTATTGTCCACATCAAAGGGAATAGTCTTTCTGCCATTTAGGTGGCCTAATCATACGACCACTTCTGGTTGTGACGATCTGTGTAACATCATCGGTCGACTGCACACTGCTGTCGGCGTTCGTTCCCTGATTGGAACAGATTGCACTTGATTCAGCGGATCATCCGTAGTGATCGGCTTATCTATGTCGTCATACATCAATGTGTCTTGTGTTAGCAGGTGTTTAGGTTTCTACACTTGCCCTTGTAAAACAACACTGTACGAGCGATCACTTAGTTGTTTCAACACATGCGCATCTTTCCACTTTTGCTTGTGCGATGTGAATTGTATCTTATTAGTACAGGGGAACCTTCTTTGATTGGAGGTAAGTATCGCGCTTGGTTGTTGTAGTGGTATTGTGTCCTTCTGAGTTTCCTCTCTTTCTCAGTACGGTTTGATTTGTCATCGGTTCGACCACAGTCCAGCTGCGGTATGATAGACCTCGTGGATCGATGCAACAGTCTCTGTATCGGGCTTGTTGTCATACCACCTGTAATCGTGTTTCTGTATTCAACAGCGAAAGTTATGGATCTGCAGCTCATTTCAAGAGTCTCTTCGCCAATTAGACACTTAACTCGGCTTCCCCATTCGACTGGGAGTGATACGGCGAGCTGGTTGTGTGCTGGAAGTCTCACTCATTGTTGAAGATAGCAAATTAACGTGCGGAAAACTGAGGTCCGTTGTCTGAGTGCACGGTTTCTGGTATTCCTGGTCTCGCAAAGTATCTCTATCACTGCCGCTGATGACTTGTCGCTCACTTTATCAAATTCGAAGTAGTCTGAGAAGTAGTCAACGATTACTAAGTAGTTGATCGAGCTGTGGGTAAATATGTCCATTCCTACTTTCCTCCACGGCTTGTTTGGTACGGCGTGACTAAATAGGGTCTCTTTCTTCTGCTCTGGTGCATATCTTCTGCATACATTACAGTTAGCAATTTGTTGCTTCACATCTACTGCCATTCCGTGCCGAAACATGCTCTGTCTTGCTCGACGTAGGGTTGCTTCTAGCCCTTGGTGGCTTACCTGCAAACGTTTTAGCTTGTCTTTATTCATACTGGTTGGGATTACCACTCTTGGTCCCTTGTAGACAACACCATCGAGAATCGCTATTTCATCTCGAAATGTCCACCATGGCCTTACCGATTCTGGAACTTCGGTTACGTCTTTCGGCCAGCCATTCTTGATGACTTCCGATAATTGTTGTAGGAATTTGTCACGTTCAGTCTCCTTCTGTATCGTGACATACAGCGCACCTGTCATTGGACAGTCTCTGACTGGGTCGATCGTCTCGAGCTGTTGACTGAGACACGTGTTTTTATAGTTGAAAAACGTGGTCTCGTGCAGCTGGTTTTTCAGGATGTTCACAGTTACGTGTGTGACGTGATAACAAATCAGCAATGACCTGTTCTTTGCCTGGTTTCCATGTCACTGTGAATGCATACCTCTGTAGGGCTAGCATCATCGCTTGTATTCTCTTAGGAGCTGCAAGCAGTGACGTATTCATGATCGCTTCCAGTGGACGATGGTCTGTGAGAATAGTGACATTCAGGTGGCCAAATATGTATTGGTCGAATTTGTTCATAGCGAATACGATCGCTAGGCACTCTAACTCTATTGGTGCATACTTCGACTCACTCTTGCTCAAAGATCTTGATGCATAGACAACTGGTTTGTCTTCCTGCAGCAACATACTAACAGTGCACCAACTCCGGCTGTACTAGCATCTGTCTGTATTACGATCGGCTTCCGGCTGTCGTAATATTGCAGAAGTTTCTCCGATGTGAGCATTTGTTTCGAAGTCTCATACGCAGTTCTCTGGTCTACTCCCCAGCAGAACTCTTTATCGATTCCAGAGTATCAAAGTAACAACCTGGCATTGGTACACGAAACCCAACGATCAACAGTCAACATCAAACTTATTAGCCTCGATTACCCAGGTGATTACTCCGTGAGGTGGCAGCTATTTATAACCCCTAACACGGATAACATTCAAAAGCCGGCTAAGTCTATAGTCGCATCTGAATCAGCCGTGAGAACAGCGCATATTCACGTCCCAATTTGAGGAAGGATAAATAATTTCTGAGATTTCCCGTCCGCCCAATTGCAGTTTTGTGTATTCGACTAGTTTACGTCTGTATCACAAGCATTGCATGTAACAGGAGCAGAGTGTGGCAGAAATCAAATCACCCAAAATTATGTCTCACGACCGGAGGTCGACCATACTCCTTGCGAGCGATTTCATTGGATAAGCTTATATTCATGCAAAGGGATCAACCAGGGGTACCGATCTGCATGGCAATGACGTAATCAGCAGCAGCGCCCCCTGTCGCGCGAGGGTGGTGGGAAGGAAAGTCGCGCGTAGATATCGTTGAACATAAATACGTTTCATACTGTTTTATTCATGTTCACGTATCGCCATTTAAAATTACGTTTTTGTCACTGTAACGATGACATGGAGTCTTCACCCATTCGACTTCGTTTCACCTGCTTACGTTGCCAGACACAGTTGAACTGGGAGTGCTCGTGCATAGTCTTCAATGCCAATGTGTTTACGCATTACGTTTCTCTGTCCTAAGTTATTTTGGACGATTGTTAACCAGGTCACTCGATGTTTTGTTAAGTTACTGACATGTAGTATCTTTATTCGACTTTGTTTTGGTGTCATATGTAATACAATTTAATAATTTACCATTGAGTTAAAGATATTCTCAGTAATATATGTCAACAGCACTCGTATTGAGAACGTTAAAACTACGTCTACCTGGGACAGAGATACAGCACCAGAGACAAAAACCAAGACAAGGAGATTCAAAGAAGAATCACGGCCGGATGGACAACATTCGCCAAGCACCGCGACATCGACAGGGTCACATTAGAACATGCTTGAAGAGACAAGTCTACAACTCATGCGTACTTCCAACGCACCCCGCAAACACTGGAGTACGCATCCTCCGAGCCTCCCATTTTCCGACGCCTATGTTTATGCTTTGTCATTACCTTGAGCATTTAGTTTCCAACTGCCACATATCATTTGGCAAAACACTCAGTTGTCGACCCAAAAACTTGGGAGTGAAAGAGGTTGGTTTTGTCTGCCACTGAACTTGATCTTTGAGGATATTGGCACATAAGAAGTCATTATTATGATTAAGAAATAACAATTATGCCGAAAGACCTCTGCCCACATTTCATAATAGTACGTCGGACGTCACACTATAACGGATGACGTGTCATCCTCGATGTCTTACGAGGCAGTAGCCGTTATAAAAACCGCGGGAGTTATTCGTCGCTCTGATTGGCTTATGCTCCGTCAAACGCGTGTGTGACGTCATGAAACGTTATCCTAACAACGAGTTGGCGATTAGAAATGTCACAACCTCGGCAATCAAGAGATAAAGATGTGTTCAGAAATACACCGAATTGAAGATCCGTAGCGGCCACGGGCAAGACAAACTGACAAAGGGACACGTGAAGGCCCTGCAGAGTGTGGAGTGCAGCCGTTGACGCAGTACTCCACGGTCGGCGCAACCACACTCGAAGGTAAGATTATGATATTACTCTGAAGATGTTTTATATCTGATTAAATATATTCAGTCTTGTAAATTATTCATATAGAGCTTACCATAGCTTTAACCTAATACCGGTAGAGTGACAACATTAATTAGATAAATAATGACTGGTTATCTTTGCATTTCAGGTGCCTCGCGTGTCCGTTCTATTCGCCGGTGGAATCGCCATGCTTCGAGGCGTTGTAATTCAGGTTCGTTGTTTATAATTATTTTAGAGGGGGTGGGCACGAGTACGACTGCAGTGTGCGTGACGACTCGTTAAATCATAAACACTACTTTAATTTTAATAGTACGGTTATGAATGGTTGTTCGGCTCAGTGTTAATTATGGTTCTAGGGCAACCCTAACGTCATCAAGATGACCGATCAACGATTAGCAAATGCCAGCCGAAACACCGACCCGCGATCTTCCGTCGTCTCTCGTCGGCATCGTCGGCAACTCCAACGGCGCGTCACGGGACCGATGAACGTCGCGCGAAGCTTCCGTCGTCTTCAGCGACACTCTCCGTACACCGAAACTGGATGTTCGTCAAAGTCGACCGAGAAGTGTTCGCTCCGACTGGAAAACAACAAATGAAACTTCCGCCAGACATGCGCGACGCCCCGAGCAGCAGACGTCAAGTGCAAGAGATCTGTCGCTGTTGTCATTGCCAGCCTGCTTATGCGTCTATCGAGACACGCATGCGCCGATCGGTCAATGGTTGAAACACTAGAATTTCTAACGAGCGGTGATGTAGCCTCGGTTACCCAGGCATCGTGAGGTGGCAGCACTTTTAAGCCCCTCAACTCTTCTCGGCGTAGTTCCGCAGCCGACCGACAGTCGTTTAGGCGATAATAGCGGTGATGATGATAACGGGACATCCGCTGAGTGTTGCCATGGTGACAATTACGTTCGTTGGTGTAGACTGTAGACGTGGGATAATACAGTCACGTTGACTCTGATCGCGTCGTCTGTTTGCGTACGTGAACAATGCAGTCAGATGGATTCTGAACGGGTCGTCTGTTTGCGAAGTTAATAAAAGGTTTCTGTTTCAATAACCTTGAATACAGTTGTCGGTGCCATTTAGTGTTTAGACAGGTTCTGTCCCATTATTACAGATTTCGTAATTTAATCGGTAATACCTACATAAACTTGCCTAATTATGTAAGGCTTATGATTTCATACAACTTTATATACAATAATAATATAATCCACATTTTATACCTTCCTAGTAGTTAGAAAATTACCACATTGCGGCATACTCCGTTGCTACGCAACAGTGTAGTATTGAAGTACCATTTCAATGTGCGACTCAACGCTTTTTGGTTCTATTCTGGTGATTGCGGAATCTGGTACCAGCCGCCTTGTGATATTTATTCGGAACCAAAAGGACAGTAGTACCCCGGATGGCTACCCTCCGGACAATATGATGGCAAATCGAAAATAACAGAAAAAAGAAAAAGTTTTATACAGTGGCGTGTGCTGAATAGGTTATGACCTGGTATTTATGTTTTACTCGTTCTGTGCCGTTTCTAAAGTCTCTGCATTGGCTTCCGGTCCGATATCGTATTGTTTGTATTATTACTTAGCACGTACTTCCCTGTAAGCAACCATCATATTATATTACATGCGTTGCTTATACCTGTAAGAAAACATATCCCTCATCGATAATCTAGTTCTGGTTTACCTTTGGTACATAGAGTAAATACTAAAGTATTGTTACTTCTAGTGTTATATTGCTAAATTTCGCCATCATTTAAAAATGTACCTTACCAACCTTGCTTATCGAATGCTAACGTGTTGTGTTTACCACAAACCAAGCGAATAATTACGGTGGCATATTTAGGACTAGGGTAAAATGAAACACATCGTAATTACGAGATTAAAAGTCGTAATTACGATTTATAAAGGCATAATAATAACGTTGTACGTGATGGTGTACGTGATGGTGTACGTGCGTCTATGAAAACCAACACACTGTTGTGAACCAGTGTTCACGTATTGTATTGACCAAAGACACACGCGGACGATTACGGAAGTGTGTTTAGGACATTTGCAAACATGTACAAACTCGTAATTACAAGTTTAGTAGTCGTAATTACAATACCAAACGTCGTAATTACGCTTTTAAGATTAAAAAGGTCACATCATCAATTTACCTCCCGGTATAACTCCTTTGAAAAAAACTGATATTGGATTTTTATTTGTCCTAGTGTAGGATGTTGTTACGTGCTCTAGTAATAATTATATAAAACACAATGAATTATGAAACATCAGTTTAGAAATAACAAAACAGTTTATCGAAATAACACATAATACTAATTGTAGCACATCTATAGCACTTATATCCTTGAACATACAAGGATAGCATTATGCGTAACCATAAACGGGACATGCAAGATTCATCATTGCAATTTGAATTGCCGAAAACGCATAGTGGAAATGTAATCTTAAACAAATATAGTAGGTAGTTGCTTCCAGGTTGTTGACGCAATTACAGAAAAAGCACATTTGCCAATACTGTCTTTAGTTTTAGGAACAAACAGTTGTTTGGAAACGGATGACCTAAGGTTCCTAGGGTTTCACAGAAATCTTGCAGATTACCAAAGGTTGTTGAGTAGAAATAGTATATTATGTAAAAATCTGAATCGATATATAACCGGAACCCAGAGCAACTTGTTAATAATAAGTAAGAATGTAATTGTATAAACTAACAAATGAGAGTGTTTATGAGTTATTAAAATGCGTAACAAACAAATTAATAAGCAACATGGTTCAAGGTATGGCAACGAGTGGTTTAAAAATGGCTTAAAATATGATACATTGTTAAACATATGAATGGATTTAAAAAAAAAGCAGCACCAGAAGTATGTACCAATATCGTGCTTCCTGATCTCCAAGTACGTGAGTATGAGTGCAGAGTGTGTCTGTGAGAGACTGTGTATATATGTGTGTGAGTGAGTGTGTATCTGTGAGTGTGTGTATCCGTGTGTGAGAGTTTGAGTGAGTGTGTGTCTGTGTGAGTGTGTATCTGTGAGTGTCTGTGTGAATGTGTGTATCTGTGTGGGTGAGTGAGTGTATTTGTGTCTTTGTGTGTGAGTGTATTTGGGTATGTATGTCTGTGTGTGTGTGTTTTTGTGTCTATGTGTGAGTGTGTTTGTGTGTGAGTGTATTTGTGTATTTGTGTATTTGTGTATGTATGTCTGTGTATTTGTGTATGTATGCATGTCTGTGTGTGAGTGTGTATGTGAGTGTGTATGTGTGTGTGTGAGTGTGTGTGTGTGTTTGTGTGTGAGTGTGTGTGTGTTTGTATGTGTGTGAGTGTGGGTGTGTGAGTGTGTGTTGTGTGTGTGTGTGTGTGTGTGTGTGTGTGTGTGTGTGTGAGAGAGAGTGTGTGTATGTGCATACGTGTGTCGATGTGTGTGTGTGGTGTGTGTGTGTGTGTGTGTGTGTGTGTGTGTGAGTTCGTGCGTGTGTGTGTCATCGAGTGTGAACTTGTAAACACGTATAAAAAGTAACACACGGCAGGAATCCAGTGCACGTGTATTTTATTGACCAACGGTACAAATGGAGTTTTATGGAAACACGTTTAGGAGACATGTAAACATGTTTAAGAAGATGCTGAGGGGAAATGCAAGTTCACTTATAAATATAATTCCCCATATTACATACATTATACCAATCATAAATTGTTTAAAATTAAACTACACAATACTACAGCAACAAAGAAACTGTCGACAATATAAGAGCGCGACGTTTTGAAAACTCTCGATATATTATAACAGTCGATTTATTTAACAAAACTGAAATGCGAAGGCGGAAACATATAAAGTATGCATATATTCGTGTGTGTGTGTGTGTGTGTGTGTGTGTGTGTGTGTGTGTGTGTGTGTGTGTGTGTGTGTGTGTGTGTGTGTGTGTGTGTGTGTGTGTGTGTGTGTGTGTGTGTGTGTGTGTGTGTGTGTGTGTGTGTGTGTGTACTTGATAAACACAAATGCAGTTTCGTGGTGAGTTTATTTGTAATGCTACCGTCAAGAGAGTTCCAAATAACCAAACGTCGACGGTGGTCAGCAGGGGATTGAAACCACTGGCCCACCGGGCCAGTACAATTTAAAAATGGTGGCCCGGACTGGCCCGACAGCTTTAAAACACGCGTCGGGCAATCGGGCCTGTGCCAATGTCGAGCCCTGCAACATAACTGCAAA